>OY776289.1:18845292-19341210 GCA_963675345.1 Trididemnum clinides
TTCGCGTAGCTGCTGCCAGAGCTTTTTTACTGTAATGGTACTAGACAGCACCATGACATCATACAGGCAGTTAGAAAGGTTCAAGAAAAAAACATGCTTAAAATGCTTAAAACAAATCTGTTGTTGCATCGTCAATTTAGCTTAAATTGCTGCAGAATTCTTTTCATTAAAAGCACCACGTTGATATGTGACAAAAAAAGGTTTGATCGCGTTTCTGCGATCGGTACTCATTGAGAAAATAGGGTGAAGCATTAGAAGCATTGTCAAGCGTTAGCTGTGACGTCATCTTAGACTCAAAAGAGGTAAAACCTTTGGAAATTGGCTGGTTGGGGCTGGCTTTCATTTTAGCAAAAAATCGTTTTCCTCTGTCAAGAAAAGCAATCTTAAAAAATTATCTTTGATTATGACGTGATCACGACTTCACGTGCTCCCTTATGATACTCCTCCCAAGGAGGTGATCAATCGTGCTAAGTTTGGTATCTGTACGCCCAGTGGCTTCGGAGGAGTTAAAACAAACACACATATACACACAGACAGAATTGCGCTTAGCAGTATCGATGATGCAAAAAGATGTGTTGAGTGATTGACATTCACTGCATTAGTAACGCTATAAGCAGGTGTGTAAACTCATGCTCTGCTTGCTATTTTTCAATCATATTGAACCACTGCGAGTTGTAAACAGCTTGCCCCCAACAACTTTCTGTAACGTAAAGACGGAAGAACCCCGCTAAATAACTTCCCCAAAAGCTCATCAACCGAACTGGTTGGCTTTTTTTTCATAGTTTTTCTTTTGTGCTGAGCGCCAAGCAGGGACATTGTGAATTCTTTTTTTAAGATGTCATTATTATTATGCCGTTGAGGTTTCAACCAGCACCCTACTGCATTCAAAATGATCGCTGTAACCACTACGCCGTTGAAACAGTTTTAATGCTAAACTTGCACAATATAGGTTTGCGGGAACATTGATATAATAATGACATGGTTGTTACAGATGCCCCAGCTCCAGCAAACAACTTTTCTTTCGCCTCGTTCTTTCAAGATAACATGGTATTTCAAATGCAGCCATACTCTGCTGTTATATGGGGATTCGGCGTTGTAGGCGCTACGGTGAACGTTACTCTTGGAAACGATGTATACCCGGCCAAAGTAGTCGAGAATTCCAACAAAAAAGGAATCTGGAAAGTCACTTTTAAGCCCCAGGCGTCCGGCGGTCCCCACACGATCATCGCCACTCAAGTTGCTGCGAAAGTGACATCCAAACTGTCTTTGCAAAATGTCCTGTTCGGAGACGTGTGGGTTTGTGGTGGACAAAGCAACATGGAGTTCACAGTATCAATGGTAAGTGTTCGTCATTTAAACTGTTTCAATGTGCATGGTATGTGTCGCGTTTTAATAGAATTTTGATTTATTAGATTTGTTTTAATAGAGTTTTAGTAGAGTTTTGATTTATTAGATTTGTTTTAATAGAGTTTTAATAGAGTTTTGATTTAACTTTAAATTAGTTCTTAAAATTGAAGGGACTTGCATTATCGATCGAAAAATTAAGTTTGGTTACAACTTAATAACTAGGAAAACATTGGCTTCCACTGAGATACTTTAACTCACCCACTTCTCGATCAAGAACAGAACAATTATATTCACAAACCACTTTATAACTTCGAATTCCTTTGCTTGCCAAAACACAGAACTAAAACACTTTACTATATAAATATCACAGACTAACCAAAACAAAAATCACCAAAATAATTGCTTGATACCAGTCACAACAATCACCGCAGAACAACGCCTTCTTACTACACGCTACTATCTCTACTGAGCTACATTCTCTGCATTACACTCTGAATCTGAATGAATAAAAAAAATCTCGCTGTGTTATATATAGGGCTGGAAAATAGTCTAGAAATTGTTAGAACATCACGTGACACAGGAAAAACATCGTCAATAAATTACGTAATCGGTAATACTAAAAAAAAGAAAATCTTTAAGAAGAAACAAGAATCACTTGTATACACTGGAAAGTCACGTCGACAGCCATTGTGACATCAGAAAGGCGTGTGGGTTACAAATCTTTTTATAAATCCAAAAGAAAAAAGGCCTTTTTTTGAAAACAGCTTTGCAAGTTAGAGCAAAACAAATCAGATTTACAAATAAAATAATCACAGCCAGTGTTGCCAACTTAGCGGAAAATCCGCTAGATTTAGCGGATTTTGCGCCTGCTTAGCGGAAAATTTTTGCATTTGGCGGACAGCGGATTTTTTAGCGGATTTCTACGAAAGTGTTGGTGGTCCGTTTGCAAAATCGCGGATTCGTGAAAAAATGTAGCAATGAAATAAATAATATTGGAAGCCTCTATTTCTCCGAAATGGTATTTTACAATTGCATTGAGATTATATATCCGAGCAACGGTCCCCGAACCCCATGTAAAATGCCATTGCAGTATTATAATGCTGAGTGGCATTGCAGTAGTCGGTACGGTAGTAGTTGTCAATTGGTCACAAAAACAGTTAAAAATAGGCATACCAGTAAGTAGGCCAAGGCTATTAACTTAAGTTGAAACTAAATAGTTGTGCTAACTTAATTCTATTATAACAGGTAAATACATGATGCCACCATCTAGGCCTACTTACAACCAGTCATTTCGAAAGGCATGGCTGACATTGCCAGAGTTGAAAGGGTGGTTAAAGCCTTCTCAGAGAGAAGAAAAGAAAGCTTACTGTGTTTATTGCAAATGTGATCTTATTGCAAAACTAACTGACTTAAGACGCCATGCTAAATCTGAAAAGCATAAAAAAGCTGCCAGTCCTTTCATTGATGTGAGGCAACAAACATTGAGTAAGTGGAGTGCAGGCTGCACCACAACTGCACAAGAAACAACAAGTCAAGCAGAAGGACGATTAGCATTAGTAGTGGCAGAACACACATCATTTTTGACTATTGATCATTTATCTGAAGCATGCAAGAAAGCTTTTTATGATAGTATTGCTACAAAAAACCTGAAACTTCATAGAACTAAGTGTAGAAATATCATTGTCAATGTTCTTGCCCCACACTTTAGGAAAATTCTAAGAGAAGATGTTGGTGATTCTCATTATAGCATATTGATTGATGAATCAACTGACATTACTGTGACGAAACTGCTGGTTGTAGTTATGAGATATTTTAGCAAAAGTTTGGAAAGAATTGTTTCCACTCACTTAGGTCTTGTTAATCTGGAAGACGGATGTGCACAATCAATTGTAAATGCTATTAAGCAGTTTTTGCACAGTATGAAACTAAACACAAATAAATTGCTTGGCATAGGAGTTGATAATGCAAGTGTCAATACTGGATTGAACAATGGTGTATATCAGCTTGCTAAAAGAGAATTCCATCTCCCATGTTTAGTGATGGTACGATGTGTTTGTCATTCGATCCAGCTGGCAATATCTCATGCTGCAGAAGAAAGCTTGCCCAGAAATGTTGATTTTATGATCAAGGAAACATACAACTGGTTCAGCCATTCAACCAAGCGTCAAGCCACTTACAAAGCCTTGTATGAAACTTTGAATAATGGCAAGCAACCTCTTAAGTTAACAAGAGTTGGGTTTCTATGGAACCTGCCGTGGTTCGTATATTGAACCAATGGGAAGAGCTCAAACTTCACTTTGAAGTTGTTAGGTCTTCCGAGAAATGCTACACTGCTGAAATGTTATTTAACATGTATAGTGACAAAGTTAACAAGTTGTATCTTATATTTCTTCGTTCAATTTTCAAGATGTACAGCAAACTGTGAAAGTCTTTCAAGGTGAAAATGTTGATCCTACAAAGTTACTAGCAGATTTAACTCATCTGATTTTAGCTACAAGTAAAGGAGTACTCACACCATCTGCGAAAATTGACCCGTTGACTCAAGATATTTCGGAATATGTTGACACGCGCGCATATCTCGGATATCAGTTTGAAACAAATTGTTCCATGTCAAACTTGCCAGAAGAGTCTCAATGTATGTTGCGGTATCGCTGTTCAGCTTTTGTAGTAAAACTTTGCACTGAACTACGAAGCAGACTTCCAGACAATTTTGAAACCTTGGAAAAAATGTCCTTATTTAGTGTGGCTGAGTGTTTGCGAGTTGTGAAAGAACCAATAGTGGATTTAGCTGCATCTTTTGAGTATAGTGCAGAGTCAATCGAACGAATTGATATTCAGTGGCGTCAGTTAACCATTGTTCAATGGCAAGAAACTGCATCAACTGTAAAGTTTTGGAATGAAGTTTGTCATTATAAAGATGCAGCTGGGATTAACCCATATCTTGATCTTTGTCAACTGGCCATCAGTATTCTGTCACTGCCCCATTCTAATGCTGAAGTTGAGAGACTATTCAATCAATGGAACTTAGTTAAATCAAAGCTTCGAAATCGAATAAATATTGCTTCAGTTAATGCTGTTTTAGCTATTAGATGTGGCATGAAGAGAGTGGGAAAGTCTTGTGATACATTTGAGTTACCAAAGGAAGTGGTGAGTCAAATCGGTACTATGCAAGTATATAGATCTGAAGAAGAATCTGAGCTAGAGCTTAGCACAAGCAATTGCATTAGCACATTGTTTGAAGAAGATTAAATTATTTATAATAAAATTAGCTACCATGTTATCAGCAAACCCATGAGAATTATGTTGGCTTTTATTGCTATTCGTATTGCTGCATTCTTGGAAATTGTTGTGTTCATGATTATAGTGGCTGTTCTTTTATTGCTTTTTTGTTTCTACAGGTATGTAGGTCTAATACGTATCGATAATACAGGAATAGGTCTACTGCTTGTTAGTTTATGCTTTTAACATTTAAAATGTCTTTGTTCTTTCTTGATTTCAAGAATTTTGTGACCAACAAAATAAATTTGAAATTTAGCGGATTTTTTAGCGGATTTCCACCATGCATTTAGCGGATTCTAGCGGATTTTGAAGTCTAACATAGCGGATTCTTGTCTTATGAAGTTGGCAACACTGATCACAGCAAAACAAACAGATTACAACTCTATACATATGTAAAACTATTCTTTAACCCAAATTTACGTATTCGGGACAGTATGCTTGCATTAGGATATTTTGAATGTATAATGTGTGCTGTGCATGATAAGTATCAGATGTGTTGGTTTCAAAGTCGTTGCAGGTCTTCTGTAATAATCATTTAAGACTTTGTAAATCTGCTTGTTTGTTGTGTTATAGTAAAAATTGTTTTATAAGAGCTTTAAAGGTAGCTATTTGGCCAATCGCATTTTGTGGCACTTTCCTCAGTCGTGATATCGCAAGACATTAAATAGCTAGTGTGAGCGTTTTATCTCGAGAATTCGTGTAAGCATGCCATGCTTACTTACCACCACTTTAAGAAGTAATGGGTATTTCACAAAACACTTCCATCAAAGAGCAGTTCCAAAACTTTTTATTGTCAATTCATTAATTTCAGGGTTTTAACGCTACTGAAGAACTGAATGCCGGCTCGAAATATCCAAACATTCGTCTTATGACACCTGCAGAAGTCGAATCAGATGTTCCTCTCGACGATTTCCAGACCATAGAACAACCATGGTCATTACCATCAGCAGGTAGTCGTGATATTTCTGTTATTCTTGAGTAACGCTATATATTGATGATGAAGTGCATCTCTAAGACCAGCCTGGAGTCGTCTAATTCTGCTCTCTATCAAACTTTGTTTAGCAGAAAGACTTTTTGAATGCGAAGTGTCATCATTAACGGGCGTTTAGGGTTGATTTTATTCGCCAAAGTACACTCGAAAGTACAGAAACACTTTTGTTAGTTTTGTACATTGTGCTGCTATAGGTTGTATACTCTGGGTTATCACTTTTCGTGGTCTAGCGAAAATCAATTTAGGCTTCGCAGTAACAAGTCCGAAGTTTTCAATCTAATTGAAACTCTTCTGGTAATCGTCAGAAAGAACATCCTGAGCAAAGTGCTGTAAAGCTCAGCCTTCCAGCACGTCAATACCACGAAAAAGTGGAATAGTAGGATTTAGCATTTTTATGTTATCTGATTTAGTTTTCAATGTTATACAAAAACTCAAAATGCTGTTTTCAGACAGTCTCGGCGGTTCGCAACCTTGGACGTATTTCTCTGCCGTATGTTGGTTTTTCGGTCGAGATTTATACGACAAATTACAAGTTCCCATTGGGTTGGTATCGCCAAACTGGGGCGGCACTCCAATCGAATCGTGGTCTTCGCCGAAAGCATTGGCGAAATGTGGCCTCAACAAAACGTAAGAATAACTTGGCGTTGATAACAGTAGTGGTGGATCAACGAGATTGGTGAAGCAATCAAGAGAGCTCATTTTACAAGATCACATCACATAGCCTTGATTGATTATGTGTAGTGATCTTGTAAAATGTACTAATTCAAACTAAACATTAAACCTGTTTAGTTCAGCTTATGTAACCGTATGTAGAAAGTGTGTCAAGAAGTTCTGGGGTTACTGGCTGCTAAAAAACAGACTCGTTCTGATATCTCCCAAAGTGATTCGTTAACCAGTTGTTCTACGAATCGGTAAATCCAATTATTTTTGGATTGATTTTCTTGAGTATATCAGAATCTGTTTTCAAACACACTTAAAGCTAAGCATGTGCTCCAAATAATGCAGCATGATTTTAATTTAGAATATAAACCTAGTCGCTCAGCATTCAGAGCAAACAAAATTTGAAGTTAAGATCTGCAATCAATCTCAAGTAGAATGGTTTGTCGAAGCAACTTCACTCCACGTTAAAAAGTCTGTATTAAATGTATTGTAATAATATAATTTAAAAAGTTATGTCATTACCAGATTGCGCTGATTAAAGCATTATCAATTTATTGGATTAGAATCTTGATTATAGATCCTATCATATTTTTATCAAAAACATTAGATTTTGTTATTGGTTTCTTATTGAAATAAAATCTATGTTAATGATTTTATTGGAATAAAAAAGTGGTGATATATGAAATGGCGATATTAATTTTGTTGCAATAATGTTAGTTTCTTTGCTACTTTATGACGATAAATTTAACACAGACTATTTTTTATTATGCAAATCATTCACTACCTACTATTACTTTAATGGTTTTTCGCGTATGCTATGGGTTTATCAATTCATATTTATGACCGGATTTGAATATACTATTACTTCCTTTAACCTGATCAATTCTTCCGTTGTTTTGTTAGATTTACTTATCCTCTCGAAAGCAATGGAATACCTAGCGAAACTCCGACTGCAAACAGTGTGTTGTGGAATGCTATGATTCATCCGATTCTCAACATGACAATAAAAGGAGCTATCTGGTACCAAGGTAATGATTTACTTAATGCTTGTGCATACTAATAATTATCGAAAATTTGCGGCTCATATGAACACGCGCCCATCGTAACTCATTGTTACTTGTTTACCAACCTCGTGCTAGTACATATACTATCGGTTAAAGACTCTTTCAACTTAAACACAAACAGAAACAATGGTCTGAAAGTGTGTAGCCACAAGCTTTTACAGTCGGTAAAGTCGCTGCTAAAGATTAGTGGTTCCAAATCTTTTATTGCTAATGCCCCCATCTAATCGCCTCTAAAATCCTGATAGTCTTTACTGTGATGATATATAAATGTTTTGTAAATCATAAAGTTAAGATACGTTCAGTCAGGTGGTCGAGTGGTACTAACCACAGATGAAGGTCTACATCTCGATGGTTCGGTTCCCTGCTGGTCGGATACGCGCCACTGAAGAGCCCCAACGATGGCGAAACCGGTCTGGTGCTTCCTCATTGTTTGTGTTTGACTACTTAAATAAATGTTTTGATTTAAAAATAAACTCGGTTCCATTTAAGAAGCTTAAAACGCCATTGATAAAGATACATCTAAGTCTACATATACATTAATTACATATGTTTATCAGCCGAAAGAAAAATTCTAAAAAATTAAATTCAAAAATTTGGGCCCACACCTCGTCCGTCGGCCTCAATGCTCCACCTAAGAATCAAATTGCTTTGATGGGGCGTACGCCCCACGTTGTAAAACATTTCTCTAGATTCTTAACCTTTTTTCTGCTTTTCAGCTGAAGTTTTTATGCCTGGTCTGCTCTGAGGCTAATCGATACTTAACTCTTTGCTTGCTTTATTTTGGGCTTAGCAAACAGTCAAGCACCGCTTGGCCTCAGTGTAAACCAGGCTTTGTGCCGGCAGCGTTTTGGACACAGCGTTATTGTGTGTATGACCATAATAGTATTGCGTGGCAACACATTTTATTTGCACAAGTTCGTGTTTAGGAGAGGCAAATGCAGCATACCACAACGATCAATATTCGTGTTCGTTCCCTGAAATGATCGCAGATTGGCGTCAGTCTTGGTTTGAAGGCACAGGAGGGCAAACTCACCCCCAGTTTCCGTTTGGGTTTGTGCAGGTAGGGTGATGTGTGTAGTAGGCTATTCAATGAGACCGAGACCGATGCGGTATTGGGTGTTTTACAATTGTTGACACAAAACATTTGAGCACAAATTACGGGTTTTAAATGATACAATAATGATGATTAAATGTATTAAAGGTGAAAAAATAACATTCTAGCATCTGCAATCACATATTCTCAAATCTGAAGTAAAATATCAAAAGGAATTGTAAAGTAAGTGTTTCAGATATTTACCGTTTAGTCAAAAGCATTCTTGAAAACGGACTCCAATTGATTGACTCTTGAACCCAAATGGTATTGTTGGGGGTTCGGATTGTTATCGAAGGCCCAAAGATCAAGGAGTTCGTCACTCTACGATCTTCGCGAGCCCGTGAGCTTCTAAGCTCTTTAGCAGCTTTGAAATCTGACTCTTCTTTGGAAACGTGTTCAAACTAAACTTCCACCAATACCTCGTTTGAGCAATCTTGAAACATTTGGTTTTGCAATATTTTTTCACATGGAAGGTTTTCTGTTCCGTCGACCAAGGCATGATTTTGAGAATATTTTGTATTTTTCGTTTAATATGTAAAAGTGTAGACTGTTTCCCTGCGACAATCTGAAAAGAGAAAAATTATAAAATCATTAACAAAATTTTGAATGATTCCGCTTAGTTTTAACAATTGTGAATTACTCTGTATGACTGCTTTGCTTGATCAAGGCTTGTCGCTGAACCAGCTGTGACATATGATACTCAACTAAAATTTTTTTTTCTTGAAATTCTTTTGTTTAATTAGTAGTTAATTTTGAACACTTCGTGTTTTAGAATGCTACACCTAGTCGAAAACTGTGTTGGAATTACATTGGCAGTCAAAACTTTTTCCACTTATTCGGAAGCCAAATTCCAACCATAAGCTTAATATCTTGAAGCTCATTACTTCGCTTGCCGAAAGCGTCGGTCAGTGAATTCTTGTATCCATTCCTTTTGTCAAAACAAGTAAGGTTTCTAATAGTAAAGTTTTTGGTTGCTTTGGTTGCAACAATTGATCTATAACATCAATGGGAAAGTACTGTAGCCGGACAAATTAAGCTACGGTACAACAGCAATGTGCCGACGCGTCCTTCTAGTGGTTGGAGCACTGCTTCGCGATCTGTAGATCTGGCTTAAGTTCTTGGTCGAGTTATATTGAAGGCTTTAAAATCAGTTATAACTTCTGTTTGGCGTCCAGACATAGATGTAATGTCAAGGGTGAAATATGAAACTGAATGTTACTCTGTCACAATGGAGAAAAGTGCCTGATACGTGTAGCCAACGTTGGCGTCACATCAACAGCTACGTTGTGTTTTCCAGCTTTCCACCGTTAATGTTCAAGACGACGGTTCGTTTCCGCTCATACGCTGGCATCAAACTGGTAATTACGGCTACGTTCCGAATCCCAAAATGCCAAACACATTCATGGCCGTTGCAATGGATCTTGGTGATTTCAAGTCGCCATTTGGCGCCATCCACCCGAGGGACAAACAAGATGTTAGTTCGAGACTTGTTCTGGGCGCACTTAACGTTGCATATGGTCAGCATGTCAACCCTCAAGGGCCGTATCCCGTGAGCGCGGTGAGGACCAGTGATGGTCACGTGGTTGTGACGTATTCAAACCAGCTACTCAATGTGACGGAAAACGGAAACTTCGAGGTTGGTCGAATAACTTCGTTTTTGATGCAACGTACCTGTCGTTTGCTGTCTGCAATTGAAAGGTTGACGGGTTATCAAATTACGAAACAGTTTTGCTTTGACAGAACTCGTTGGGGGGGGGGGGGCAGTAGGTTTAAAAGCGTAGCTGCAGTAGGGAGTTCGATACTCACGCAGATAGGTTTCTTTGTTGTATTGTTTAAAAGTCTATTCTTTATTGTAATCTGCGTTGTATTGTGAAAGAAATGCATTGTGAGGGCCGGTAGTACTTAGAGGTGCAAAACAATTCAGTACAGAAGTTCTGTTTGGGACTGCCAGCAAAGTTTGTCCAAATATTGATGGATAAGCAGTTAAAACTGATGTGCATATTTACGGTTGCGAACTTGATAGTGCTGTGGTTAAACTCTTGCCTAGCAAGCATAAGACCTGCGTTCGAATCTTGACAGTGTTGGAATTTCAG
Source organism: Trididemnum clinides (assembly GCA_963675345.1). Classification (NCBI taxonomy): domain Eukaryota; kingdom Metazoa; phylum Chordata; class Ascidiacea; order Aplousobranchia; family Didemnidae; genus Trididemnum; species Trididemnum clinides. The sequence continues at coordinate 18,855,820 of OY776289.1, forward strand.
AAAGAACTGGGCACTTGTATCCAGGATGTAATAACACAAAGAGTAAAAGGAAGAGCTCAGGGCGACCAAGTACTTCATAAGAGGCAGTCTTAAAAGTTCAATAGATTTTTTTCGCAAAGGCAACGAAAATCCACCCATCCTGCCAGCCAAGAACTTAGCATCCCTCAACCAACGCATGACATGTGTTAAGACGACGTTTAATCATGCGACCATGCAAGTTGCTGCACCAAACAGGTGCCCTCTTGGTGCAGCAATTTCCTGACTCCTGCTTAAATTACTAACATTTTTGGAACCAAATGCCAAGCCCCTCTAAACTTTTCGATAAACTTTAAATTATTGTAATCGACATGAATGTGCTTCACTCTTTGCCTCTCCGTATTTCTTGGTAAGGAGGTACTCTGTAGAACCTTTCCACCGAAGGTAGGTAGACCGACCCCCTTACCAGCAGGCAACCAATTTGTGCCGAAAATTTGTTGGAAAGTTCTTTTTGCTCAAAGCCAACCCATCTTTTAGACTAAACACAATTTTTTCGGACAACCAGCTTGGTTCTCACAAGGTTCCTTTCAAAAATTGGCAAATTCTAACGGCAACCAATTTCTTGATTGATTGCAAGAGCAATCCCAAAAAGCTGACTTTCGTAGATCTTATTGGTTTGCTTGATCCAACTTCTTCCGACAAAAAAGCTGAATCGCGTGGTTAAAACCAATATTTTCTAAAATATTTATTTGATAATGACTCACATTAGAACTCTCGTAACAATAGTGATCAATGAAAAATTGTGCGTGAATTCACACTATCAGCAATTACACGAAAATAAATTTGCTACATTGCAAATTTTACCACCATTTCATTGATTAACGGGTACGCAGTCTGTTTCTCAAACGATAGAAACACAGACTGCGCGATGTCTTAATTTTCGCCCACATGGCTTAGCCAAACGAAGCCGTCAGTTGCTTTTTCACGCTCACGCTTAGAGTTCAAGACATTGCTTGCGTCAACCGACTCCAATGACGTGCGTCGACGACTGCAGAATTGAAGGTCGTAAAGAACACTCCTAATTTACACTCTCATTATTGATACTGTGCGATTCTCTTAGTAATTTGTCGAGAAACTTCAACCAAGCTATACTGATAGGACGATGTACCGACTAGCACGTTATAATATAATTTTATTTTATTTCGGAGCACTTAAACATAATCAAAAGTCTGGTTAATGAAAATTACAGAAAAGTACCAGTAACATACAACGTAATAGGATTCTTGATGAAGAACTACAAATCGGGTGAACTGAGAGGACTTTTCACAAGCCTACTGCATAGATCTTTCACTGATGTAAGCACAGTTGACAGCAATTCTTATTTAGGTTTTTGAAAACGTTGAGACGAAGTAGAACAATGGCGAAAAACAATAGGATTGATACATAAATATTGAAGGCGTAAAATAGTGCACACAATTGAAATACTGCACGATTCAAAACAGCAAGTCCATGTCTGAGCTAGGATGAACCGGGAGCGACTAGTCAAAAGTCGTCAGTGACAACTGCTTTAACGTGAACACTTCACAGTAAATCCAGTATCGCGTATGAACTTTGTCAAAAAATAAGTTTTCATGTAAAAAAAAAGAATCAAAAATAGAACGTCAAATGCAAATAAAAGAGAAACAACTAATAGAACGTGTACAAAACTAAAGACTGTACAATAGTCACTCATAGCACAAAGTTGAACTGGACAAAAAATCACCATGTCTTAACTGAAACAAATTAAAAACAGTGAATGCTACATTGATTCTCTCTAAGCAATTAATTATTCTTTCCGCACCATAGAAACAACGAATATCATTTTGAACTCAAAAGAAGCAAAACGCTTTCCAGTTTGTAATCATACTGTCTTGAGAGCCGGCTCATTTATGTTTTCCTTTGCCCTTCCTGTGAACGTTTCTGAAAAAAAGTCCTTTACTACGAGCAGCAGCAGATACAGCAAAAATGAGAAAAACAAAAAATCATCAGTACATTAAACGGCATAAACTTACGTTAAACTTCAATCAAAACAAGGTCTACTTTTTGTTGCAGTGAGATATTAGTATAGTTGCATGAGCACAGTATTGGGAAAAATGGGTCAAATCGTTGCAAAAAAAAGATCTAGTTTATCCTTCCCTCAAAAAGTCCTTAAGTTCAAACATCCAATTTTGGTAATTATTGCAAGAAATTTGGTAGTTACCTGACAAATTTCCTGCAAACACCTCAAACATCTTAATACTGGCTTTCAATAAATAAAAATCAGCTTGAAGCAGTAAAAAAAACGCCCAAATTTGAACTGACACGCGCCGTTTTCTTTTGTCATTTTCTTTCTTTCGATTAAACTTACAGGAAAGTCGGACAAAAAGCCTCGGGAATACGCTTTATCAAAGCACTGTAGCACGAAATCACGGGGGTGTCAAGTAATTAAAAGAGCAGTTCCGTTTTGGTTCTATACCTCTTCAATTCTTCAATAAAGAACAATAAATTCAAATCAGGGAGTGATCACGTGACCTATGTTTCACGAATCTTGTTCATCACGATTACAATTCGACGTCATTACGTCCCGCGTATTCAAGTCTTGGTCCAAGTAGCCTTGTCTAGGCTAATCAAAATAGAAGTGATTGTCTTTAAAACCTTTTAGCAGAGGTTTTCAAACTTTTTGAGACGCGCCCCTAGAAAATACCAACAAAAACCCGGCCCTCCTCATTTCCGAAAATCAAGTTTTCAAAATGCTGCTTTAGTCAATTTTCTTAATTCATATTAAAAAAAGGGGGGGCACGGCACAGTGGTCCTGGGTTCCCCCTAGTGAACCTCCCACGCTCCCCAGTGTTGAGCACCCACTGTAAGAACCTCCACCCTATTGTATCGTAAACGTAAGTTCCCAGTTCGAATCCCGCGGCGCCGAAAATTCGCAAAACCGCTCGCCACTCGTACCCATGACGCAATAACACGACTAGACATTCGTGTCGCAGAAAAAGCGATAGAGAAAAATTTTCCCCCTCCCCTTATCAGTGCCGTGGGCCCAGAACAATAGGAGCTTTTACCTGCTTATTGTCAAAACTCGAAATCGCTTTTTTTTACCTTTTTAAGTATAGGGCCAATACTTTAGGCCCAGCCGGTAAACCATACTATACTTTGAAATCGAAAGTTTTTTCCTGCTAAAATGTATATGGTAAGCTAAGCCTTAGCGGTAGCAGCATACAGTCATTAATGCTTTAAATGAAAATCCAGGACGTAGAGCAGGCACGAGGGCTAGGCTTGTAACAGAAACTTATATCTATCCTTCAATCCCAAGTAAAGGCGAAACATTAGTCTGTATGTTGCAACCAGTTGTTGCTAAATTAGGCCAATCTAGCGATATCTTCAACCTAATCCTCATTGGTAAACCTGTTGGAGACTGACAATTTAATTAGCTTATTTTACTAGCTTACTTGTTCGGCTGGTCTCAACTGATAAATTGAGCTTGTGACTAGTAAACCCAACACTGGATGGCATGACGCAAAACTATAACCGTGACATTCACCTATGATCCTAACATTCACCTATGATCGCAACATTCACCTATAACCGTTGCATTCACCTATGACCGTGGCATTCACCTATAACCTTGACATTCACCTATGATCGTAACATTCCAACTACAGTGCAATCACAAGACTTCTTCAGAACTTAAGATCATTTGTTTTCTTTATTAAAAGAACCAAAAAGCGTAAAACCAGAACAAGGCTGCCTTCTTTAATTGATGTTTTGACATTCATTTGAGTTCGTTAGTTGATGCTACTCTAAGCAATCATTATACAAAGCGTTAGAAAATCAACTTCAGTGTTTTGTGTATGGTCAACTTTTAGGATTTCATCACTGACCTTCCGTTGGTTGGTTTACCCTCCTCTGCCTTGGGACGGAGGTACAGCGCGAACTATAATTCAAGTTCATACCATCACCCTAATTAAATTAGGCTAGGGGAAACTATCAGCCCATTTAGAACCAGTCATAAAAACTACTATTGACTGGCAGCACCACCAAAGCGGACTGCTATTGGTGGGTACCCGAAAGTCGCCTCTTACGATATGCTGGGTGAGCAGCTTTACAATTGCAACCCGGTGAAACACGAGTATATCACTGACTTTGTCGTTTAGCCTAACCGCATGACGGCTTATCTCCTACCTTTCAGCACGCATTTCATTTTGAACGAACAGCAGGTTCTGTGTTTCCCTCAGCTGCTGACTGTATCTGAGGAACTCGTTAGAACTAAGATTCGCGTTGGTCAATCGCTGTTGGAAGTTCACCACCTGGTCACGAAGCATGTGAATGGCGCCGTATATGCTTTCGTCTTCTTCCTAAAAATTACTTCAGGTCAATCAAATGTCATTGGACGGCATTGTCAGGTGACACCAAGTCGATCGCTCAGCTTGCAAAGAAGCTCAGGGTAAAAGAGCAACGTGGTGGTGGGGATCCATTAAAGGTTTTACGTTGGATGAAAGTCAGAGTGTTGCCAGTGGCACATTTTAAATAACCACAACATCTTTAAAAAAACTGCAAGACTCTTTAAAAACAAGAAAATCTGTAACTCATTAAAATATCAAAATCTTCTACAAAAACCGGAAATAATTGAATGTTTAAACAGCTTGCACTATACAGCATCACAACAAGTCGTTTCGTAATAGCGGTTTCTTTTGCTTTCACTACCAGTTTTTACTGCAAGTAAAGTCTGTTAGCCAATATCACAGATTTTAAATTTCACAATGGACATTTCGTTCGGTAAATTATTGCGAAACATTCCGTACGGCTCATGAAAGTTGTGCAGCCAAAACGCGGAAATGCCACAAAACCCCACGGACTAGTCCTACCCTAATTGTACTCCTAGCTCTAGCACTAAATTAAACCCTAACCCCGACTCTAAACGCACACACTTATTAAAAACGCCAGGCCATTATTTTTAGATTCATAAGCCTAACTCCACTCTAAATTAACCTTATCCCCAACCTTACACACGCAAAGTTTAATGGTACCACCTTCCAATTTTTATTTTTTAGACAAAACATGATTGCGAAAACTTATCGCTTTGATCGACCGCTCCCACTCATTACACTAAAAGCTTAAGATTTTCATCCCGGGACAAAATAGACTGGACGAAATGTTAGAAGCGCAAAATCCTTAGCAGCCTCTCCTGACTTCTGCTTCTGGGATGAATTCTTCTCCATGAAATTTCACAGACCAGGTTACTGCAGTTGCTACACTTTTGTGCAAAGCCAATTAAAATTAAAATGTGAATTTGGACCATAGTAATGCCAATAAAAAGTTTAAAAATATATTTTCCCAGATGAGTCGAAATCCATAAATTTTCCATTAAGTCATCGGACACATTGATATAATCTGTCGCACAATACAAGGCCAACAAAAATATGACAGTGTTTCCCAAACTTTTTAGCTGGCAAAGCCATCGTGATTCGTTTAATTAGTTGGCAGACCGTAATCAATTTTTAAAGTAAAAAAAAAGTTTGCTAAGTAATTTCATGCATGGATGCCTTAACTAGGGCTTTGTTTTGTTGTTCAAAATAGTCTTGGCAACCAAACTCCTGTCGTTTTAAACCGAAGAAGCTTAGGTCCTTCCCGGCAAGTTTTGATGTTTCCAATGAAATGGGCGCTTGAGCTTACAAAGTTTCATTACTTCACGGTTAAAACTGCATGACACAAAGCAAAATAAAATTAGTCATGCCATACCAATTGAAGTAAAACCTATCACAGGATGATCTTTATTGTAATATATTCATTGCTTAGCCGTAAGCCTAACCCTGTCGGTAAAAACAGTTATTAAAAATTTTATGCTACCATTTAATTTTTTGTTTGCAGACTAAAAACAGTTTAGACACAACGACTCATACTTTAATTGTGGCAACTTTTGTAAAAAAAGGTATTGGGCATAACGCAGACGAGTAACACAAAAATCAGCAAAACATTTTAAAGCCAAATTAGCAAAAAATGCAAATACAGGGTGATCTATAATGATGGAACACATTTTAAATGCTTTTTTCTACAAATATGAAAACGACACAGATAAGTGAATTTATTTGTTACATAACTGATACTCAGGAGTTTAACGTGTTGTGTAAGATTTGAATATTACATCAAGTTTAATCATTTTCAGGTATTGATTAAGTAACCCTTATATTTCGAGATTCGGTGATATCCATTGGCCATCCAGGCCACCTGATTTAACCCAAGTGGACTTTTTTCTGTAGAGTTACCTAAAAAATCGAGTATACGCAGGTAGGCCCCACACAACAGAAGAACTTAAACAAAGCATCCGTAGAGAGGTTACAGGTATTCCGATTGATGTGTTAAACCGCACTTCACATGATATGAGAAATCGATCTCTTGAATGTTTTAGTCGTGATGGTGAGCATCTCAAAGATGTAATATTCAGATCTTAGATATCAGTGTGTCAGTTTTGCAATGAGTTAGTTAAGGGTGAATTATGATAAACTCCTGAGTATCAGTTATGTAATAAATTCACTTATCTGTGTCGTTTTCATATTTGTAGAAAAAAGCATTTAAAATGTGTCCTATCATTATGGATCACCCTGTATAATTAATCAATCGATGAATTCGTTAAAAAAGAACAAGCTTTGTCAATAACTAAAAAATAAAATACGTTTTAACGACCCTTTGACACTTTCTCACGGATCCCAGTTTGGAAATCGTCGGCTAAGCTGGTAGAAAATTTTTAAGATCATAAAAGCCAAAAGATTTCATTAAAATACCACAAGATCTGGTGCAAAACCATTAACAGCGGCACCAATGCTAGAAGAGGAAGCTGTGCCTGAGACCAACCAGTGCTCCTTGCGTGGTCCCCGTAGCGACAAGAACCAAGAGAAAACACCACCAAATGGACAGGCCGTCAGTATAAAAGAAAAAGCAGTAAAGGTAAGGCAGGAAGATCACTGATGAAAAGAGAAAACAGAGCAGGCCAAAAACAGATTTTTACGGAAAGCTTTGGTGGAATAAAAAAAGAGGGTTTGTGAAAAAATAATGCTCACCGAACAGGCAAGGAGGAAGATTACCAAAAATAAACTTGTGAAAAAGATTGGGGTGCCAAGATGGTCAAAATCTCAAGTACTGCAGCAAGAATTGTCCACCAGCCTGGTATGGGTTTGAAAAACCGATACCAGGTAAACCGAGACAAAAAAGGAATTTGATCAAAAATGCTCAAACTAAAACTGAAATCGGACTAAGAAAAAGAATTGAAATAAGCTTCAGAAGGGGGGCTTTATCTACATTGGGTATAACAACAGACTAAAACACCATAGAGTCGCACGAAATAAAAAAAAAAAAAGTTTGGAGCAAGAAGGCAGATAACGATGTTTTCCCATCTATTGAGTGGGAATGACAAAAAGTAAGGTGCAACAAGTACCCAAAAGCACAAAGAAGTTTCCCAATATAAAAGGAGCTTCAACGAGGAGTTGGCGACTTGGCATTGGCTAGTGGTAGCGAAGGAAAGATGGGTGACAGCCGCGTGGCAATACGTAGGAGTGACGATCCAAAGGGGGCCCGATGAAGTTTTGTCGGAGCAACATCGAGGAGTTAAATAAAATCGACCTACCTTTGCGTTCCTCGTATCCACATGTACGAGAAGAGAAGCGAGAGGAATTTCTTCACTATAAGCGTTTTTGAGAGGCACAGAACGCAAACCTGAAAACAAATTGATTTTTCTTGACAGTGCACTAAATCAAAAACGCAGTCTGTAACCGTATTTGAGGAGGATGTCGACTCGACTACTGGCAAGTTATCACCATCGTTAAGCAGTAAAACCTCGATTGGCCAACCAGTCATTGCATGACAGTCAGGGGGGTGGTCAACAGATAAAACAAAGAATCCTGCATTCTAACAGATAAAGAAATATCGAGAGTGCGATGAAGCGGTGATCAGGGATTAGATACGGTACGATATGGAATGATTCTCCGCATTCCTACTTCTAAAAAAATATCGACCGGAATTCCGTACTTTACTAAAATGCGATACGTAATAGTACGATACGGAATGTTTTCCGTAATGTAATATTGTACCTTTCCGTACCAATTATTTCGCTGAATTTTTATTCTTATGATACAGCAAAAGTGTGCTGAGATAAATATAGCAGCAGTAAAGAGACTAGACTAGAACAAAGGCTTAAGTAGAGCACTGAGTACTTCTGAGTTCTCAGTGATAGTTAATCACTAACACTAGTGATAACCAAATCCCCTCGAATAAAACTATTCTTTTAGCACTATTCCAGTGTCCCACTGAAATCAAATTCGAAAGTAGAATCTACAATCTAAAATAATACAACCCCCCCTTGGAGTAACACAATCTCACTGGGATCTCCGATCTGGAATTTAGAATAATCAATATTTGTAACAGCGCTCTCTATATATAAAACGTTAAGGTCTAGAAGGTTTAAAAGATAATTTTAGTAATTTCTAATAAAACAAAGACTATCACATGATTATTATTGCAAAACAAAATTTATACGTCACAAAACGAATCTTCTAGAAATTCTGGAGTTATCGTATTTTATAACATGTTTGTTACGTCATAAAATGCAGAGTTCCAAGAAAGTTCTAAGACAATAAACTCAAGCAAGTTCAAACTTGTAGCAATTAATTAAATTTTGTGTAATAATGATACAGTTTTTGCTACAGCTGTAAAGTCGGAACTTTGTGTGACTTTTGGTTTCAACAAAGCAAGCCTATTGTAGACTTTAGATTAAAATTCTGGGAAGAACGTACGATACTGCAGTACGCCAGATAATACCGTATCTAAAATCGCACCGTACTACTCTTCAAAATTTAACCGTACCGCGCACAATCATCAGGCGGTGATACAGTGGTAGTCAGACATATCGAACATCACGCACTATGACCGAGATGACACGCAACCCACTTCGTACCCACCTGGTTTCACACATTCCACAGGTATTGCTGAAAAGGCCACGAATGCAGGATCGCCAAACACATCGTTATCGTAGACAGTGAAAATTAAGAATGCAGTGGCAGGGCAGTGGATGTCGAAGCCAAACGAATTGTCGCTTGTAAAGGACAAGTTGCAATCCCAATACGGATTGAAACCATTTTCTTCTGCATTAAAGGAATTTTTGAGGTGAGCATAATCGCTTGGTGGGGAAGCCAATGCGTCACCAACGGCAACGTCGTCGAGCAGTAGAAACACCGTTTATGCGACAATGATCGTGCGTTCAAACCTCACGCTGTTGCATTGTGCATCCTCGCGAAATGCACTTCGCGGTTACCGCCTCTGCTCGTGGTAGGAACGCATGGTACCAACAGTGATGGTAACTTCGAAGCGAGTTCAAACGCAACGACGTTCTAGTACAGCTCGCTCTGAAGCTTCCGACGATCACCGTTTCACTTACGTTGGATGAGCTGAATTATTTCTCACTGACATTTATATGATAATGTTATCATATAAATGTCAGTGAGAAATAATTCGTACTGGCGCTATAAGTGACAACATTCGTACTGGCGTTATAAGTGGCAACGTACCTAGTAGGATGCGCATTCTGCTTCGCAATCGTTTTGCCTAGGTGGCTTCAAAGTACCAACCGACTATAAATCATCATGAAGTAAATAATTTTTTAATTTATAAATATCATACTGCGAGGGCGCTAGACGTATTGCAGGGGGGGGAGTACAAACTCTAAAATTTGCCACAACTTGACAACCAAATTACCTAGAACGATGCTTTCTAACTGAAACCATTCAGAGCAATTTGTTTTCGATACATCATGGTACTCTATTCTCTTCACTAATGGAAGTAATTTTGAGACAAATGGAATCCAAAATTTTTCATATTTTGTCAGTTCCTTGCGAAAAATTAATTTTTTATAGCACTAACTTGCATTTGAATGATACTTTACAACCCGCATTCTTTTAGATTCTTGTGCCATAACACAAAACGGTATCAAGCTACAGTTTGATTGTTTTTGAGTAAAGAAATGTTTATTGTCTAGGAATGTTAATTGACAATCTCCGAAAGCCTTCCGTTTCTGCCTTTGTGGCGTCATCAGCGGAGTACAGAGAGTGCTGGCACGCACTATCATCCGACAGATTAATGCGTGCTGGAAAAACCGTTTCTTTTGTGGTACGTAACGATTTCTCCTCACCGCATCGCAGAGTGCTCAAACTGCACAAGCAGTGAGCTATGCATAATTGCAGCGCGATACGTATTTCTATAAATATTTTTATATTTATGAACTTTTCTTAGTAATGCTATTTATTGTTTAGGAATGTCTATTGAATAGGAATGTTTAATAAATGAATGTTTAGAAATGTTTGTTTTTGAGTAAAAGTAGAGTTTATAGGAACAGTAACTTCAAAGAGTTTCCACATGAGTTTAAGTTCGAGATACAAGTAGAATGCGAATTTGATCATGAGATGAAGGGAAACTTCTTGCCACAAAAGTATAAGTGACTGGACTTTACAAAGAGTTCGCTTGAAATCGCTTTCGAACAGCGTAAGACGGCTTCTAAATGCACTCCTCGGTCGAGAATTTATTTTTATGGTCTAGTGAATTAATGTATGTAGGTCGAGTCTCCCGCTGATTATAGTCAGGCGTAGTCATTTCATAACTTGACGCAGTTTTCAGTTTGGACGTTGAACATAACAAGGTCGTGAATGGAACAAGGATTTTCAATTTGGATGGTTGGTTGGTTCGTTTACTCCTCCTCTTCCTTGGGATGGAGGTATGGCAAGAACAGCAATCCAGGTTCACGCCATCAACCTAATTGAATTAGGCTAGGGGAAAAGTGGCAGCCCATTTCGAACCAGTCGTGAATGCAAATTGCCGACTGGTGGCCCCACCACCAACAAGGTGGACTGCCATTGGTGGGTACACATGAGTCGCCTCTTGCGACAAGCTAGGTGAGCAGCTTCATCATTCTAACCCGGTGAAGCACGGGTATTCAAAAAGGTTTTGTGCACGACGATGTTCTATCCAGTCGTCACATGTTCCAAATGTGCATTGTGTGCCGTCTGAAGATGCTAAACGTCTGCTTGTTCTAAAAAGTCTTGGTGCGTCAAACTCTACAGTGTAGACGATTAAGACAACACCACTTTTTTCACTTTACATCGCAGCCAAGAGGAAAGAGTTTCGGCAGGTTGGGCTTCCATGTCTGGAAAAGGTGATGAACAACCAGCTTTCGTTCCCATGCCTTCACTTTCCACGATGACAAGTATAGCTGTGGGAGATCAAAACAATAGAAAAATTTTTCTCGACTTTAAGTGAGATGGCCTGAGGCAATGGTTGTAGAGCAAGTGACGAGAGTCATACATCTGCTACAATTCCTTCTACCCACTCATTGCTTCTCTTCCTGTTTTAGAAAGGGCAATGTCTGCTAGTAAACGGACTGCTGCAAACCATCTCGTAGTGTCACTGTTGCGATCCTCATAACAACAATTGTAAGACTACTTCAACTAAAGATTGAGGTCTAGTAAATTGAAGAATTAAAGTTATCAATTCACTAGACCAGCGGTGGGCAATCTTTTTAGTCGGAGGGCCGCATTGACCATTTTAAGAGTGGGCCAAAGGCCGCATTGACCATTCAAGAGTAGGCCGAGGGCCGCATTGAACATTCAACGGTGGCCGAGGGCCAGTGCTTAAAATCTTGCAATAGCTGCATGCAATGCAAAAACTTGCATTAGCTAAAAATCTTGCGATAACTTCTTGTATTACGTGGCTTTGAAAACGATGGTGTCCAAAGCAAGGTCATCGCCCTCTATTTGGGCGGAAAATGCGTCAATTCAAACTAAGAATTGCGTAGCGGCTGTTTCAATAATGGCTTCTAACGTTTCTGGCTCTTTAGTATGGCAAGTGTGGCTACCCCTGTCATATGAAATTAGATATATGTAAGTTTCTACAAGTTTTGGCGGGCCGTAGTTTGCCCATCCCTGCACTAGACAGTTAAGAATTTTAAGGGTTTTGCTGTGTTTCGTGACTAATAGTTGATTCAGACCTTGTAAATCATATAAACAACATGATTGCAAAAAAAAGTAAAAGTGGTCACATTGGACAGCAGTCACAAAAAGTTAAAAAAAAAGTTAAAAATGGTTAATAAGAAGTTAATAATCATTGAAAAGTGGTCACATTAGTGCTCAGGCTCCTTCCACTTTTTTTTTATCATGACTGAGTAAACTCAGTATCATATTTCGCCCTCCACATTACCCTCATTGCTGAGCGCCAAGCACGAGATCTATGACAACCATTTTTTAAAGTTTTCGATATCACTTTAAAAGAGAATTGAGCCCAGGTCTACCCACTGCGAAGCACATGCTCTGGCCAATACATCATCGTGCCAGTAAAAAAAGTTTTTTCGCAGCCATGAGATAAAAATATATAACTCGACTAAAAGCAGACGCAACAAAACCTCCAGCAAGCCGACTTAGTGCTTTTACAAAAGATTTCTAATAGCACTGTCACAGTCTTCTATGTAAAGCGTCTATACAATACAGCATTAAACTTTTGGACTAATGGGCCAGATTCGTCAAAAAAAAAACACGAGATTACACTTAAAACATTGAACTACAAACAACGTTCGACATAAATAAAACATCTGATTTCGGTCTGATTCTAATACTAGGACTTTGGAAATTATGCTATGTCACAACATCCCACCTCTCTTCGGCGTTCTTGCTTTCACGTTGTCGTACTCGCATCCCACTATCTCAACTTCAACAAACGGAGACGTGAACCCGTTCCCTATCTTTGGAAGATGACGGGCTGCTAAAATCTAATGGAAAATATCAATCAGAAAATATCCGTATAATAAATGAGATCAGTGCATCAGCCCGTTAACAGAGCGCCTAGTTTACTATCACCAATGCTGCCACAAGTTGGTGATGTAATTGACGGACTAGCAGCCACCATAGTGTCGAGGCTATTGTTTTACATTTTGAAACAAAAATCCCCGAAGCTTCTTGTGTTATTAAAAACACCATTGGTATTTACCAAGGGCATCGAGAATTTAAGTGCCTTTCTTGTTGCAGCGAAAGGCCTGGTTCGAAAGTGAGCGAATAGCGGCAGACACGCACTGGACCGGCACGTCCAAGGCTGCGTTTGCACAAAGCGGTTTTCGCAACTAGGAACAAAACTTCTCACTGATATTTATAGCAGATCTTTAAAGGTTTTGATGCTTGATGCTGAGGGCAAACAGAGCGACCCTCAGTATCAAGCAGCTAAACCTTGTCTCAAAACCTGCTCATCAAAGTTTTATTCCTGGTTGCAAAAACCGCTATGTGCAAACGCAGTCGCAGCCTGCAAAAGCGAGAAAAGTGAACGTAAAATTTCGCTTTCAACATCGTTAACATTACGGGTTGGATTTCAGCTGTGCAGACTGCATGTGTTCCCACGCTCACGCCCCATGTTGCTTTGATAAGTAGTTACTTCCCAAATCGACCTAGTATTTAGGAAATCAGTACATATCAAGAGTTTTTCTTGTTCGTTCACAAGCGGGAGTTTAATTCAGCAGAAACTTGAATGGATAATTATGAGGTTGTTTATTCTCGTTACATCATTGGTAAAAAAGCACATTATCACCGACACCTATTTTTAAGATTAAGGTTAAAAAAACTCTGTATATGCAGGGTGAGCGTAAAGTCTTGAGCTGATGTTAGATATTTATTCTACCGTTACCGCCACATTTTTTCTGTAAGCCGTCTTTACGTTAAAACTGCTGCCTTTTCTTGATCACACGATCACGTAACCGTTCAGGTACAGCGCAAAATTCGTTGTTTCACTGTTTTTTAATTTCAGTAGTAAGCCGAAAGAGCTGGCAGTTGTATGTGGACTAGATTGGGTGTTTAGTAAGCTAAAGTCGGAACCTTAACAATTTCAATTGAATTTAGATGAAGTTAGTTATAATAAGGTGTGTTGCTACAATTGTTTGATTGAAGTTTGGCGCAATATTGTTTCTGGTATGTAATAATTTTCCTTAAGTATGGCGTAATCGTAATTGGCAGCAACTGATTTTGGTATATTTCTTTTATAGAAACCGTCTTGTATCGTCTCGTAACATCGCGCGCTTGAATGGTCCCCTCCCCCTCTCCAACTTTCGCTCTTGAAATCCAAGTATTGTTATTATTTTGAATCATTTATCTTTGTTTATATCTAAATAACATTTGTTCGAGTCAACGTCTGGAGATATTGAGAGGAAGCCAATACGAGACGCGTTGCAGAAAAAAAATATCAACAATCAAGTCGTAGCAGCCGTAGTTTGATGCGAATAAGACGTCGCCAAAGCGCCCTAAAGGAAAAAAATTCGCAACAGCTGATAAATAAACTTTATTGCACAAAGCAAGAATGAGATTACTACTTACAAACGACAAGACGTTTTGTAAAAATCCTTTTTTCGGCATTCCGGAAATCATAACATATCTGGAAATTTCTATTCACAAACGTATGCAGTTTAGCAAGTTTTGACATGGGCTTCTTTTGTCGCTAAGAGAACATTTAAACGATATTCGATTTTACGCAGCGTGCTTTCAACCATTTCCAGCGTTACATCGTTGATTGCTTCCGCAATCCTTGCTGTTAGCGCACACAAACCGTCAACCGGTGTACGACACACTTTGTCCTCGACATAACCCCAGAGAAAAAGTCAGAGGTAATATGTCCAGCAAACGCGGAAGCCAGGAGGAATTAGCTTATTTTTCCCAATTAATCTGTTTGGAAAGACCTCGGTCAAAAACTGACGGAAAATTCTAGGATGGACGAAATCCATCTTGTTAGAAGTCTATGCATGGCTGAAAATCCTCCACCTGGGGTGCAGCAGAGTTGCAACATTTACAAAGTTTGCTGAAATAGTAGATTCAGAAAAAAGGTCTAATGACTCTGTCATGCATCAAACAGCACCATCCGTCTACCGCAATGTGTGGATCTGGATATTGTCTGTCCATTAGTTTTGAGATGAGGAAAGTAGCCTCATCAGAAAATGCAATACGGGGTAGATAGTCATTATCTGGGTCAATTTTGTCAGAAATTCGACAGCAAAGTTAGTTTGCTGAGGAAGATTATTTGGTTGCAGAACCAGAACAATTAGCACTTTGTTTGCCGGCAAGCGTAGGCGCTTGTGCAAAATTTTGACAACAGCATTCTGCGGCACTCTTAATTCTCTTGAAGCTCTCACCTAGTTCATTTCCTAAAGTCCGTCAATATTGCAGTAGGTACAGGATCAATAGTCTCATCACTTGCACTTGGTCGGTCCGTTCGTTCTCTTACAATACCAACGCTGACAGTGTTTTTGAATTTGCCATATCACTTTCTGATAATTTAGCTGGTATTCTTTTACAAAATTGCGTTGACGTATAATTGCCGATTTTGCTTCGAGGAACCACAAAACAATGCGCTTTTTCCTTCATTGATGCCATATTTATGTAAGGTCATAACATTTCCTCATGCAAAAAAGCATTTTAATAAAAACTTGTCATGTACTAGTGGTATGCTAAAAATCATTGTTCAACGTTATTACCTTAAGCGCAATAAAAATCTTTGATCAATCAAGACTTTATGACAACCGTGCATCATCACTGAGTGCTTTTAAATAACAATTTATTTTAGAAATTATTCACTGCATGCTGGGTGCGTTTATCGTTAGAAAAACCACTCGCAATCAAAAGTTCTTGAATCAAAATGTAACGAAAAACTAGGTGTTTGGGTCTAGGCATACATGGTGTTAGCAATGGTTACCCTATTACAAATACCTGCTTTAAAAGTATGAAAAATATACCTGCATGTTTAAAATTAATGGCTCGACCCCGGGGACAGAGTTTTTCTCGAACGGATCATACGAGTCGTGATGTATGGGCTGGTGCTTCAGTACATAACCACATCGGTTGTACATTTCGAATCTCGCCTCGTTGAGTTGCATTGGTCGATCTGCACCCAACAGGAAATCATTAACTTGTTTTCATTACCTCCACCACGTCTTAGCTGATGAAGACTTATTCCATTTATCAACCACAAACAAAACGGAGTTTGGGAGACTGCAAATCGAGCGTTTGGCCTCTCCAGTCTACAGCAGCAACCCGTTCATGCTTGCGCAATGCGCAGTGAAACCAAAAGAAACCGCCGGATCTGCTAGACCATGACGCATGCAACAAAGCGCTCTGAGCGGCGAATCCCAGACTTCAAACCGCAAGATTCACGCCTATTCTGCAACGTCGTGCTGTAGCGATTGGTGAGAAAGTGTATGGTAATGTTCTGGATCAAACACTTGCTTCATTGACTGTACAGGTTGACGTTGTGTACAACCCTCTCTCTCGGAACGCAGCCACAGTGAGCAGCCTCTAATTCAAAGTCACTCACAAACCAAATCACCAACAGTTTACACGAAACGACACTTGGCAATTCATTTGAAACCGATTATGAATACAAAGGGCAGATTGCTAGCCACATCGCCAACAGGCGGACAGCCATTGGTGTGTGTCCAAAAGCCGTCTGTAAGGATGTGCAGGCTTCGCAATTCTAACCGGATCAAACCCAACAGGTATAGCTTAAATAATGCAAATTGATGTCAAACTCAAATGTTGCGAGTCACTGCCGGCCTGATTTCAACGTAGCTGCGCTCATGGATCAAGCACTGACGGCCAATTTCACTGCGTAGTTGTGGCGCTTGGAGTGGAAATGCGTCGTGTCCGATATAGTTCCTGCGTTAAAGAGAGCCCAAACACGAGCTGTTTTATGCGTATAATCTAGGAAGAATAGGGGACACCGTTAAAGTGATTGCCACGCCTACGGATTTCCAACAAGGCCTTTTCCAGTGCAAACAAAATATATTCTTACCTCCTGTTTGAAAGTTGAGGGCCACCAATTGCGTTCCACAGTTCCACAACGGCACAGGATTATAGTTAGAAGACTCGTACCTTGTGCCCTAAAACAAAATGTAAATCATTAAGGGACTTAAAAACCTAGATTGCTAATCAATCTGACGCAAAAGCGTGTGGTTAGGGGGATGCATTTTTGTAAGGTGTGCATTTTTTCACAATTCATGAAATTACATATGAATGGATACACGAAAAATGGAATTGTGGCCACTGCACATGAATCTGTAGCTATTTCGCAATTACAACGCTGTGGCGTCTGTTTAAAGACTTGAGGGAAGGCAATCCAGGGAGTTTTGGTCATTTCGAAAACGAGACATTGCAGAAAAAAACTTGAGTCCACATGACCGAAATGGTTGATTTCTTACTATTAGTTACCATTAGATCCGCTTCTTGATTTTCTATCTACCGAAATTGCGCAATTGAACCATGGGGTTAAATTAAAAACTCACTTTCGGATAAACACGTGACAGTTGATTTCGGTTATAGAAAGAGAAGCTTTTGAACTTGTCTCTACCCGCCATTCGGTCGGCTTTTGGTTCAGCCAACGACGACATCACGTAGCTGTGCCCTAAAAATAGAAGTAGTCGTAAAACTCGGAGCTTTAGATCGTTTCCAAATGCATGAAGTTTTAGTGAGATCAAAAGCAACTTTTACAAGCGTCACAGAAACACTTCTTAACATGATTAATAAAACAAAGCTGGCTTCCAATTGGGCTCGAAAATCTCGCCAAAGAAAAAGATCTGGTTGCAACGCAAGTGTTGTATTAAACAAAAACAGTTCGGTAGTTTACTTTCGCCTCGATTGAAGACAAGACACATTGCACCAACGTTACGAGCAAATCGAAACAGCGACGCCAATCATGCTGCACCAATCAACAGCCGCCTCAATGTGATGGTGCGGTCCCCGACCCCGTTTGGGTTGGGTCGAAATGGCTGTTGGCCTTTCCGAGGGTCCCAGTTACCCCGGGCACTCCCCTTCATTTTCTCGCTATGCTGCCCTCTGAACGACCGCAGTAGGACAGCACACAGCTTCTTCAAAACCGGTCGCTTGTTTTCTCTTTTTCTTTTCTCCTGCCCCTCTCTTGCCCTTCTTCGTCTCCTCATTCTCCTCCTTCTCTTGATGAGCAATAACGTTCAATAACGTTCAACCCTGGACCCATTTCTCTTTGCTCTGTGTGCACTGGAAATGTGACCTAGCGGGGCAAGTCAGTGCAATGCTGCACTTGCTCCAAATGGTTCCATCTAAGGTGCTCACAACTTTTCCTCTCCGAATTCAGAGCTCTTGGCAGCTCTCGCTCTTGGAGCTGCCCCCTGCCGAATCACTGTGACTCCCTCTTCGGACTCCTCCGACACGTATACCTCCACTGTGCAATCTAGCTCCGCTTCTGCTAATGCTGCTCTCTCGCCCCACCCTCGTCTCCAAACCTCTTATCCCCCATCTGCCCATTACATATCTTCTCCCTCTGCCCCCACCACCATCCCTTGCTCTTGGCTTTCCTTCTGCGCCTCCTGCCTCCACTCTCCCCCTCCTGACTCTCTCAGGGTTCTTCAATTGAATGCTGGAGGTCTTCGAGCCAGGAGCACTGAACTACTCAACTTTCTTTCATCCCATCCTGTCGACCTTATCTGCATCCAGGAATCCAATCTTAACTCTTCTTCCTCTTTCCGGATTCCTGGATTCTCTGCTCTGCGTTTAGATCGTACCCACTCTCGGTCTGGCATTCTCTCTCCTGATATCACGCACGCCAGCGGCGGCGTTGTCATTTTTGTCAGACAGGGCCTATCTTTCTCTTACCTTTCTACCTTCTTTCTCTTACCTTTCTACCTCCTCTCTTACTTTGCTTGATCCCTACTCTGATTATGTAGGAGTCAACATCTCTCAAAACAACTCCTCCTCGCTGTCATTTCTCAATGTGTATGCTCCCCCTATTCGCTCCTTCCCAACAGATGGCAGAACCGATTCCTTTTCTCCCTCCATTCTTTCCTCCTCCAGAAATCTCTTCATTCTGGGGGACTTCAATTTTTCCTCAAGAGTTTCTGGAAGCCAAGAGTCACTTCCGACCCCCACGGAAAAGAAGTATTCGACTGGGTCATCTCCTCTGACCTCCTCCCCCTCAATGACCCTGACACACCCAACCTTCTCCATCGCTCCTCTCCTGACATCTCCTTTGCTCCTTCTTCTCTTGCCCTTTCTTGCTCCTGGGAGGTGCTGCAAGACCTGGGTTCTGACCATCTACCAATTCTTCTATCTATCCCTCTCTCTCTGGTCTTTCGCCCCAACGAGCGTCCTCCTTCCTTCAATTTTCAGAAAGCTTGCTGGGATGACATTGCCTCCTACATTGACTCTCACTGTCCTTCAGCAGAGGAATACTCATCTCTTTCTCTTTCCTCTACTGCTGCTCTTTTTACCTCTCTGGCACTAAATGCGGCCAAATCTTCCATTCCTTTCGGCCGCATCAAACGCCATCCTAAACCCTGGTGGTCTCCTGAGGTGGAAGAAGCGGTTAGTGAAAGACGCAAGGCTTTCACTGCCGCTCACAGAAGTGATGAAGATCGCCAGGCTTACATCTCCGCTTCTCGACACGCCTCGTCAGTCATCGCCAAGGCCAAGGCGGAGGCATGGTAGACGACCTGCTCTTCTCTCTTACCTAAGTCTAATCCTAAATCTGTACACTCTCTTCTTCGCTCTATCGCTGGTTCATCTTCCTCCTCTCCTAACTTTCCTAACTGTTCTTCTACCAGGGAATCGGCTTCGGTCTATGCCGCTTATCTGAGATCCCACTTTTCCGTTTCTCAGCCAAAGACTCTGCTCAGCAGAGCCAGAGGCTACCTCACTGAGCTCCGCCGAGTCACGTGCCCTGTGGAGTCTCACTCGTCCTTTTGCTCTCCTTTCACTCTCGCTGAATTTCTTGCGGCTGCCTCCAACCTTTCCTCCTCCACCGCCACTGGCCCAGACAAAGTTGCCTATCCCAGGTTAAAGCATCTTCCTCGCTCTGGCATGGATTTTCTTCTTTACATCTTTAATCTCTCCTGGTCTTCGCATTCTTTTCCTTCCATCTGGAAGACATCTTCTATTATTCCCATACACAAGATGGGAAAGCCTCTCGACTCTCCTGCTTCCTTCCGGCCTATTTCTCTCACTTCCTGCGTATCAAAGCTGTTTGAACGCATCATTCTATCCCGTCTTCTCTTCTTTCTGGAATCTAATTCCATTCTCTCTCCCCGTCAGGCCGGTTTCCGCCCTGGACGGTCTACACTCGATCAAATTCTGTACCTTTCTCAGACCATTTCGGATGGGTTTAACAAACCCAGGCCGGGCTCTCGGACGATCCTGTCTACTATCGATTTCTGTAAAGCTTTTGACTCTGTCTGGCATCCCGCCCTTTTCCACAAACTGATTTCAGCTGGTCTCCCTCCTTGCTTTGCTTGTTGGGCTCAATCTTTCCTTTATGATAGGCGCGCTTGTGTGGTTTATCAAAATCACAAAAGCCGTTTCTTTCGAGTCCGTCGAGGTGTTCCGCAAGGATCCGTTCTTAACCCTGTACTTTTCTCTCTCTTCATCAATGATCTCCCTGCTTCTCTGCCCTTTGCTTCTCTTCTGTCAGCTGCTCTCTTTACCCTGACGATCTGGCCATTTGGTCCTCTTCCCCCTCGGCCCCCACTGCGGTAGAGTCCACACAAGGAGCTCTGTTTCGATTGGAGCGCTGGTCTGAGTACTGGTGTCTTCCTCTCAATCCGAGCAAATGTGAGGCCTCCTTTTGCTCAGTGGATCCCCACCAGGCTAACCTCCAGCCCAACCTCCTTCTTATCGGCTCCCGCCTCCGTTTCAATCTCACTCCAACTTTTCTCGGGGTCACCTTCGACCGCACTCTTTCCTTTTCTAAGCATGTATCTTCGCTAAAGGCCAAGTTCTTCCCACGTCTCAAGGCCTTACGCTGTATCTCTGCTTCCTCATGGGGCCCCTCTAAGGAGTCCTTCTCTCATCTGTATAAATCTTTTCTTTGGTCCCTTCTCACTTACGCTTCACCCGGATGGTTTCCGTTCCTAAGCGTTACCAATCTTACCAAATTGGAACGCCTCCACCGAGCGACCAGTCGCACCATGACCGGCTGCCTCTCGTCCTCCTCTATTCGACTTCTTCTCTCCGAAGCTTCTTTACCTCCCCTACGAGTCACCCTGACTCATTTCACTCTTTTATCTTATGAGCGGGCCCTTCGTCTCCCAACCTCTTTTCCTATTTCAGGTTTGGCCAGACTAGGAGTGAGGTCAAGACTCTGCAGATCGTCCTGGAGAGCTTTTTCGTCCACTTACCCGCTCATGCTTCCTTCTACTTGTTTTAGAAAGGCTCTTCTTGCTTGTCTTCCCTTTCCTCGTTGGAATCTGCCTTCGTTCACGGTAGAGTGCACCCTTTCCTCTCCATGCTCTCGCTCTGATCCCCCTCTCACTCGCCAAGGTGCGGCTCTCGCCCACCTTGACTCCATCCCTATCTCTGGACAAACGACTCTGTTCCTTTTCCTTTGGCAAAGGCGGCTCCGGCGTTCTTGCCAACTGCTCTCTCTGTGGAACTCTTTCCTCTAAGGCCACTCTTTCCTTTTCGGCAGGCCCAGTATGCTCAAGTTTTTCCGCTGAAACCTGCGCCATTCTGCACGCTCTTTGCTGGTCTCGACAGCACCATAAAGTCTGCCATTTTTCTTCTCTTCTCCTATTATCTGATTCTCGTTCTGTCCTCTCCTCCATCTTTCCTTTTATCTCAAACTCTGTGGCAGATCGGGCAGGAACTGTCTTCTCTCTCTTCCTGTTCTATTAGACTACAATGGGTCCTCGGACACTCGTTTCTCCCGGGGAACGACGCGGCTGATGAGCTGGCCACACGGGGAGCGCTACTTGCGCCCTATGCAATCCCTTGTAGTCTCTCTCCTCTTACCTCTCGTATCCACTCTCGTCTTATCTCGGACTGGAGGCGTACTATCTTATCGAAGCTCTTTGACACACAGGTTTCCTCGATTTCCACCGAGGAACTTGTGCTCCCTCGTCATGCTCATTTCCACCGAGGAACTTGTGCTCCCTCGTCATGCTCGCTGTGTCCTCTCTCGTCTCCGCTGCAACGGACATAGCCTTGTTTTAGGTTCCTATCTCTCTAGGATTGGCAGAACTGAGAATCCTTCCTGCAGCGCCTGTGGACACTCGTCCCAGGACACCTCTCATCTCATTCTGCACTGTCCAGCTACGGACTCTTTGCGCCGCTTACTCTATGGCGACTCTCTTCTCTTTACAACCTTTGGTCCAGACCCTGGGCAGTTGCCCGGCTTCTGGGGCTCCATGGTTTTCCGCCATGCCCCCATCCCTCGGAAGGGGTCGGGTAAACAACAACAACACGCTAATCATGTTTCATATTTTGCAGCAAGGCTGTTTTGCTGCAAAATGCAATTCATTCCCTTGTCTCACAAAACAACGGCTAAACTTCAAGCAGAAGGCCTAGAGCTAGTTATTCGAAACTACTTCAGATAAACGCATTTCGGTCGCAAAACACATAATCGCTTATTTGAATTCGCCAAGCAAAGAAATCATCGTAACGCAAAAAATACAACAATGTAGTCACAACGCGGTTTGAACGCATGAGTGCAGCTTCGCGCAGTGTTTTATGCAAGCTTTACCGGGTTCGAATAAAGAAGCTGCCAACCCAGCAGGTCGTAAGAGTCGACTCATGGGTGTCTACCAATGGCAGTCCGCCTTGGTCGTGGGGCTACCTGTCGGCAGTTTGCATTCACGACCGATTCGAAATGGATTACCACTTTTCCCTTGCCTAACTGGTCTGCAACGTAAACCTCGGCCTGTTTTACGCCGCTCATCTGCATCAAATATAAAAGAGTAACACATATTTCTTAACAAATGAAGACGGAGATCGTGAGTTAGGGAATAGGGGAAGCGTCAGGCTACCTAACAAATTCTTTTTTTTAGACTCTCCAAAGAGAAAGGTAACGTTTACAATCAGCAGCAAGAACTAAGTTCTTACTCGGCCCATCTTCACGGAAAGGCACTGGCCTACAGTAGACAACGAGATCGGAAAGTTCTTTCGCAATTTCTTTCACTCGTTTGTCATTTTTTGTGCTTCGACTCTGCAAAACATACCGGAAATTAAGATAACTTGACTCAAACTTAATTTCTTCAATCAAATGCACTGGAATATTTGACAAAAATCCACGTAATTACGTCATCGACGAGGTAGCTACGGAATCTTTAGCTTAATTTAATTAGATTTGCTGTATGAATCAGGAAAACCGTTTCATGCAGTACCACGGGTACAACAAAGAGGCCTTGGGTGTGTCTCACCAGCTTTTCTTATCCACTTTGAATGGCAAAAATTAATTACTGTCCCTTAGACCAGGGGTGTCAAACTCGCGGCCCGCGGGCCGCATGCGGCCCTTAGAGCTTCTCAATGCGGCCCCCGAGACGATTCTGAAATTATTAATGAACTTCGGCAGTATTGGCCTATTCTTTGGAAATTTTTTGGCTATTCAACTTCTGTGTTGATGAAAGCGGGACGCTGCGATGCGGCCTCAGGTTCGGATGTCGAGGCACAGGTAAATATTTCCAAATATAAAAAAAATTCGGGTGAACTCTAAAAAAAAAAAAAAAAGGTCATCACCTTCTGCGAAGCACGGTTTCTGTTATTTTCAAACCTAGGTATCTCAAATTTCACTTCGCAGACAGTGATGACCTTTCTTTTTTTTTAGAGATCAACCCAATTTTTTTCTAGAAGTTACCCCAATTTTTCGTAATTAATGCAAATCTCAGGTCGTTGCCCAGAGAGATGGTGATTCCCGAATCCAAAATCACATGCAGCCCTCGGCACGATTGCTCATATATGCAAATTGGCCCCCAGAAGCCCACGAGTTTGACACCCCTGCCTTAGACACAAAAGCCGTCCTTGCGCTGTGAGAGCGTATCAAACTTCGGACATCAAGTTAACATTTGGATCACTCAAAAACTGGAACACAGTTCCATACTTAATTCCGAATTTTCGGGATGGGACAATTAATGCTCCAATTCCCTCAAGCTCACTGCACTGATGACAATAGGGTGGGAGTGGGGAGGCTGGCTGGCCACTTTCTTCCTCTTGGCCGCCTTTTCTTTCGACACGAATGTCTATCCGTGTGATTACACCATGGATACAAGTGGTTAGCCGTTTCAAAAAACGACGCCGGCGCCTCAACGGGTTAGAATAGTAAAGCTGCTTACCCAGCATGTCGTAAGAGGCGACTTTTGGGTACCCACCAATGGCAGTCCGCCTTGTTGGTGGTGAGGCTACCAGTCGGCAATTTGCATTCACGACTGGTTCGAAATGGGCTGCCACTTTTCCCCTAGCCTAATTCAATTAGGTTGATGGCGTGAGCCTAAATTGCTGTTCGCGCCATACCTCCATCCCAAGGAAGAGGGATAAACCAACAACAACAGCAACCCCAGCGCCGTAACCATAACACCATCGAGCTCGCCAACGGCGGTTAAATTTGCAACTTACATTAACTAAAAAGGAACGTGACACCTTTGCAAATCAAACTCACTACAAAGGAAAAAGTGGAGAATGACATTAACTGCGTAGCTTTCATTACCAACACAAAAATTCTCTTACGGAAGAATCAGCGGCGTCTTGCTTTTCATTTGTTACTTGGTTATCTTGGATCGTTGTAAGCCAGTCGACCAGCTCTGTTTTCGTATCGCACGATATCATCATATCCTTGCCGTTTGGTTGACAGATGCGAAACGTGTTTGGACGATTCGATTCGGCGTCAGTGACCAGTTCTGAACAAATTCCATTTCAATTCTACATAAACCTTGCGCCACCTCTGCTTAAGAAGGCTTTTAACGCAAGTTAAACTTACAGACAGCAGTCAGTGAGCGAGGACAGGGAGTTAGTTGCAGGCGGCACGGCACCGTTAGTTGCTTTTCAAACTTAAGTTTCGGCTTCAAATTATGGCATGCGCCGACCACCATGGATTACGGCCGACTCCGTAAACAAGGGTCATTTCTCAGCCTCTTCGTTTATGTTATATGGATTAATTAAGTAATCACCTTATTTTACTCGTCTGTTTGTCCACAGGTAAACACTTACCGATCCTACAGTTTGACAGATCGAAAGCACCTATTTCCATGTCTCCGATTCCATTAGCTTTCTGAAACCAAACTTACACGAAACATCGTCTTTTTTAAATTTTACACACCAAGACGTGCTCAAGACAGTGATTCTCCAAGTTTTAGTCTTGTTGCACGCAAAGAATGATGCAACTTTCATCTGCGTACTTACTGAAGCCACCGTAATGAGAATAATGCACAGCCACAAAGGTAAAGGAATCCCGCCAAGTGCCTTTTCCAATAGCACAACAAGCAAACTTGCCTGATTTTTATCCATATTATTCATTTCGTGCTCAGTACTCGAGTGCTCAGCAGAAAAGCTATGAATACCATTTTTTAAACCTTTGGTATGATTCGTGATGTGAACAGAACCCTAGTCTACCAACTGCAAAGCAAAATTTTTCTGCTAAAATTTTGCGATCAGCTCCACCAACCCCCGCGGATCGAAGGAATTCAGACCACGAACAAGTAATTTGAAAGAAGGCAAAAAGCTGTTCACTTTAAATGCTTTGAAACTAGAGAAAAAGAACACAAACAACGCAAACTTACAGCACTTTCAAAACGCTAAAAAAAAATTGCCATTTCTCACCACAGTACGCACACTTTAGCTGTCCTCGGAACCAATAATTACCCGGTACCCTGCCATTGTTAAACAGCCCCATATAAAAAAAGTAACTTCCAATTATCACTCATCATCGTCTTCTACAGATGCACGTATCACTTACATAATCATTTTCACTACTGTTTTCTTTTACGTAATTACTGGGAAACCACGATTGGCGTCGGCCGTTGAAATCTCCCAGCCACCTGAACAAAATACATCAACGCTACAAAAATGCAGCAGTTAGGAATTTGATGTTGGCAGCATGGCGAGGTGAATTGAAATCACTTTCACATGTCACCACCACTGGTCTTAGAGCGTTAGTTTGCATGCGATGTGGCAAAAACGGAACTTTCGTTTGAAACTCACTTCTCGAGCACTACTGGCTGCGCCGACTGCAACAACACTTATGAGTAGCTGCTGACACGAAGACCATAAAATCACTTCGCCAGCCTCCTACATTCTCCGTTCATCTTGGGTTTGACCAAATAATTATGTTTTCATTATTCACTTGGCGACGAATTTTAGACACTTTATACATGGAACAACGTTCTGCTTGTTAACCCTTTTCGGAGTTGGCAGTATTGCTAGAGTTGCGTTTCTGTTGAAAGCAATGCAACAAAGCAAGGAAAATGCTGTTGTTAAGTTCCTTTTATAATAGCACATCAGTGCAGAGTTCCACGCGAGTATTGAACACACACTCTAACGACTGCATGAACACTTGTTTTTCTACAAGGAGCTGTGGTTGCAGAAACCCAATCTCAAGCGGTACCAAAAGCTACTCTTTTTCAGCTTTGCACTACTGCCTGTAACACAGCACATACCATCCTGACTGCGACTTCTTGACGTTGGTAATAATTGCGCCTTTAGGAAACGATAATTCGTCCTCCTTTGTCGCTTGATAATCGTAAACTGCGATCACGGAACAAGCCTGCCAACATACAACACATGTTTGATTCAAGTAAATGCTGTTTCTCCTCATTCTACGAGTGAAGATGCGGCCACAAAATTGCCGTTCCACTAAGTACAAGTAGCCTCTAGTATTTGCATTGTAATCACACTAGCCGGCTTTGCCGGCGTCGCCCGGCAGGGACCCTCCGTTAGTAAAGTCCGGGTTTAGTATTTCGCTTCAACCGGCTGCGCTGGCTTCACCCATCCGGCTCTTGTGTGAGCAGTAGTGAAAAGTTAATGAATTTAATGCACTTTCACAATTCTTATACACCAAATTGTGATTATCACACTCTCTTAATCATGACTGGCAATGCTCACAAAGAACTTTGCTACAATATTATCGTTAATGGTTGTGAACGAGCAGGGTTGTACATGATCAAAACTGATTGTTGCGGCGAAATGGTGGTTGCTTTCATAATTAAAGAAAAAAAAATCTATTTAATGGTAAGCCTATTTTGCCAATTGGTGCTGCCGCTTTCCTATTTATATTTGTGGTATTAAGTTCCTAATTTGGCTGTGCTATTGGTCTTGTTTCCGGCATAGCGACAAATGCGGCTACTGTTCTCTTTATATGTAGTTTTACAAATTGTTATGGTTAACTTTTTGTGTTGATTTTTTCTTAAACTTGGGATTTTATTACAATGATGAAGAGTATAGACATAAATACCGTAACAGGCAGCCTATCAGCATAAGAAAAAATCCTTGCTTTATAATATGTGATCACCAAGTGTTTTGCTTGGAGTAGACTACATATTAAAATTTGTAGACTGAGTCTTTTGAATAATTTGATTGATAATGCCAAAGATCCATGCTATCGCGAAAAAAATAACCAAAATGTACCAAAGGAGTTAGTTTTTCTAGAAATTGCAATTTTGTAAACTGCAGGCACTAAAATTCTGTGTGTTTCTAACCGGTAGACTACATTTCATAAACATTTACAGACTTCAGTTTTCGATGGATCTATTTGAAAAGGTCGACAGACAATGCAAAAGAACCACACTTGTGAAGAAAAGTAGTCAAAATGTACCAAAGAACTTACTTTGTATAACGATTGCAAGTTTGTTAGCTCTAGTAGGATAATTGTACAACTAAAAATGAAACATGATATATGGCAACTAGGTTTTGATCAGCCATTATAAACTAATCCTCAGCCTCGAGTAATTGGAGTCACATATTGCTGGAAAGCAAACTTCCTAAGCTTTCAAAGGACAGTGATTGTTAGTACTTTATTGTGACGTTTTTCTATTGAAGTCACCAGTTTTTACTGAGCTCACCACTTTTGGGAGGGATAAAAAGTTACACTTCAGGTCTTAAAGTTCAGTTTTTTCACTATAAAAACTAATATTAATTGTACATCTTATACACTATCAGAATCGCATTGAAATAACCTTTAATTTGTTGGAAAAAGTTTGAAAATCAATTGTGAAACGAAGTCACAAATCAGTTTTTTAATAAACTAATTTTGCAAAAAGGTTGCAATTTTTGAAAACATCTTGATATCATGATCTGCTGTAGCAAACATTTGTGTTAATCGTACGAGACATATTACGATGTCACAGACCCAGTTTAAGCGTGCAAACGAAAAAGCGAAGAAAAAAATGCTTAGATCAGGGGTGTCCAACTGGCGGCCCGCGGGCCAAACGTGGCCCGGGACGTAATATTTTGTGGCCCGCGTAAGGATTTTGACGCGTAGTGCGAATGTCTGGCATCCGAAATTGGTCTTCGAAAAATTGTTCTCCAAAAGAAAAAAATCTTTGAAGTTGAAATTACGTGAAAATAGCAATTATTGCCGTGATGAAATTTATTTGCAAAAAAGTTCAAGTAGCTATCGAGTGAAAAATGCGAGAAAATCCTATTGAAAGCATTTGTCTCCCAAAAAGAAATATATACAGCAATGTTTCTCAAACTGTGTGCCGCGAGTCTTTTTAACCCGTTTTTGCCCGAATTTTATTTTTTAAAGTTTTATCCATAAAAAGTTGTGTTTTCAAGCCAAAGGACATATTTCGGTGTTATTTTAGTTCATTTTTTCTTCGTTTGTTTATTATATTGCAATTTTGTTGTGTCCCAAATGGGAACACCGGGCATGAATGGGGGTCACCAGAGCGCAAAAGTTTTCAATTATTTTTTGCAAGAAACAAGTACAGCATGATATTTGTACACTACAAATGGACTTGTTACTTCGTTTTGCATCAGAGACGTATGGTCGACACAAAATTAACACCGTCTAGGCTGCAACAAACAGTTGTGATGAAATATGAAAGGCATGCAGCATATGAAAGAATAAACGCAAAAACATGAAAAAACAGAAAAAACAATTCGCGATAACATTGTACGTATCATGGGATGTCACTTGATAGCCTACTGATGCTCCATCTAGTGGAATTCTTCAAAGCAAAGTTGATGCAAATTCACTTTGCACTTCTTGCACATCTTCCTGGAGTTTTTCTTGCACAGAACGCACCTGGACTGCTTTTCGGCTGGTAGCAAAAAATGATTTGCGCTGTCAAAGCGGATTCCTAGAAGGGCCCTTTTCTCTAAAGGCTTTGATGCTGCTAGACGACCAGTAATAGCAGGAGGGGTGCCATACTTCTGCAGATAAAACTGCACTATGCATCTGGTAAATCACAAATAGTCAAGAGGACTGTTATTGTCACCCTTCCTGTACAACTGCCAAGCGTTTTGTGAAGACTTGCATCAACTGTAAACGCAAAAAGAGGCCACCACCACTTTTTTGATCAGACTCCCATTCTGTAATTGTCGATGTTTTGCTCCATGCGGTCTACACCACCCATAAAATGGTTGTACTGGGACACCATCAAAGGTTGATCCGCTTGTTTTTTCTGTGCATCTTTGGCAATCCAGCGAGTGGCTTTCACAATAGGCATGACCGGATCAACAGTTGACACCAGTGATACGACTGTGTTGTCATTCCAAGTGGTCAGCGCAATTCCTTCCCCTTGTTCAAGGCAAAAATCAAAGCTGCCTCTTGGACGCTTGGCCATCTTTTTTGAGTCAATCAATGGAGTTTTTACGGTTCAGTGTGATTTTGCGGTCCCGGTGTAACCAATTTCTTTAGATTTTAGAATTTCAGCAAGTTTAACAGAAGAAAAAAAGCGATCGCCATAGATTTTGAATGATACGTCTGGAGGAAGCTCCGAAACCAAATCTAGAACAACTGAGGCTCCGACGCCAAGCTCTTTATTGTATGTTCCGCAAGCTCCTTGGTAGGGATTACACTGAATAAGATATCCTAAGCGATCGCAAAGGCACCACATGTTGTAGCCAAAACGGATAGGCTTGCCTCTCAAAAACTGTTTTACGCCGTGTCTTCGAAAATAGGGTATCATGCTTTCATCGACGCAAAGCCTTTCGTCTAGTATCGCATACTGCAAGAATCGTTCATTGAGCATTGTAAGCAAGGGGCGCATTTTTGTGAATTTATCGTCTTTAGCAAGTTTTGTGTTGTCAGAAAAATGAGCATATGCCTTCAAGATTTCAAATCTATTTCTATGCATTGCGTTAGATACAGATGGCAAGTACGATTCGGAGTGGTACTCCCACATCATGCGCCATCTGGAAAATGTCATGTACCCTGATAGCATCAGTATACCCAGCCAGCACTTAATTTCCTTTGGGTTGGTCGAGAACGAGGCATCACCTTTATCTTAAGATGCGTACAGATTGAACATGCTTGTGATGAAGTTTATCAATTCTTCATCATAGAAGAGCTCAAAATATTCTTCAGGCTACATGCCCTCTTTGTATGTTTTTCTTGCAAGTGTAAAGGGTGGAAAGCTTGGCTGTAAATCTTGGTTTCTCATCCATCGTCTCTTTTGTTTTCGTCTCAAACCGGTTCTAGAAGTTGAAGAACTTTCCGTCTCTAAAGGAAGTTGAGGACTGTCGGCACTGGAATCAAAAAGACAACCAATTTGGTTGTCCCCTTTATTGTCTTCCGGAGACCGAGACATTGAAATAACTCTCGCCTCAGCAATAGCCTGTAGCTGTTTACCACTAAGATTATTCACGCTACCACCGGTGACTTCATCGCCGCTGTCCCCTTCACTGTCAAAACCATCACTGGAGGTTGAATAAACACCATCGCTGAAGTAACTGTTTCATCTTCTTCGATCTCAGCAAGGACTTCTTCAGCAGTAAGAAACCTAAAAAAAGATTTTTTACATAACGGCTCATCCCCAGTGTTCCCGAAAGGGAACATCATTATGAAAACAAATATATCACACCACCTCGAATTCAAATTCAAAATTAATCCTTTCTGCCTGGAACTATAGTCCATAGTCATATAATTACAACATTGGTTATGCAGAAAAATATACTAACACTAGGCCAAAAGCTTACCTTTTTGACTGTGGGTCACGTGATGTTGAAAGTTCATCAGACATCTTTACACAATTCACAGCAGGATACAAAAACTTTAGAACAAACAACTTCTACCTAACACTATATTTAACTAGTAAAAATACCTGAATTCACAAAATTAGTTTAATAACATGATTTATTACAAATGCAAGTGATGTTCCCTTTTGGGAACACTGGGAAAAAACGGGTTAAAGTGCTTTATGCTGATACAAGTTTTCTGACAAAATTGAGAAAATGCTGCCATGAAGAAATGGTCGACAACTGCCATAAGTCGCGGGTGGCATAACAGGTTGGAGCGAGAGTAGTAACGACCTTTTTTATATTTTTTTGCAGATCAGCACCATTTCGGAGTACATCACACTATTTCCGGAAATCGTTGCCCGGAGAAGTGGTGATCTCCAAATAATGCCACTCGCCATTAATAGGAATAGATTTGCGTGACTGGTGTGCCGCGAAATTTGATCAACAGATTTCGTGTGCCGGCAGACAAAAAAGTTTGGAGACCACTAATATACAGTCTTGCCTGCCGAAGTTTTTTTTAATAGTCTGGCCCGTATAAAATCCAGGATGCTAATGTGGCCCACAGCACAGAATGAGTTTGACACCCCTGGCTTAGATGGCTTGAAGTGCTTAAATAAAGAATAGCTCGTAGCATAATAAAATACACATTAACTGTTGTAAAGTTGTTTTTACTAAAAGCAGCTTATTAATATCTCCTAAAAAAACGTTTAATCGCTTTTGTGCGATGAGTACTCTTTGAGAAAAAACAAAAATCAGATTGTTCAATGAATCGTTGATTGTGACGTCATTTTCGACCCCAAACAAACGAAAGTTTTTGAAATGTGGTAAGTCGAAAGCTGGTTTTCGTTTGAGCAAAAAGCGGTTGTCCTCTGTCAAGCAATGCATATTGTAAAAAATTATTTTTGATTATGACGCAACCAATACTCTTATGACACTCACCACCGGGTGGTGATCAATCGTGCCAAATTTGATGCTTGTACCTCCAGCAGTTTCAGAGGAGTTAAACATACAGACAGAAGTGCGCTTCATATATTACATAAACAACTAACATCTGCTGTCTCAACAGCAGATCTTTCGGACCAGATAACAAATCCATCCGTGCTGCACCGGGCTAAAGCAGGAGGCAGCTCTACCAGCATGAAGAAGCTTTTAGGCGTCCGCCTATGGTGGTCAGCCTTGTTGTTGGTGATGCTACCAATCTGCAATCTGTATTCACGGTCTGTTTTTCCTCACCTGTTAACAATTAAGTTCCTGAAAACTACTGTGCATTTCATGGTGTGCCACCATCATAAAGAAAAGAATAAGTAATCATGATAACAACAATAGCAACAATTATAGCATAAAAATACCAAGTCCACCTGTGAGAGACTATCGAGCAGCTCTTTAGATAGCGGATGTCGCAGTTTGAACTTTCGATACAGCGTGTGAGTTTGATAAAAGGAAATGACGTCACAGACACTATCAAAAGTCGAGTGACCGAGCACCACCAAATTGCTTTCTTGATCAATGCGGCAATGCATTACTTTGCCCTCAGCTCTGCAACAAAACACGGGCTGTGCGATCCTTTGAACTACATTGCTTTACGTTTTCGGTTTCCGCTAAGAAAAGACTTAACGGCTACTTTTAGAGATAAGTAGCGAGTAAATTTTCTTTGCTGGGTTCAATATCTCCACCCAACTAAATCCTACGGTGTTAAAAGCATAGCTGTTTTGGTATACGAGTACCTGCAACCACATGTTTTCGGATCAGATTTTTACTTGCAAACGAGGTTTTAAATTCCGTAAACCTTTCTACACAAATACGAATGAGCTCTTTAACTGTTTTCTCGTACTTCAAAAGCGGTATGGCTTTGCACGCAGTAGCAAGCTATCTATCAGGCCAGCGAATTAGTAACAGATAACTCACTGGAATGAAATGGCGAAAGATAAAGCATTGGGGTTATCATTCTTGCATTTGCGTACAAGGAAGGCGCCTTCTCGGTTGACCAGCTTTAAAGCTTCTTCCGCTTCTTTTCGATCCATGTTTTCAAAATACCATCTATACAACGAAAGTCTAAATTAAGATGGCTGCACAGTACACAGTGCACGTTTTTGTCTGATTTTGTACGTTTCTTATCCTCAAGTGTTTTATACAAAATCTTTTATCCGTTTGGACACTTATGTGAAGTTATACAGTATATCTTGTCGTGTGAACATTCGGTTGTGTCCGCTAAGCACGAACCAAAACATTTGTGTTCGTTTTTTCCGTAAAAACGCACATGCTGTAGGTGCGTGCTTTTTTGGTTGGTTGGTTGGTTGGTTGGTTGGTTTATCCCTTTTCTTCCTTGGGATGGTGGTACGACGCGAACGGTAATTCAAGTTCACGCCGTCAACCTACTTGAATCAGGCTAAGGGAAAAGTGGCAACTCATTTCGAACCAGCCATGAATTTAAATTATTGCTGAAAGCCCCACCACCAACAAGGCGGGCTGCCATTGGTGGGTATCCAAAAGTCGCCTTTTACGACATATTGGGTGAGCCGCTTCACTTACTTCGCGAATAAAATTGGATGTTTGGACAAAAATACACACCGTAAAGCATCACAAAAATATCTAAGCGCATGAAAATTTTTGTACAAAAAGGCATAAGAGAAAAATTGTACAAAAAGTTATACTAAGTACATCTACCTATTGCCGGCAGAACTAACACAAGCTGTTTATGACTGTATTTTTCAGCTCTTATGTATATTGCTAATTCAGTATATACAGGGCAAACGAGAACGAAGCCGTATGCAGCGGAAGGACATGCGAGCTGTTATGAGAGTAATGAATTATCTGCGTTTACAAATCACGAGACATTTCTCCAGTAATACACAAAACTTGTTTTGGAGCGACCAATACTGTTGACAGAACGCGCTTCCATCGCGAGCACGTAGAGGAAATGCAGTCAAGTGACATTCTCTGTTGACCAAAACACAGAGACTGGATTCACAACCCATATGATCGAAAGCCAGAGGTTTACATCACTAAGCTACAATAAAAGCTGCGGGTGGATTGGCAGCTTCACACTAGCTCGCTCTATGAGCGTAAGTAAAAGTACGCGGGTGTACTTTTAATTGATAAAACATAAGCCGCAGTGAGGGTACTATCGGTAAAAAGCGTGTTCTTGTACAATATGCGAGAGTAACTGGTGCTAGTCTATAAAACTAGTGGGAGAGCATAGAAAACATAGCCCTAATTGTATCCTGTTTTATGGATTAAAACAAGAAACCGCACACGGAAGCATGTCGCAAGAGGCAACTTTTGGTCATCCACAGCTCACAACTTGCAATGTTAATGACAAGCGTTAAAGACAAGAGCAACAAAGCCTGCAATTTGTATTCATGACTGGTTCGTAACAGACCGCCAACTCTCTTAGCCTGATCTTGAGTAGATTTACGGTGCGGATCGGAACATCAGTTTCATGCAGTGCCTCTATCTCATGGAAGAGGAACGTAACACACTGCTTATAGCTGCAGATGGCCGACGATACAACTTGGATTCCAATTGCAACGCTTGAGTTTGACAGCAGGCCAAAGTGTAATTTTGGAACGCATCAACTTTTAAGCCAACGCTTAACGCTGCAAATTGGGAACACATATATCCACTTACTTTTTCTTCTCGTGAGCGTTGGGTTGTGGTATAGCATCGGCTAAGAGCAACTCAAAGTTGTAGTTAGTATTCTTTAACGGCATTACTTTGTAGTAGTTAATGAGGTCGTAGAGGCTGTGGAAGTTTAGACCATTAACAATAGAGCAGCTGATGTTTTCTCCGTCCTTTACAGCTGAAATGAGGCAGTGCTGAACTCCATTTTGATATCTATAAAATAAACATTTATTTAAACATACAATTTTATTAATTTTAACGTTGGTGGGCTGGTTGGCCTAGGCCAATGTCACTGGTGGGCGCCTAATTCTCGGTACTTTGGACCTTCTAAGTAAGCTCCAGTATTTTGATTCGAGAAGCAGGAAATGTCTCATCAACCAAAAAACAAAGCGCCATGCTAGCGCAGGTTGACTAGTTTACTACAAAAACCAAAAAAATCCGGTTTACATTTGTCTTCATGTTACCTACTTGAAAGAGAGCGACCAGCTTCCAGGACGAGTCAAGCTGTCACGGACCAAAAACGAACCTTCCGGTCCACGGTAGTTGGCAATCAGCTGCTCGACCTCTAGCCTGGATATCTTTCCGTGGTACCATTTCTCCGTTTCATGTAGACAGTTTCGACTCCCCTAAAAAGTTTTTTACGTAATGACTAGCTTACATACTGTAGAGGTAAAACATTGAGCAGTTAAAGGGAACGCTTAAGCTAGACCAGACATTGAGAGGGGGTAAGCGTTAACAAACGTGCTGTTTTGAGGGTCACAGATAAAGTTAAATAATTTTACATTAGAACTTCAAGAAGCAAAATCTAGCATCGTATGAGGTCCACAGCGCAAGCTGACGCAAGTCATGCCACCGGCAATCTACAGACGAGTTCTAATTGAAGTATTGCCTACACCGAAACAAAAAAAAATTTAATTGAATCTAAAGGCTAGAGATGGTGATGTTGAAATCGACCATCAACCGTCATCAGTTTTGCGTGTGTGAACACAAACCGGCCAGGGTATAAAGCTGTTATCTCAGCAACATGTTACACTCTTGTTTAAAAAGTTAACCCCATTCGTGTGTGGTTACCGGCGCCGACTGCGGGGGGGGGGGGGGGGCACCCTCCTGTTGATCAAGAGAACGTATTTGTTTACAAATAAAGTCGGTTGTGTTATTTTGTTACCCAGGCCCACTATTTTAATATAAAAGGAATTGAAATCGCGATAAAAAATCAATTGCGATTTCCAAAAATAACTTGTCTTTCACCTCTGTCGATCTAAATCGGTGACAGCTCGTTTGTTGAGTTTGTTTTGCCAATCATTATGTCACCACAGCTCATCCACCCAAAAATCACAGTCTCAGTCTCATCCACCCAAAAATATTGGAAACCGGGCGCCTATTTGTGTAATACAGCCATTTTGCTTCATTGAGAACCATCGTGCGACAAAGGAAGCTTGAGCTTTCAAGCCCATAGCTCTGGCTTCATATCTGACACATCCAAGTGACTTCCGTATTAGTAGTAGTTATTCCGTTTTTATCCGGTGTTGTCCCCTTAGCAGAGGTGGCCGGATTCACCCCATTCCTTCTGCAATTGCTCGCACTCCGTCTCTGCATATTTGCTCGATTTATATTTATCAAGAGAATCCCTCTTGCAAATGAAAACTTGATGAAGCTGATAAACATGCATCTTATTGCGACCTTTTATCCTTCACAATATCATAACAGACTTCACCCTGATGTCACTTACCGCCGGCTCAACGTTGTTGTTCATAAACGCAGCATATTCCGGATTCCAGCGGTCAGAGGGTTGTCGGCTTAACGACTGAGGTTCCGAGTAAATTAGTTTGTTGTCATCCATTAAGACAAAGAAATACCGAATCCACTCCTACACCGAGTGTTACTGTTTCAACCAAGTTGTTGCAAACTTTATACAGCATAAAAATCAAGCTCCAAAACCTCCCATAATCGGCTCTTGCCATTAAAGGCAGTAGGGTTTTTACGGGTCAAAAAACAGTTCGCCATTCCTCTGAAATACTTTCGCTTCCTTCGTCTTGCTAAAAACCGATCACTAGCGTCATAGCTGTTATTTTCCAAGACAAACAACAAAATCCAGTCTTACCAAAAACTTCCCGAAAAGGGCATTTAGAGCTTCCTTGCTCGGCGGTCAGCACGAAAAGAATAATGCAAAAAAAAAAGCCGATAAGTTCGCTTGTTGTGCGTTTGATAAAGATACTTTACTGGATTCCTTGGACAAACAGATAAAGCGATTGAGTAGTTAACAGTCGCGGTGGCTCAGTTTGATCAAGTCTAGCAAACAGAGCTCATATGCACAAATGAATAAATGAGCAAAATACCGTAAATTGCGGATCTTCCAAGTACATGATCCCACTCTTAATTGCGTTATTGCTGTCGGCAACGTCTAAACAATTTGAAAATTTACATTGATCCGAAAAGCCACTGCGGCGCATTGGAAGTATACTCGGCTTTAAAAAACGTAGTATCGGATGCAGTACAAATGTGTGGATTACGGTAAACACCAAGAATTTAAAGGCCTTCAAGGTAATCTAGACCTGACGGATAAGCAGATGGTTGGCAAAGTCCAACCCAGTGGTTTCTGGCTTTTTCGACGTCATGGACCCTATTGAGAGCCTGCTCAAGCTGCAAGCCCTATAAATGATTGTAAAAAAGCGACCTTTTCTGAGCGATGCAAAGATTTGATGTACCGGCTCAGTCTGTCAGCCCCTATCCACTAGCTTTCAATCAGGACGCTTCATATGAGCATCAAGACTGTTCAAAAATACATTTTTTTCAAATTTTGGAGATCACCCCCTAGATTAATTCCAATTCATGACAAAAGACCCCACAAAAAATTTTAGCTCTCGCGGTTGAGCATTGATCGTGTGAATCCACTTAAAAGTTTTGGGAGACAACGCCGGGGCGCCAAACGCAAAATCGACCATAACTCCCAAACCAGAAGTCGTAAAAAACCATTTGATCTCTTGTAATTTGCAGAATGCCAATACACATTACACTAAAGTATAAAAAAATGCATAACATTTGTAGCAAAAAAACAAACTAAAAAAAAATCTGGACAAGAAATAAGATTTTTCGCAATTTGGACACAATTTTCGACAGATTTCAAAAACAAATTGTTGAAAAAAATAAATTTTCGAAATATTTAGAACATTTTGAACGGGTGTTGGACTATTATATCTTGAATTGCGGTAGTCGTCAGTTTTAGTCGTACAGTAGTTAAACTAGGTATTAACGGTGAAAAGTACTACTTATCAAGATTGAAATTAAGTTGCCGGTTTGCGCTTATAGATTGCAACTTATCAGTTTAATTTGGGAGCCAATTGCCAATTTAAGCACAGAGACAACCAATTTATAGCAGTTAAAAGTTTTACAAAAACATGAACAATAGTACTGGAACAGACTAAGTGCCATAATAAATAACCAGCAAAGATTGCGCAGATAACAGAAAACGAAGAGCTTCGCTGGCAATTTGTTTAGTGACAACAAAAAACTGAAACGTTTCAGTTTTTTGTAGTGACTAAATAAATTGCCAGCAAAGCTGTTTTCATATTCTGTTGTTTAAGTTAAACCTGGTTGCTAAAATCTTTGGTAAAGTGTACGCAGATTGCGATCATTCATAACATTTTGCTTTGTGATCAGAAAAGGTTATAGCATTAAACACAATTTAATTTTACGCAGGTTACAAGAATACGTAGGTTTATATAATTTTAACCAATCGAATTTAGAAAGAATATTCGCAGGTGGAGTTGTGAAGGAAAGTAAGAGATGAGCCATTTTGTCGGAAAAAACTTCCTACAAAGCAAGATGTTGTTGGACGCTTTCTTCATTAGTTAAAAATAAAAAATACTCTCTATAAACCAACGAGTGCCACCTATGATGATGAAATAATTGCTGTGTGCAAAAAGTTGCGCAAGAGGCAACTCCTGGCTATACTTGTTGCTTGAGAAGAAATACGGTATTAAAGAAGTTGAGTAATTTTTACGAGATGCTAAATAGAGTGGAACACCTTAAAGCTGCTACAAAGCATCAAGAAAAATGGCATATATGCGTTGACAAACTTTTTGACATCAATGAAGGATGTTGATAAGCATCTTTCTGCCGAAGACTGTCTCTTTATTCAAGATCAGAAAGGACCCTAGTAAAGTACTTTTGAAGGTAAAGACCTCAAAACTAGTCAAACAATTGAAACAACAGTTGTATAAAGAAGAGCTGATAGAAAAAAGCAAAACATCAAAAGCTGACTAAAAACTGTTGAGGAAAACAGTAAATACTTCTCATTCTCAGCATTTTTCAAGCGCCATTAGCGAAATGTCGTCACTGCAAACTAATCCAAGTCCCACGGATTTTGAAGATAATTTGCAACTTGATGTGGATGCAAAAATTCTCAAGGGTTTGAAATTGTGTAGTTATTCTGTTGCTGTCATTTATGCAAAGCACTGGTTCAAAGCCCCTGTATGCGCTGAAGCTGCTGCTAATGATTTACAGTAGTACAATCTGCTGCTCATGAATGAAAACCTCTATTTAAAGACATATCTGATGCTGCTCTCTCAGCATCAAAAAGACATCTTTGGTATTTGAGCGAAGAGCTAATCCCATTTGCTCTGTGTTCTCACCAACTGCAGGAGCACACTAAGCAAAATCTGGCTTCTAAGTTATTTGGTATTTATCAAAAACTTTCAAAGACAAACGTGTATCCACA
Source organism: Trididemnum clinides (assembly GCA_963675345.1). Classification (NCBI taxonomy): domain Eukaryota; kingdom Metazoa; phylum Chordata; class Ascidiacea; order Aplousobranchia; family Didemnidae; genus Trididemnum; species Trididemnum clinides. The sequence continues at coordinate 18,895,120 of OY776289.1, forward strand.
GAAGGTGATATTTCAATCAATACCAGAAGATACAAAAATTGAAAACTTGGTTGGTGAGAGGTCAGTTATCGTTTTTCAACGTTTCAACTTTGCGATTGAAGACGTTCCATTTTATCGGCATTCGTAAACGAAATGGAACAACGTGAAAAGTTTTCGAAAATGAAATGACTTGGTTTCAACGCTGCGTGTGATGAATGACTCAGGAAGAAAGATATCAAGATTCTTGAAGATTACAAAAACATATTAACATAAAATTCGGAGCAAAGACAACTGATACTACATTGCGTGGAAAAGAGCAGACGAGATCGACCTGATTTTAAGAAGGCCACCTTAGCTGGCTCTTCTTCATAAAAATAGAACTTCCAACAATATTCAAATGATTCTAACACTTCGCATTTACTTACGGTGAGTGGCATTCACCACCTGTATAGTTTAACGCAGGGAAAATCGTTTTATATGGGAGGCCAACAGTTAAACACCCGTTTATGAAATTTATTGTTTAGAATAATTTGTTTATTTACCATAAAAAATGTTCTTAACATTTCGAAAATTTATTTTTTTCAACAATTTGTCTTTGAAATTTGTTGAAAGTCATGTCAAATGTCGAAAAATCTCATTCTTTGGCCTGATTTTTATTTTTCTTTTAAGTGTTTTTTATACAAATAATATGCATTTTTTATACTTTAGAGTAATGTGTGTTGGCATTCTGCAAATTATAAGAGATCGTATAGTTTTTTACGACTTTTGGTTTGGGAGTTATGGTCAATTTTGTGTTTCGGCGCTCCGGCATTGTCCCCCAAAACTTTTAAGTGGATTCACATGATCAATGCTCAAACGAGAGAGCTAAAATTTTTTGTGGGGTCTTTTGTCATGAATTGGAACCGATTTTAGGGTGTGACCACCTAAATTTGAAAAAAAGTGTATTTTTGAAACGGTCCTATCGAGCATGCTCTCAGTACCCTAACATGCGACTTGAGCCAGCGAACAGCTTTTGGCAAGCAAAAATTACAGCCCTTTAGCACCTTTCTGCAGAGAGCGCGTTAAGTTTGGCATGTAGATTTTTTGTTGCCCTGTTGTTTAAAAATATGTCAAGCGTTACATTGCTTTTATCTTATATAAAATATAAGGGATGGAAAGCAACACAACGTGGATCCTCGTTTCAACTGCACATCAGTAATGGCGAATCACTGAAGTAACTTGATAAAACAACGGTGCGGAAAAGATCATAACACGCATGAGCTTGCACCCAACAGCAGTTAGCAACTGAAGGAAAGATATATCATAGAAAAAGTAACAGTACAAAGTGGACTTGAAAATGTAACAACGTGGTTTCCCCTCGAAAAATTCTATCTTACATCTTTTACACGTATTTGCAGGCGTAGACGTGCTGGCACGTGTATGGCAGCCACTATTCACCCTCTTTTGAACCGCATTTTTCACCGGGATGATTTAAACTCCTGATCTACTTTTCTTATTCAAAGCAATCACCCGCAACATTATAAAACAGATTTCCTAAACGACCAAACCCAAAGACAAAAATCTTGTCTTCTTCGCAGCGTTTTGATTTAAGAGGTAAGCAGAAACTAGTTTAAGAGTTAGTTTAGTTACATAGTAACTAAGCTAACGATACGTCAGCTTTAATTGCAGCTACCACCAAAACTTTGATCAGTTTATCAAGGCTAGAGGCTACATTGCTCTTTTGATTTAAAGTTAAGCTCAACTTTAACAAGGCCAACTTTGAAAAATTCCGAAAGCTTATCGAATTGATCAAGCACGAGCTAAGCGGAAAACTAGGAGGAGCATCTGGTCAAAACTTTGTTACGTCGGCCTACTGTGATCCAAAGTTTATTCATAAAAAAATCTCTGCCAACTCTGAACATTGTCGCTCTGCAGAATTAAATATTACCTTGTTGACTGTATGAACCAACATCATCCAACTTCTTGTGCTGTAAAAAAAGATACAGCTTTAGCTTAGGTGTGACAGTGCAGAAACTTGTCGAAAAATGACGAATCGGAAACCCAAAACGAGCACCATGATATGACATGTTTTTTTTCCTCAGCGCCGCCAACATCGCAAAGTAGGAGCGATTTTACTAAATGGCCAGTCGTACCAAAACCCACCGTTTCTCGTTTTTTCCTATACATCCTTTCTTGCGATAACCCTGTCCGCTACTAAGAACGCTTCCGTCAATCATTCCACGCTCCCATCTCGGGTCTGATTAACATATTAAACTAAAGCTTTCCAGGTGTTACTCACTCTCTAATGCTATCCTCTTCCTTCTCTCAGAATTTTCTTGCTTTCTCATTTTTTCCGCTCTGGAATATTCCCTTCTTTAGAGTGAAATCTTGCTCTCCACTTAATGCTCTCGCAATGATCCTCTTCTCTTGTCAACTTGCTGCTTGCTATCGTCAAGGTCTCTGATTTGGACTTCGTCTTTACTTTTTTCGGCAAGGAGGCTCCGGCGTTCTTGAAAACTGCTTATTATCTGACGCTCACACCACCAGTTTTGCTTTGGCAGGCACAGTTCGCTTCAGTTTGTACGCCGAACCCTGAGTTATTCTCCAAACACTTCGTTGGTTTCGACAGAGGTCTGCCTGTTTTCTGCTATGTTTCAACAGTGCTAACTTCTTTTTTCTTGTTCCTCTTTCTCACACACTGGCATATTTGGCAGCAGCTCACTCCTCTCTCCAAATCTCAGGCTGCCATGGGCTTCCGGTAATTCATTCCTACAAGGCAACGCCACGGCAAACATAACAGTCAAGCGGTGCGCATCCCTTAAACCGTTCACAGCCCCTTTCTCGTATCCACTCTTATCTTCTTTCAGACCTAAGGCGTACCATTTACTACCAGCTTTTTTGCCGCACAGGTTTCTTCAGTCACCACTGATCTTGGGGCCCAAAAATTGTGAGAATCAAAAATTCTTTGAGCAGCGCCTGAGGTCACCACACTTGGAACACTTTGATCTCATTTTGTTTAGTCTAGCTACAAACTCTTTACTACACACTCTTTCTCAGCTTACGACCTCTTCACCTAAAGGTAGCGGGAAACTGCCAGAATTCTGAGGCTTCGTGGTCTCCCACCAATATCCCACCTCGACGAAAGCGTAAGGTAAGAAGGTCTACGACGACGACAACTAACGACCACTAGCAGTGGTTGATTTTTAACTAGCATGGTTATACTGCTCGATTAGATAAGTACTAATGTTGGCCAAAAAACTTCTCTTCGGTGCATTAAACGGCCGCTTCTTTTTTGTACATCTACAGTACATCAAATACGGACACCTTACAGTCCGTGGTCACTTTTCAAAATCCAGTAATTTTGTTTTTACAGAAATTACGCTTTCAAAACCATCAAAGACGCCCATCCTTGGTAGGATCTCCACTTCCTTAAAGTCACGTCACAGAAACAAATATCCAAGTTCGCCCAGCTTCATTATTGGCCAATCAGTGAAGTCAAACATGGTGACTGAGTAGCAGGGAGCGAAATCACTTGAGTACCGGCGCGATGGTGCAGTGGTTAGAGCGTCCACATTGTAGTCGGTGGACCTGGGGTTCATTCCCTAAGTCAAGTCATACCAAAAAACTTTAAAAAATGGTATTCACAGCTTCCCTGTTTGGCGCTCAGCATAAAAAAGAGATAGTGTGGAGAACAAGCCGGCAAGCTTGCTTGTTGTGTCCTTGGGCAAGGCACTTAACGGGACGCCTCCACCTTTATGTGGCAGACAGGTGGCCCCACCCGTACTTTACCGGATTATAATTGTGAAGTTGCTAACCCAGCATGTCAGATGACTCTTGGGTACCCACCAGTGGCAGTCCGCCTTGTTGGTGGTGGGGCTACCAGTCACTCAAGACTGGTTCGAAATGGGCTGCCATCTTCCCCTAGCCTAATATCAATTAGGTTGACGGCATGAACCTGAATTACCGTTCATGCCGTACCTCCATCCCAAGGAAGAGGAGGGGTAAACACACACACAAATCACTTGAGGCAGTGATAAATGCATGTTTTCCACTAATCCCGGTAACCACTAATAAGAGCAATAGATAGGTGGCCAATGGACAAATGCCAGCATGTAGCTTTAATATTCTGACCCGGTGAAGCATAGGAACAAATCGTTAACTGGATACCTTACATCGCATCTCCATCCCACAAGTACGATCGTTTCAACACAAGCGATGGGATGTTGCAGCTACACTTACTTTAATGATAATCTTGCGTTTGAGTTGGTTGGGAGAAGGCAGATTCGAGTCGTCTGAACTGACGGGCTGAATCACAAGAGAATCTACAACAAAAAATTCCATATATTAACAGATTCGCGCATTTAGGCGTAGGAGCTCAAGGTTGTTGTGGTTGTTGTGATTAACCCTCCTCTTCCTCGGGATGGAGGTACGGCATGAACGCCAATTCAGAATCATGCCGTCAACCTAATTGAAATTAGGCTAGGGGAAAAACGGCAGCCCATTTCGAACCAGTCATGAGTGACCGGTAGCCCCATCACCAATAAGGCGGACTGCCACTGGTGGGTACCGAAGAGTCGTCTTTTGCGACATGCTGGGTTAGCAACTTCACAATTGTAACCCGGTAAAGTACGGGTAGGTCAACCTGTCTGCCACATAAAGGTGGAGGCGTCCCGTTAAGTGCCTTGCCCAAGGACACAACAAGTAAGCTTGTTGGCTTGTTTTTCAACACTATTCTTTTTTTATGCTAAGCGCCAAGCAGGGAAGCTGTGAATACCATTTTTTAAAGTCTTTTGGTATGACTCGACATAGGGAATGAACTCCAGGTCCACCGACCACGAAGCGGACGCTCTAACCACTACGCCATCGCGCCAGTAGCTCAAGATCGGTTGGCTAGTCTTTGCTCAAAGTGAGCCACCTCGACAACTGCTCAATCCTACCCATACTCTACAGCGCAAAGGTAGAGAAATTACGTAAGTGCCTTTTACCAAGCTACAAGCCAACTTGGCTTTTACTCAGCATTATCTTTACGTAGCGAGCATATAGCAGAGAAACAGTACATATAAGAGATGTTTTTGGTACGGTCCGATCGAGATTTGAACCAGCAACTTTCTGCTATCAAGGTGAACGCTGTAATCAATATATCGTCGAATCAGTTGATTACAATTAAAAGGACATGAAAGTGACTTGTTACTAAATTTAGCATTCATAGCTTTGCCTTGTGTATGACATTACTAGTGAGTGAGAATGGTATTGTACGCTGTTGGTCAGTTTGTCTTTACCTTAACAGTGGCTGTTCTTAGCATTGCAATGAACCGCTACAACGCGCTACTGATTTCATGATCGTTGCAGTATTGTTCCTTGATCTTACGTAAACTTTTGTGACAAGTTAATAAGCGGAAGTTTAATGTAGCTTTTTAAAACTTGTTTTGCCGAAAGCTTATTCAGACGCACTTTGCGCTTAAAATCGCATTGCTTACGAAAAAAGGCTTTTTTTAATTTTAGGCAACGGATTTGTATTACACAAGTACCTTTTAGTTATTCAGCTTAGCCTTATGTGATCTTGAATTATCAACCACAATAGCAACAAACCAATATTAATGCAGCTCAAATTTTCCATAGCATCACGGTCTTTTTAGAAGAGTAGGAACTGCCGCGTGTACTCCTTAACTCTTTCGCTCCGGCGATCAGCAATTGATGATCTCGTGCTTTCAGTGTTTCTCTCAATTTTTTTCAAATTGAGTTACAAAATTAGTTTACTAAAAAATGGATTTGTGACTTTATTTCTCAACAGATTTTCATAAAATTTTCAAAAGATCACGCTTTATTCCACACGCATCAGAAGATGTAAAATTATTGCCCTTAACTCTAGAATTGTCTTACCCAAAAAGGGTTAAAAAGACCAAGAGCCCAGTTGAAGACGACAAAACCGGCCAAATTCTCAGCAAGAGCCAACTACCTTTAAATCAAATTGAGATTTCATATTTACCACAATACCAAACCCTTCATCATTAACACAGTCTGAAAACTACTCTTTTGGGACATCATTTGACAAAATTTCAAGCAATAATGATAAAATTTACCTATTAAAATTTTCAAACTTTTTAGGGGTCTCAAAACCCCCCAAACAAATTTGTATGGTAAGTACAAAAAGTAAATTTAGTTTTTTAAAAATATGATTTGTTGCTAAATACCGGCCTCATTTGAAAGCTTAGGAAAGTTGCTTTCCAGCAATATATAACTTTAAATAGTCTAGGTTAAGCGGTATATGATATTTACTGATCAAAAATGGGTACTGTACATCATGTCAGTTCAATACCCTCAGGAATTTTTTGACTTACCTTCAATAAATTTTAATTTTTAGAAAAACTATACCCTATAAAAAAAATAAAATAAATTGCAAATATTTTACCACTAAAATCGTCGCTTTGTATCAAGTTTCCAAGGAGACAGAAACTAAAATACAAGTTTGGAAGCTAGCAGAAGTTTGGCTTCTCTAAATCAAAGTTTGCTTTATCCTCCTTGTTTCTCGACAAATGGGAGGGGTGTAAAAAAGCTTCTGTTTCATCGTTGGTGACAACATATTCTATTTAAACTTGATATTTTCTGAATCTTGAGACATCCCCTTTTCAAAATTACTTAATGTTACATGGTTTAGGCTGACCTCTAGCAGATAATGACTGATTGTATTTTAGGTACTACATTTAACTAGCAAAATTTGGTACCGGTCAGTACCGGTTAACGAAAAGGTCATGGTCCTCAGAAAGTTGCAAATTGCATAAAACCTAGGCTTTTAGGTAAGTTTTGACTAATGTACCTTGAAAGCTTATTTCCTGAGCATCACCCAGCGACTATTTCTAAAAAACTTGGTAAAAAATAAAATCTGTAGTGATCTTTGAGGTAAGGGTACTTTAACTTCGAAGACAACTCAGCACTTATTTGGGGGGGGGGAGGGCTAATTTGCACATTCAAACAAAACATTTTTTTTGTATATTCAAACAAAAATTGCATATTCAAACAAAAAATTTACGTACAAGTAAACAGATGAGTAATGATTTACAAACAAACTTAAGATATTTATGATGATTATGATTATGACAAATTATGACAGTTTTTCGCTCTGCCACCTCGCGGACATATTTTTCGCAATGCACGCGTGAGCGAAAGAGTAAAAAGTATCGCTTTCTTGAAACTTGCTCTTTTCAAGAACCATTAAACCGTATTAAAAACTTTTTTTTCTTTTTCTTTAAGTGTAATTTCTCTGCCTTTCAGCTTTTTCCACCCCCAAATATGACAACGCAGTGCGCTATCACAGTGGCTGACATTATAGTTCGAAAAATTCGATGTTACGTCACTTTTCATTGCATCTCGCATGCCTAGACGTACCGATTTAGTCTACGTCTACCACTACACTCGCTTTTGGACTCGACCTTTTTACTGGAGCAATATAGCACTTTTAATTCCGGACTTTCTGACACGTACCGATGGTTTTCCCAAAAAATTCCGAACTCGAGGCATTTCGATCCGAAGCTTAAAACAATTACTGCAACAACATGGCGGCTAATACTGAATTTTGAAAAACACATGAAAAGAATTTTACAATTGCTGTCTTTTTCGTTTGAATCATACGAAAAATCGGTCCATATTTGTATCGTTGGGTCAAAGGGTTAACAAAGCTGGTTATGATACCAACATGTTGGCGGCTTTTTGTTTGTAATGATTTATCAAAAAAAAATAATAAGGCGACAGGCCAGCGATGCGCTACAGAGCATGGCTGCCTGCAGTTAGGTTTGCGACAAGTTTGTTGTTGTTGTTGTTTACCCGACCCCTTCCGAGGGATGGGGGCATGGCGGAAGACCATGGAGCCCCAGAAGCCGGGCAACTCCCCAGGGTCTGGACCAGAGGTCATAAAGAGACAGAGAGTCGCCAAAGAGTGAGCGGCGCAAAGAGTCCGTAGCTGGACAGTGCAGAATGAGATGAGAGATGTCCTGGGACGAGTGTCCACAGGCGCTGCAAGAAGGATTCTCGATTCTGCCAATCCTGGAGAGATAGGAACCTAAAAGAAGGCTGTGTCCGTTGCAGCGAAGACGAGAGAGGACACAGCGAGCATGACGAGGGAGCACAAGTTCCTCAGTGGAAATTGAGGGAACCTGTGTGTCAAAATACTTTGAAGAGACAGTACGCCTCCAGTCCGAGATAAGACGAGAGTGGATACGAGAGATAAGAGGAGAGAGACTACATGGGATTGCGGAGGGCGCAAGCAGCGCTCCCCGTCTGGCAAGCTCATCAGCTGTGTCATTCCCCGGGAGAAACGAGTGTCCGGGGACCCATTGTAGCCTGATAGAACAGAAGGAGAAGAAGGACAGTTCCTGCCAGATTTGCCACAGAGTTTGAGATAACAGGAAAGGTGGAGGAGAGGACAGGGTGGCGAGGACAGAACGAGAGTCAGACAGGAGAAGAAGAGAAAAAAACTGGCAGACTTTATGGTGTTGCCGAGACCAGCAAAGAGCGTGCAGAATGGCGCAGGCTTCAGCAGAAAAACTGGAGCAAACTGGGCCTGCCGAAAAAGAAAGAGTGGCCTCAGTGCCACAGAGAGAGCAGTTGGCAAGAACGCCGGAGCCGCCCTTGCCAAAAGGAAAAGGAACAGAGCCGTCTGTCCAGAGTACCAGATCATGAGGAGGAAGAGAGTCAAGGTGGGCGAGAGCCGCACCTTGGCGAGAGTGAGGGGGATCAGAGCGAGAGCATGGAGTGGAAAGGGTGGACTCCACCGTGAACGAGGGAAGATTCCAAGGAGGACAGGGAGGGCAAGCAACAAGAGCCTCTCTAGAACAAGTAGAAGGAAGCATGAGCGGGTGAGTGGACGCAAAAGCTCTCCAGGACGATCTGCAGAGTCTTGGTTTCACTCCTAGTCTGGCCAAACCTGAGATGGGAAAGGAGGTTGGGAGACGAAGAGCCCGCTCATGAGAAAAAAGAGTGAAGTGAGTCAGAGTGACTCGTAGGGGAGGTAGAGAAGCCTCGGTGAGTAGTAGAGGGATAGGGGACGACGAGAGACAGCCGGTGATGGCGCGACTGGCCGCTCGGTGAAGGCGTTCCAATTTGGTGATATTGGTAGCGCTTAGGAAAGGAAACCATCCGGGTGAAGCGTAAGTGAGAAGGGACCGAAGAAAAGATTTATACAGAACAGAGAGGGACTCCTTAGAGGGGCCCCAAGAGGAAGCAGAGATACAGCGTAAGGCCTTGAGACGTGGGAAAAATTTGGCCTTTAGCGAAGATACATGCCTAGAAAAGGAAAGAGTGCGGTCAAAGGTGACCCCGAGAAAAGTTGGAGTGAGATTAAAACGGAGGCGGGAGCCGAGTAGGAGGAGGTTGGGCTGGAGGTTAGCCTGGTGGGGATCCACTGAAAAGAAGGAGGCCTCACATTTGCTCGGATTGAGAGGAAGACACCAGTACTCAGACCAGCTCTCCAATCGAAACAGAGCTCCTTGTGTGGCCTCCACCGCAGTGGGGACCGAGGGGGAGGAGGACCAAATGGCCAGATCGTCAGCGTAAAGAGAGCAGCTGACGGAAGAAGGCAGAGAAGCCGGAAGATCATTGATGAAGAGAGAGAAAAGTACAGGGCCAAGAACGGATCCTTGCGGAACACCTCGACGAACTCGAAAGGAACGGCTTTTGTGATTTTGAAAAACCACAGAAGCGCGCCTGTCAGAAAGGAAAGATTGAGTCCAACGAGCAAAGCAAGGAGGGAGGCCAGCCGAAATCAGTTTGTGGAAAAAGGCGGGATGCCAGACAGAGTCAAAAGCTTTAGAGAAATCGATAGTAGACAGGATCGTCCGAGAGCCCGGCCTGGGTTTGTTAAACCCATCCGAAATGGACTGAGAAAGGTACAGAATTTGATCAAGTGTAGACCGTCCAGGGCGGAAACCGGCCTGGCGGGGAGAAAGAATGGAATTAGATTCCAGAAAAAAGAGAAGACGGGATAGTATGATGCGTTCAAAAAGCTTTGATACGCAGGAGGTGAGAGAGATAGGCCGGAAGGAAGCAGGAGAGTCGAGAGGCTTTCCCATCTTATGTATGGGAATAATAGAAGATGTTTTCCAGATGGAAGGAAAGGAATGTGAAGACCAAGAAAGATTGAAGATGTGGAGAAGAAAATCCATGCCAGAGCGAGGAAGATGCTTTAGCATGGGATAGGCAACTTTGTCTGGGCCAGTGGCAGTGGATGAGGAGAGGTTGTAGGCAGCCGCAAGAAATTCAGCGGGAGAGAAGGGAGAGCAAAAGGACGAGTGAGACTCCACAGAGCACGTAGCTCGGCGGAGCTCAGTGAGGTAGCCTCTGGCTCTGCTGCGCAGGGCCTTTGGCTGAGACACGGAAAAGTGAGACCTCAGGTAAGCGGCATAGACCGAAGCCGATTCCCTGGGAGAGGAACAGTTAGGAAAGTTAGGAGAGGAAGAAGACGAGGAAGGAGAGCCAGCAATAGAGCGAAGAAGAGAGTGCACAGATTTAGGATTAGATTTAGGTGAAAGAGAAGTGCAAGTCGTCTGCCATGCCTCAGCCTTGGCCTTGGCAATGACCGACGAGGCACGTCGAGAGGCGGAGATGTAAGCCTGGCGATCTTCATCACTTCTGTGAGCAGTAGCGAAAGCCTTGCGTCTTTCACCAACCGCTTCTTCCACCTCAGCAGACCACCAGGCTTTAGGAGGGCGTTTGATGCGGCCGAAAGGAATGGAAGATTTGGCCGCATTCATTGCCAGAGAGGTAAAGAGAGCAGCTGCAGAGGAAAGAGAAAGAGACGAGTATTCCTCTGCAGTAGGACAGTGAGAGTCAAAGTAGGAGGCAAAGTCATCCCAGCGAGCTTTCTGAAAATTGAAGGAAGGGGGGCGCTCGTTGGGGTGAAAGACCGGAGAAAGAGGGATAGATAGAAGAATTGGTAGGTGGTCAGAACCCAGGTCCTGAAGCACCTCCCAGGAGCAAGAAAAAGCAAGAGTAGAAGGAGCAAAGGAGATGTCAGGAGAGGAGCGACTGCCGGAGGAGCGATGGAGAAGGGTGGGTGTGTCAGGGTCATTGAGGGGGAGGAGGTCTGAGGAGATGACCCAGTCGAATACTTCCTCCCCACGGGGGTCGGAAGTACCTCTTGAATCCCAAAGCGGGTGATGGCAATTGAAGTCCCCCAGAATGAAGAGATTTCTGGAGGAGGGAAGAATTGAGGGAGAGAAGGAATCGGTTCTGCCATCCGTTGGGGAGGAGCGAATTTTGAGTTTAGAATGTTGATCTCCAACGAAAAAGACCTCTATTTTGACGACGGACAAAGAAGCAATTTGAATTCAAAGCAACAGTCACGTGTGCTTTGAAAAATTTGATCCGCAAAAATATTTGACTTTGTAAAAAAGATATCCTCTTGCTTGGTTTGCATCTCGTTTTTACTAGGAACAGTTCATACTAATTGCAACCCTAAACTTGACTCCTAAAAAAGCCTTCACCACGGCAAAAGTCAATAAACATCGACTTAGACCAGTTGACCTAAAAAAATAGCCTTTGTTCGGTCCGCCAAGACCACATCTTAGTGAAATATGGCCCATATCATGGAAAAATCTGGTCTTCCCTGCTTTAGAACGTAATTGCAGACACTACAAAGATATGCTCTGTTTTATACCTTCTGGCCAATCGTCGATCGCCAACTACACTTATGAGACGTGATGGGTCAAAATAAGGTACATTGTCGGGCAGTTACGCTTAAAAGAAATATTGTTATGGTATAAAAGACTACCTCCGAAAACATCGCAGAACATGGTCGCCATCTGACGTTGCTGTGGTAGTTTGCAGTGATTTTCAATCGAAAGAATGACAGGCAAACTGAAAAAAGTTTGAAATGGCTCTCATACTTGACATGTCCTTAACATTAAAAAGCAAACGCATGCATGCATTTCTCCAATACCGCTCGCTAAAGTAAGTATTTGTTCAAGTAAATTAGTAGAAAAAGAAGATATTTAGTTTGCTGAACGGCAAAACGCAACACAGTTTCGGCAAACACAAGCAGCTTTTCCTTTCGGCAAACACAGCCGCGGTTACTGAGAAATCACAACAAACTGGAGTCAAACTTGTATCGGAAACTGGAACTTTAGCGCTGAAGGGAAGCGGAACGGTCGATTGTAATAAGGGCAAGAATGCAAAGGTTTAATGTTCTATTTAGCATTCTCGTACCTAATTGCTATTTGTTTGATCAAATAGTATCACTGCTAACCGTTCGGGTACTCAACTGCTGGAAGAAAAAAGTACTCTCTCAGCAAAACCTATCACTTCAGGTATTCTTCAATCTACCATCAACTAAATCAGAAAAATCGTTAAGACAATACGATTCACAGAGAACTATCTTTGCAAAAAACTAAACTACCCTGTAAGAAAGATCACTCATTTTTGTTCAAGTCGAACATCGAAGACATTTTTAAGTACACAAGAGTTCTTGCAAATTTACTTACTCTGACACTACGAACGCGTGTTCTTTAATTGTTTTCAGCACATCCAGAAATTTTATTTTTGACGTTAGCGTAAAACCATGGTATATAATCGGCATTCCATCTGGCCCGTCCCAACAATCCACTGAAAGAAAATAACACTGGTTGAGCGTTTTGAAAAAATTTGTTTTTCAATTCTTGATAAACGGATGGAGCTGAGTCCTAATCTGCGATCAAAATTTTTCTATCACGTAAAAATTTTATATCAAAACAAGCATTATGATTTGTTGGTGATGCATGGCTTCAATATAGATCTCAAGAGCTGTTTTGACAGAGGATTTCTTCATCTTTTGCCCGTCCAATGCAAATAGCTAGATAGAGCACATTTTAAAATCTCAAAAATTAGGATGTGAAGAGAATGACTGCAAGCAAGTTCATTTAACTTTTCTCTGAAAGTGACCTGTACGCATCTGAATTCTTCAGACATATAAATGTGTTCACTTTACGCTAGCTCATCTTATTTAAGGGATACCGTAACAAGAAGCTTTTGGTAAAACACCTTTTTGCAAGGCATTATTTAAACTTTTTGTGTTTGTTTCGACTTCCACTCTTAAACAATCGTTAAACGTGGATACACTTCCCATGTCGAGTTACACCGTCATAATCAAAAACTGCATACACGGATCTCCTGCTTGGTGCTGCAGCATGGGATAATACGCAATATGGAATCAAGTTTTATCAGTCGAAACCACGATGTTCGGGCGCTGATAATCATTGCAATAAAATGCGCCGAAAACTGCGTGATTTCCATTCATTTTTCTGCAATCGCTTTGAGAATGCTTTTGTTAGGAACAATTTTTTTTCGCAATTTTCAGATCAAACAAACACATCACAAGTCGTTGAATACTAAGCTCAAAAATATGTTGCAGGAATAAAAAAATAAACACTCGCATCACCTTAGGCATAGTTAATCTGTAAGAGAAGTACACACAAGTCAGTTTTTTAACATTCTGATATTACAGCTTTTGTTCACAATGGTTGGGCTTGATTGTGAAAATATAGTCCACACATGCGATTGTTACGGTGTTGCGGTTTTGAGAAAGGAACAACATAATCATTTCCTTTACTTAGTAATTCTAGCCAGTATCAGATTTGTTGAACGGAACATGCAGTTTATTCAAGCGACATGAAAACTGGAAATTCCTAAAAAGATCTGGATAACTTGTCCGACGTTTACGATCGGTGCGGTCTTCAGAGCCAAGAGAATCAAAAATATTCTTATAATGCCATCAGAGAACTTTTTTGTCGTCATACTTTGTGTTCTGTCGTTACAGTCGTCGTTTCTGTCGGAATTGCCAATATTACTGGCAAAACCAGTGCAACCGATCAAGGTAAACATGCCGTTAAGTGTATTTTGCACTCGAACCCAACATCGTAGCCACAGCATAATTTAAACGCATTAAGTCCATGTTGTGCAAGGGGCCGCATAAACCTTTTGCCACCCGGTAAAGTCCAACATAAATAAGTTCGAAATCAAGACCTTCAGAGTTAGAATTCGGTAAGTGGATTTCATACCTAGTGCCTTAGGTCTTATTTGAAGTTGATTTGTTCGGCTACTGTGATCGAAAGAGGGTGATCTACGCCGATGGTTTGTTGTTCAAAACCTTCTTACCACAGCCTTCCGGATTCGCCAAGAAAACCGGAGAAGTATGCTTCGCTTGTTTTTTTTGTCAAACATCAAGGCTAATGGCAGTGGCAGTCATTGTGTGCTATATGAAAAAAAATGTTTCAGGCCATGTAAACACTTTTCCAGAAAAAAGTGGTTAAGAGATCATGCCACGTTATGTGACATCATATCAATTAAAGCTGAAGCTATGCCTCCTTAGAAGCTAACTTGTATTTGTCCACAATAACATAATCCAGCCAGTTTACTAAGATGCTACATGCAATGTATAAGTCACGCCATCAAATTTGCAGGGGATGGACACAGATGCGATCTCGGAAGGCAATATAAGCACCCTGTTAACATCCAGTTCTTTTGTAGAAATTTGTGCAGCACCAGAAACTACAAAGGCTGAATAAAAGGCGTTCTATCGATAACGGAAACCGCTATCGATAGATAACCGTTATATGTCGCCGTTATATGTAAACTAACCACCTGTATAAAATATCTTAGATAAGAAATCTGTTCAAAAGTAATAAACGTGACGCAATATTTTGGCTGATTGGTCATCCAGCATTGATAGCAGCTTCACAATGTCGTTAACAATAGAATGAATCACACATTAGCTAGAAATGCTCAATAGGTATTTGCTGCCATGAATAACTAACTTTCTTGCTGGTTATGTTTTATAACTTGAAAACACGCAATATACGTTTGTTGTAAAATGCAAACATACAAACGCAGTAAGAAAAAGCGACGAATATTCAAAAGAGAAAAAATCAAAAACGGTTAAATAAACGGATCCTTGAAACGAAAGGCTTTTGTGCCTTTCACAGATGCGATCATAAACCAGCTATGAACAAACGTCGCAGTCGTTATTTGGTTAAGACAAATGGTCCAGCAGAAACTTTTAAAGTTGAAAAAGACCGCTTCAAAAGTTTAGCAAGTTACAAAGAGCGTTGAAAACGGAATCATTTTAACGTCGAAAATCAAATTGATATTTTATTTTGCATTTTTTAACACTCTTTTCTTTTGTGTATTAGTCCCCATTTCAAATGAAACTTCTATTCCATGTTTTATCTCGTGTAACATTTAAGCGGCCAGTACACAGAACACGAGTTCAAATTTGAATTTGGAGTAGCCAGTAATGCCAGCAAAAATTGCTTCTAACACAACCAAGTTCTCACTGCAACTACACATGCAAGCAGAGATGAAATAGCGAAGTAGGTAACGGTGTCGGATTTTTACCACGTCTAGTAACAGCTGACAAGCTAGGTTCAAGTGCTGATTTTTATGTTGATGAACAAAATTTGTATCGGTAAAGTGATTACTTTGTCGTTTCCTTCGCAGAAAAAACGAATTGAAGTATAATCTCCCTATTTACACAAAGCAATTGAATTTAATCGGCTTTAGGCCTAGGCTCTTCTGGAACTTTTTCTCAGAGCATCAAAACCTAATAATGCGGTCAATATATACTGCATTTTAAACGAGCAGCTACGCAGGATCTATCAATACCTAAAATCTTGTCACATTGAGTTGTTAACCGATACAAGCAAAGCAAATGCATTGCGGGTCAAAATACAAGAACTTACATTCAACACATCGACAGCCCATTCTCAGCGCACGCGCGTAACATTCACATGACGACAAGCTGGCGAACTGATCTCCGGTCAAATATCTGAAAAGCGACACAAGGTCAAAGGCTATTGCTACATCTTAAAAACTTTTGAGAGCACATATGAATGTTAAAATCACCGGAAACGTAACGTGACAGGAGAAAAATTAGCTCAACAGAAACAATAGAAGATTTGAGTGATGACATTCGACGCTAAACCCACACCTGTTCTACTTAAACCAACCAAAGATTTCAAATATCACTTAGTCAGTACGCAAACGTCGCAACTACTTTCGCTTTATCGCGAGATTTGCGGAGAGACAATGTTAAAAGCTGCTCCGAAGACTTGAGGTTCAATTCTGATTCGTGTTTAGTCGATTATACATATTTTCTGGTCACTAAAGTATATCTGTGATAATAGAACTGTTTATGTTGACTTCTACTCGAGCAGTGTATTTCTACGACAAACACTGCAACCATGCAGAAAACTGCTGTAAATTACCTTTCGCAAGCACACAACACGAATTCATATATAGATATTTAACAGAGCTGTCGTTGCTAACGCGAGTAATTACTGCACTGCTTACGTGTTGTGGGACGAGGAAATCCAGTAATGGGAAAGCGGATAATCGAGCAGCTCACTACGAGGAGGAGCAAAGTATTCCGCATTCCAAATCGAGTTTTCTTTTGAAAAAAGGAAAGTCAACATCTGAAAATCAAAGCGTCGTTTCAACACTTACAAGAGAGCTTTGCCCTTGCTGAAAAACTCCCTTAAAATTGCAAAACACCATACCGCATAAAAGTATGACGTTTTTTTAAAAAAAAATAGTTTGAGTGCAGGAAACCCTCAAACGGTACTATAGTGTCTTTACTTTAAAAAGAACTGTTCGTGGGAGAGCACAAAAAGGTTTTACAGATGATGAATGTCATGGGTCAACAGACAGACGAAGCCCCGATATGCGTTCAACGCATGCGCCTTCCTGGAAACCGCCTCAACAGCATGTTTCCAGTCGTAGATTTTATCATACTCACTTCTACGCATGCGCAACAAGTTAAGTCAAACGTCACGTTCGTTTTCAGGCAGAAACGATCATTGAACAACACGCGTAACGTGGAGCTAAGTCAGATGCGAAGCAGCGAGCCTTTCCAGCCAGACACGCGTGAGCGACTCGGTGACTGACACTAAGCGTCGCAGAAATAAAGAGCTTGAATGTTTCCAATCTTCGAAACGAGTCTGTTAATGAACCCATGCTGTAAGCATACTGCACTTGAACCGTTACGCTGCAAATTTTGAATGCAAAAAATGTTTGCCTAAGCGTAGTATTACGAGCGAAGTTGGTAAATAGGCTTCAGAAATATGTAATTGCTGATATCAAAACGATACCCACAGGGTCCGTCGAGATCGACTTTTCTTCTGTGTTTAATGTACGTCAAAAGCGGTCCTAAACCAAGACTTCAATTCACATTGTAAATTCGTTTAGCATTGGCAAACATGCCTACGCTTGATGGATTACAAGCCATACGTACACATCAAAGGATCTCGAGCTGTGTCAGAAGTCTCGTAATAAACTTGGCTCCTCTCGTACAAAGAAAGTCAAGTCGACAGTTTTATGAGATCAAATAGTTAAACAAAACTCTATTGGTGTCCCAGTCTGCTCCATTGTTTTATTTGTTTCTGACCTACTTAACAAACACTCTCTAATGCTTGATAGTAATGTTTTTTGCAGAATAACGGTTGGCTAAACATGTTTTAAACAGTCTTTTTTCGACTCGCCTCTTACAGGGTGTTCCAAAAGTCTCGGGCACATTTTGACGTTGAATATGTCAAAAACTATTAAGGAAATAACAATGCATCTGATATGTTCTGAAAGCTTGCAGTCTCAAAAGTTTTTCATAGAATGTTCAAAGATGTTCAATGTGAACACCGTTAGTCACACGCCACACATCAAGCCGATAGTCAAATTCCTGCTAAAATGCGTTCCAGCATTGTGTTGTCTATGGTTGCAAGTTGCAACAACTTCCGTTATTCGGCCTTGAGTTCAGCTACATCTGTTGGAAGGGAAAGGCGCATAGACCAGTGCTTTCACAAAACCCACAAAAAGAAGTCGTAAGATGTGACATCTGGAGACCTAGGATATCAAGGCAAGAGAACGCGATCATCCAGTGTCGCTAAATCAGATTTTGAAAGTTCAAGAACACAAAACGCTTTTTCTGGTTGAGTGAAAGCCATTGGTGGATCTAGGTTATCTTAGTTATTTAAGCTACATGAAAAGATATGAAAAAATTATCAGCATGACAAAAAAACTCAATGAATTTAGCATTAAAATGACAACAGTTCATTCAACTACCATTCATAGATCAGCAGAAATGAGGACTTAAAATGTGCCCAAGACTTTTGGAACACCCGGTACTTTTATAAAAGTCAATCATAATGAAAAACAGTGATATACATCTGTATAGTAAAGATACAATCTACGGCTCAGTGTTCAAGCCAAACACGTTACTAAAAATGCCAAACACACGCCGATCAAACTATTAGCATCTAGTATTAACACATTTTGGCTCTCTCACGGCCAAAAGAAAGGAAGTCGGTTTTATGCCATTTTTCCCGCGTTTTGCAGGCTCAGACGTGCTGATTCAATGCATTTCTACCAATACACACTAGCTTTCAAACCAGACTTTGTACTGGAGCGACGTAGCACTTTAAATTCCGGATGCCCTTCCTGACGAATATCAGTGCAACCCGTTAAAAATTGTTGCTCGGTGGTACATCATGCCACCCGTGACCAAGCCGGTAAATGGTTATAAAAACCAGAAAAAACGTAGCAATGAAAACCTCAGACGTCGTGACAAAATAGCCTAGCATTAAGCAAGCAATCTTAATTGCATACTTGTCCTTAACGGATTCTAACAAGCGTGAAATTATTCTGAGCCACAAAAATGTTCAGAGCTCGCTCAATGCCGGCCAACAAAATACCAAACCAAAAGCATAGGTTCCAACCGGTGAGTTGTCTGGCTAGAATAGTCTAAATCTATGCCGTTAAGGCGAACAGCAAGATGGCATTAGCACAAATATTTGAGATTTTAAAACTCAACTCAAGATTGCAAAATGCCCTTGGCATAAGGCAGGAAAGACGTCTATAGTGTTAGTTAACTTTAATCAAAATTCACAACAGCAGCAAATGTGATGTGCCTATACCACTAACAAATACTGACTTTGCATTGGAATTTTTAAGGGAACAAACTTTTGAATATCGATTCAATGAATCATATGCAAAAAAATAAGCTAAAATACGCACGCTTCGCCAAATATTGTACTTTAAACCATTTGACATTGGCATCTAATACGCACTAGTTCCATATACAGGGTGTCCAAAAAGTTTCGCCCGATTTTATATTACAAGCAATTGTAAGTTTTAAATAAATTTTATTGTATGATGAATGAGAACTACAAGCACAATAATAACAGTGAGTAAATCAAACATGAAACAATAATCAAAAGGAAAGAAAGAGGCAAGGTCACAACAATGTTCAAACAGGTCATTCACACAGTTCAAATTGTTCCCCGTTGTGTTCAATACAGGGAACCAATCGTGCAGCAGCACCGATACAAACCTTTTGGCATAGTTCCACATCAATTGTGGCAATTTTGTCAGGAATAACTCGGCGAATGTCAGGAATAATTTGTGGTTTCTATTTGTACACCATGTCTTTAAGAACACCCCATAAAAAAAGTTTTTAATTCATACAAAACTTACGATTGTTATTAATATAAAATCGGGCGAAACTTTTTGGACACCCTGTATATACTTAATGATATCCAGGAAACATTAAAAATTACTGAGCGAAACGAGTAACAAAAGATTCGAATACTCGTATACCACATGCGATAAATATGTGCACTCTCACAAAAAAAAATTCCGACTGCTTTTATAGACACCTGCAGTGATCCCTCGCTACATCGCGCTTCACCTATCGCGGCTTCGCTGCTTCGCGGAATTTTTTACAGTGCTTTTTTTACAGTGAATCCTGATTGGCTCAGGGGCTTTACTGTTGTCTAGAAGTAAAAAAAGTTGATAGTGATTTTTCATTAGACAAACGCCAACAGTTTTCGTTCCTGTACATTGTTTTACAACACCGTTCTTTAAACTATTATAGTTATTTGTAGGAAAAAGTTAATATTTCTATTTCTTAAACACATTTTGGGCCTGAAAAGAGGTTTTGTTTTTTGTTTCATTCTGCAGTACAGTATTGCATTGTAAAATAACAGTAAAAAATAAAGCTGACAACTTCGCGGATTTCACCTATCGCGGGTTATTTTTGGAACGTATCCCCCGCGATAAACGAGGGTTCACTGTATTACTTTTAACGTTGCCACTATTTTAAACGATTCAATTTTGAAAAAATGAAAGTAAAATTAACGTAACATTTCCTTCTAGTTTTGTATCATGCAGTTTCTTATTCAGTTTAGGAGCTTTTTTGTTAGATTTTTGCAAGCGCTTTTTGAGCTTTTTCTATTATTTTCGCAGCGTTATTTTAGCTTCTATGCTCTCGATATGCATTTTTCAATGTCACTCTTGGAATATCCTTTGCAATAACTTTACAATTGTCACGCTAATATGGTTGTATTGGCAGAAACATATTTGTAGCTCTAATCACAGTCAAATTCACAGAACTATTCAAAAGTGCTACAGCATGGACTACATAAAACCTGTCGTACGCATCACACATTGTGACGTCACATTTCGTAGGGTAGTGTTGTAGCAACACTGGTAAAAACAAGCCTGAGCTAAGAAGCAGGAAAATTGTTCTCATTCAAACGTTTAAAATTCTTGCTTTTTTGAGAGTTTCTACCAGTAATCTCTTGCACAGAAAACTATTTCATTTATCACTTCAGCCTCTACCTGCATATCAATTCTTAAACAGCGTATTAAAAGGATAAATGAGTGGATTTGTTATTGCCTTTATCCTACTATGTACCTTTTTATCAATTCAATTTACCAGTTTAGCCCTCAAAACACTAGACAGCAAATTTTTCTATAAAGTAACTGATAAATTACCGTTACGGTATTATGGAAAGAAACAGGTTGATGCATTTCCTTCTAATGTGGATAAATTTACCCCAGGATAAGAAAACTGATTTTGCTTTCGATATAAAAATGTTTTTAGAAGCCACGTAAAGGGTTATGCGCGCCATTTACTGCAAGAAAAAACGTTTGAGTGACCCGTACTATATTTAATCAGATGTGCTAAAGCGGAAATCCTCAATACTAAAATTAGCCACTTCCCTTAGTCACAGGAAGAATTTAACAACGTCAAAAGCAAAGTAAAAATAAACAAGACTGGGCAGGCTATTTTCTAAAGATGATAAAGGTGATGAGGCACAAAAATAGAACACCCTTCAGGCCCGAGCGCAAGGTAGCATCATTTAGTTCATGAGCTAATTTTCCTACAATTAAGCGTTTGTAGTTCTCTGTTGACACTAACTAGATTGTGAAGCTCGGCAGACAGTCCTGACTATAAAGCACAGATCCATATTGATACCAATGCTAAAGGATACAGCTCAATTCCATTAGACGCAGGAATCTTGAAGTCGTGGGTTCTATACTAGGGTGTGCTATGCGATGTATTTAAGGAAAAAAAGGCGTTGGCCCTCCAAACGATAATACAGCAGTAAAAACTGTGAAATGAAAAAAAATGAGCGAAATTCTCGTTTTGAAAAAGTTGATCTCCAAAATAAAAGTCTTCACTTACTTTTACATTGCTCCGCCTCAACTCCTCCTCCCTCCACTCAAAAACTTTTTCTTATATATTATATTACAATACTGATTACAATAAAATATGGCAGTACGAAAGGTTAAAACGATTCGAGAGGTTATACTCGTTTTGATTCCGGTAAAATGATTTCAGCCTTTCGTAATGTTCCACTGTAAGCTCTATAAATCACCTCCTTAGTATCAAAGCAAATGTTGTCTCCATGCCGAGATGGATCAGAAACGTAAGAGCTCATGAATTGTTTCACTTGGTACAGATCATTGGCCCATTCTTCCTGTGATGCAAGATAACGACTTTAAAAAGTGGTATCGTCTGATATTTGCTAGTAATACCAAGATTCTAAAACCTAGTTGTTGCAATGATAATAGTGATTTGCTGCGTTTCTACCGCCAACTTTACGGCTTAACGTTGTTTAATATGACATAGTGATCACACCATGGCACGGTTTTTTAAGGTAAAAGGTAAGCAAAAAAAATTGGCAGTGCAAACCGTAATGTATTTGATAGCAACGAGCCAATAACGCTAACTACGGTTAGAAATCGAAGATTCTACAACTGATGTTGGCAAGCAGTTTGTTAAAACGCTACCCTCATGTGCAAAAGACCGCGAGTTCGATTCTTTCTTGATTTGTGTTTGCCACTCCTCTTACTTGATATAACTGCATTGTAAGAGTCTGAAATCCAGGTTCATATCGCAAACCTAATCGATCTTAAGAGGTTCATATCGCAAACCTAATCGATATTAAGCTTGGGGAAAAAAGCAGTCAATTTCGAACCAGTCATGAATACCGCTTCAGATTGACACCAGCAGCAAGGCGGATTGAAATTGGTGGCCACCCAAAGGTCACATTCTGCAACATGTTGCGTAAGCAACTTCACCGTTGCAACCAGGGGAAATACAAGACTAAGAGTTCTACTTCCATGAGCTGTTTACGGAGCATCAAACGCCGATTATCGAGTTCAATTGCAATGTTCGTGAAGAATAAAGGTACTAATTTAAGTCTTCTACTCTCAAATAATAAACCATCTAAGCACCGGCAATGTGAAGAGAATAAATGCTCATCAGCCACTTCAAGTGCTAGCAAGGGATTTCGGCGAAATTGTAGTCCACGTAAAATGACGTCATTCGTGGGGAATAATCTAATTGTCACAAGTTTGAACCTTACATCTAAACTCTAGATTCTAGAGCATTATTCTATCTGCTAGACAGACTCAAACCGGCAAAAAATTGTCGAAAGTAATACTAAACAATTAAACGGGACTTGTGCAAATAGGAAATTCCAAAGAGGGTGTGGAAAATTATTGCCGTAACTTCAGCGCAGCTGTTACAGTCCAATCGAATTAGAGGACAACAAATAAATCTCGGGTTTTTCGACCATAAAAAATCGACGAAGAGTAAAGGTACACACAGAACCGAGGTTAAACTCTAATAGATAATGATCCCCACACGAGCGCATCGTTATTACACGTGCTACAACGAGTTAGGACAGTAAAGTTACTTAATCAGCTTGTCGTAAAAAGTGATTTTTTTGATACGCACCAATGGCAATCTGCCTTGTTGATTGTAGGACTAGCAGTTTGCAATTCGCATTCATGACTGATTGGAAACAAACTGCCACTTCCCTCTAGCCTAATGTTATGATGCAGATGGGAATGAAACCTTTTCACGTCGTGCCTCCATCCGTACAAAAAAAAAGGTAAACACAATGGATTGTTGTTGCAATCTCTTAGCTGTATGCCTGCGAATAGTGATGGAAAAGCTTTTTTTTCTGTGAATGGGAGTTAGTTTGACTCTGCTTTGGAAAAATGCACTTTGCGATGACTTCCTCTGCTTTCCAGATTCTGATACACAGTGAACTGATGTGAATACAACGAAATTTTAAAAAATGGCGAAACTTGCAAACTCCGAAGCAGGTCTAAGCAGTTGCTCCGCGTTCCTGGAAGAAAATACTGTTGCACAAAACAAAAATGCAATATTCTTTTACCTTTTGCTCGTCCCGTAATATCTTTTGAAAATCGTTTGCATAAAAACGAATCCTAAAAAAAGTAATTTGACAATATTTATTTCATAGTGATCAAAATATTGCTGATGCGGCTTAGATCTTAATTGCAAACCCCAAAATCGTTTGCCCACGTATAACCACTAACTAACATACCGACGCTGTAGTGTAGGGGTAAACACATCCGCTTTAAAATCGTTGGGCCTCGATTCCCACGTTTCACATCAAAAACTTATCAAAAGGATATAGATCACGTGTCTCGTGCGCGGCGCTCAGCTACAGGGAAACGCGGCAACCAAATACGAAACCGCGAAGTAGAATTGCACAGCCATGACTATGACTAAATAGGGAAAAAAAGTTACACGTGAAATGCATCAATTACGAAATTCTTGGCGTAGAGATAATGTACTGATCAAACCGCGTAATCCACCGCTATTAAACAGTGCCGCACACACGGGTGGTGGACCTCACAGCTATTCTGAATTAATGTAAGAGCCGTCCACCTTTGTGAGTATTTGTGTTTGTGCGCAATTATCCAGTCCATTAAAATTTTATTCTCTCTATTTTAGGATTTGTGTAAACAGCAACTACCTATTGACATTAGCGCACTATGGAGAAATTCCTGTGGGCATGCACGCTCTCTCTAATGGCCTCTGAAGGAGGTCGTGTGTGTGTGTGTGTGCACAGCAGACATTTTATCAGTATTTTTCAACCCATAAATTTCTTCAACTTGGCTAGCGGATGAATTTTCACTCTCCAATTTCAATCATGTCAAAAGTAAGCAATTTTAAGTATTTCCAAGAGAAAACGTATCGCGATCTTTGGCGACTGTAGTTAAAATAGTTGCGATAACGAAATAACTAAGATGCTAAAAAGTTTTAAAACCTGAAACCGAGCTGGCACTAAACCGAATAGCAGGCAACATCAATTCACAACTGTTAGGTTTGTTGTGACAAGTACACGCGACTAAGTCTCAGCATGTGTGATTATGTATACATGCAACAGTGATCATTTTTTTCGTGAACAGCGAAGTGTAAAAAAATATCAAAGCGTTTAGCTATATTCGACGAAATGAAAGTGATGAAGTCCTTGACTCCAAATGTAATGGCAGTTGCGCATTT
Source organism: Trididemnum clinides (assembly GCA_963675345.1). Taxonomy (NCBI): domain Eukaryota; kingdom Metazoa; phylum Chordata; class Ascidiacea; order Aplousobranchia; family Didemnidae; genus Trididemnum; species Trididemnum clinides. The sequence goes on from OY776289.1 coordinate 18,919,697, forward strand.
TTATGTGTATGAGTGCAAAGGTCACCCTTGCAAACGTGAGGTTAATCAGATAACATCCCTGACAAGCGGATCTCGAGATATTGCGATTCGTGGGAGCTCCTTTGTTTATTGTCTTAACGTCGCGTAGTAGTCAAACATGTTTTTACACGCAACTCAAAAACCGCTTATTCGATTTTTGTCAAATTTGTGCCATCGTTCTTAAAAAATCGAGATGAATCATTTAATCCAATAAAAGTAAGATGGCGTCAAAAGTATAAAATTTTGCTTCCATTATAATAAAATTACTTGTATCCAAATTGCTCGCTTTGCAAAGTTGTGTTGCGTAGATCGAAAGCGAGTGGATAGAAGAAAGACGTACCTTGAACCAACAGGTCTACAGCCTGGTCGACGCTGAGGTCAGGCACTGTGTTACTGTGTTTGTTTCGTTTTGGCTCAATCGAAAGTCGAGCCGCGCGCCGCAAACGAAGAGCTAAGCCGCGCTCGGTTGCGGTAAAGGCAAGGTTTAAAACTGCAAAGCAGGTGAGTGAATGTAAAATTAGCTTCTTGTGAGAATGGTTATGTACTGTTTTATTGGAGAGTGTAAGTTGCAATATTCTAAGTCAGTTTGTACAGTGTGCAATCAATTACTTGTTAATAGTTTCGCATGCGTTTCACGAATTAAAAAGCATAATTTTATGTTTTTACAATGAACTTTAGTGCCACTACACTTTTACATTGCACATTTTACACTAACTTAAAACGGAAAAAGAACAAAAAACAAGAGTTGGGACGAACAATTTAGTATTTAAATAACAGGCAGTAAAACGAAAAAACGAGAAAATTTTGTCGAAAATTTAGTATTTAAGAAAAGAGGCAGTGCTTTTTGGAATTCATCCGGCATTTTTCTTTGAAGTATAAAATTGTTCTTCATAAGGTCGCGGAGCAAAACCAATGTTAAAACATACACGTTGGAACGATTAAATATTACCCCATATTTTTTCCGGTGCCTTATTTTTGATTTTAATCCACGTGGTAATTTTCGCAGGCCAACAATAAAACAGCCAGCCATTTTTTCTTAAAGACTAGTTTAATTTTGTAGTGATCAATTACAGTTTACAAGAATCATTCTGGTCTATTTCGGTCTAAGGCATGTATGATGATTTGGTAAAATTAAAATCACAAGACCACGTGAAGAAGCAGCATACAGCCAAACTAGTGGAAACATATTATTAACAGTGTTGGATAAAACCCATTTTTTTCCAAAATTAACATTTTGGTCACTGAATAATTAATTTTGTAAGTCGGACAAGGATTACCTAGTTAACAAAGACGCGCGTGGTAATGTTAGGTTGCAGACCACGAAAATTCACAATTGGAATAGACGAATGTTGAATACAACGGGCGCGATGGTGGAGTGGTTAGAGCGTTCGCATCGCAGTGGGTAGACCTGGGGTTCATTCCCTAAGTCAAGTCATACCAAAACAATTTAAAAATGGTATTCACAGCTTCCCTGTTTGGCGCTCAGCATAAAAAAGAGATAGTGTGGAGAACAAGCCGGCAAGCTTACTTGTTGTGTCTTTGGGTAAGGCACTTAACGGGATGCCTCCACCTTTATGTGGCAGACAGGTGGCCCACCCGTAATTTACCGGGTTACAATTGTGAAGTTGCTAACCCAGCATGTCGTAAAAGACGACTCTTGGGTACCCACCAGTGGCAGTCCGCATTGTTGGTGATGGGGCTATCAGTCACTCAAGACTGGTTTGAAATGAGCTGCCATCTTTCCCCTAGCCTAATATCAATTAGGTTGACGGCATGAACCTGAATTGGCGTTCATGCCGTACATCCATCCCGAGGAAGAGGAGGGTTAACCACAAGCAAACGGGTGGTGAATAAGCCGGCAAGTTCGTAAGTTGTGTCTCTGAGTAAGACATTTAACGGAATGTATGTGGCAGACAGAAGTTACCTCGTTGTGGATTGAACACTGACATTCGCAACAGAAGCAGGCGGCAAAATGATAAAAACCCTCGGCCTGCTCCAAATATGCCTCACCCGCAACAAAACAAACTGATTCGAACCTCAGGATGCCATAGCTTCTGAGACATTATCGAACAGAAACAGATGATACCCAATGGTGGTATCAGCATCAACACTCATATATCTTGTAAGGTACTTGGTTTGAAACAATCATATCTCAGTGAAAGATTACATCTTACTTGTCGCTAGAATAATGCTCAATAAAAGACAGTACTGATCTCTGCCCTTGATACATCAGCGTATAATAAAATTGCACGAATTGATCAAACGTAATCTCGTCTTTCTTCCTCGAATCGACTTCCTACAAAAATATTATTTAATCACGACGTCATCTCGCACCAAAATACAGATTTCCTCAACTCACAGCGCCCTACCGGTAAAGTTCTAATCACACAAATTACATTAGGGGTGCATTTTACTGCTTTTCCAACTAGAGCAGTGGTTCTAAATCTGTTGTACGTGAACAATTAGTAGCAAACTAGCTCGTTCCGGGTGGTACGTCAGTAGCTTCTAGGTCACGTAGAAGTTTAGTGTCTCATAAATTCGTATCGTCAATTATTGAACTCCCACTCAAGTTTAACAACCGCATGTTGTTTTGATGCAAATTACTCATTGCCAAGTGCTATGCATGGACTTTTGCGAAAAGGGGCTAGCCCAGAACCTTTTTCGATCACCAAAAAGAATTTTAAACGATTTCGTAGGCATTAATCATCGAGAGAGTTTCCACAACAAAGTTCTATTCAATTTTCGAGGCAGAATCGTTGGGTGTTCGACAATAAAAATAATAGCCAAAAAAGATGCGTTCAGCCCTACAATTTTTGATTGCACTTTTGGTAAAACGCAGCGGCAAAAAAGCTTCCAAATGGTACCCCAACTGAAAAAATTGAGATCCACTGTATTGGATTAACTTTACTACGTCAGTAAGACAAGCACTGGCTAGCATCGAAGCAATTAGTTTGGATTATAATTATAACTTCACCAACAGAACGTCAGTAAAATGGAGAAGGAATAGTACCACCTTCTACAATAAGTTAGATCTAAAACGGGAATTGCACCCATACTCTATTTAGTCTAATGATTAAAAGCCTCTGCACTGTGCTACTGAAGCTCTGCAATAAGCAGATACTGAAAAGCAAGCAAGCATGCTAAGTTAGTTGCATAATTGAGTAACTGCTTACGGAAAAATCTAACGGCAGCTCATGGTACAACTTATTCACACCTGCTAGTCCAGATGCCACCACGCATTTCTACAAGCACTAAAATCATGCAGTAACACCAAAAAAATGCTCATTTGCATTCTTCAGTAACAAGAAATCAATTTGTCGGTTATACTAGAACAGGGGTTCTTAACCAGGGGTACCTGTACCCCTTGGGGGTACAAAGCACCAAACCAGGGGGTACGATGAGGCGTCAGAATAATGGTTATTTTAAACTATTTGCTAAAAGTTTATTTTTAATGTTATTTGAAATAAGAAATCATTTTCCGAAGCCTTTTTTAACATCTGTATTTCTGAATGATTTTTTGTCATAAGAGTTACTGAGACGTAATGAAAAGTTTCTTGTTTGTTCCGACAGAATTGGTTTTGCACTGAATTGGTTTTGAATTAGTTTTGTTGTGACCAATATCATGGTCAATAAATATACACAGGTAATATGCTACATTGTGTTTTATTTCATTGTTAGATTGTATATTTACCGGTAATTTTGTAGGTGTTTGTTCGATAGGTCTAGAGGTACAAAAACATTTCCCAAAAATTATAAGGGGTACGAGCGCCAAAAAGGTTAAAAAACATTGTATTAGAACATCGTTGTGTTCAAACGAGCTTCGGAGTTACCAATACTGCTGGCATAAGACATTTCTACCACAAGCAAGTAAAACAACCGTGAAGTGCATTTACGAAAGGCACAATAGCATGAGGTTTGCAAACAATAGTCGTCACCGAGAAACAACGCTCTAACCCACTTGGAAGACGCTTCCGATGTGAGGCAAATGTATCGTTTGCCTTTAACCAGTGTGGAGAATCAACCCATGACCACCCGTTTCCAGGAACGAAACCAGCATGTGATTACACTGAGCTAACCTATAAAGCAGCTGAGCCACAGTACCACGACATGTTGACTGCGTCACAAACTTAACCGGCTGCACTTTGTCGTGGAGCAGTCGCAACATAGCACACGTGCGCAACTTACGTCGAAGGCATGCTTCAAGTGTGCATTTGGTATGTTTTTAGCGTTAACGCTTGACAGCCATGTTTTGATGAGTCGTCGATTGATCCTGCAAAGCAAAGTTTAAGTAAACGCGACGTAAAAAATGCAATTCTTGAGTCTTGACCGGTGGATAAATTTGCAAGCGCAGGTGGCAGATATTATCCTTGCCATTAAGGAATTATCATGTAAAAAATCTGCGAAACTTGGGCTAGCAAATCAGCCGCAATGGAAAAGTAAACCAAAAACGGCTGCTCTAGAATTTTGAAACCGTTTAGTTGTCCTTGCATTATCATCGGTTAAGGCGGGTATTTTTCAGTCCAACAAATTCTTTTTAGCGAGAATTTTGTCTTCATAAGACAGTAATTGACCAGCTTAGCTCATAGCCAATTTCAAAATATGTTAAGGAACTGCATACAATTTATAGATAGCAAAACCACCTGACACAAACAATGATGCCAGGGCTACCAGAAGTTGTTGCAGCCTTTTTTGAATAATACAGCAATTTGTAAATAGAATGCAATCGTACGTTGTTCAATTGCAATTTCAAATCACCGAACAAAGTGACTGTTAAAAACACATCAAGGCTGACACTAAATGGGTTCTGCACTAGCAGTTTTCCATTTTAGAGCAAACTGTTGCTGTCGACCATACTGGACGTGTACGGTAGTCGTTAAATTGCAACGTCGGTGTCATGTGGTTCAGCTGTGCCATAATAAATCATAGGAATAATGCCATGAGAAATCAGTGATATTGTCTCTTTTATTAATAATGAAGTTTGTTTGACATTGCGATATCTTTAGTCATTCGCGAATATCGATTTTTGAAAGAGCACAGTAAAAGTTACATATTTTAACGGTTAAGTAACCGAAGGTACAACGAAGCAAGAATAAATGGCTTACATTATGCGTCATAAAAATCGAATATCGGGTGAAAATCGGTCACACAGTCAATTTGACGATTAGCATTGGCTTTAGTGTAAACAATTACTCGAATCCAATCACAAGTCAGTTGGCATTCATTACAGTAATAAACGTCAAATTTCACACCTAAGGTCACGCGCAAACGTTTACACAGGCACATGTTACAGTATACTGCAGTGGCCAGGCAACGCAAGACTTGATGCTAAATCAAGCTTATGATTCATGCTACGAACAAAAAAATAATGGCCAATGTCAATTTCGCGTCTAAGTTTCCAGATTTGAAGAAAAACTAACCCATGATACTCATTCACGTAATCTACTTTAGGCGTAGGAATTATTCGCAATACTTTTTTTAAAAATTTTGAAAAACGCGATAATCAGCTTGTCATTTTTCGAGACGGCCATGACCAACTTTGGTCGCGTGCATGCATTTAAAAACTGGCGGATTTGTACCTACAGCACTTGGTGGCCGAGCAAGCAGATGCATATAAAGCTAGCTTTTTAGTCGGATGAGATGATTTCTTAAAAGTGGCATGAAGCATCAGAACAATGTCAAAGAAAAAGGAATGCTAATGCAAACTAATACTGTTTAGCGAGCAAAATATTCCCAAAACAAATATTTTGCAACATAACAAACAAAAACATGCATGCATCGAAAAAATGCAATCAATTAGCTTTACCATTAAACGTAGACTTCATAACAGCAGAGATAAGCTTTTAAAAAAGAATTACCACACTTAATGTAGCACCACGAGCCTAAGCTAAAGTTGGTTTACATAGTATTAATTTATGATTCCAGCTAGAAGGCCTGATTAACGAAACCAAAGGATATTTTTACGAGGCACTCACAGCAGGATGTCCAGCAAGACTGATTCTAAAACAAGCCACAGTGAACTACCCCCACAATACGATCCCTTACACCCGGCAGCAAATCTATTCACTTACACTTGTTTCAATCACACAACCACTTGGCTGTGGTTTCGTGAGGAGTCGATTAAATGAAATTCCACAGCATACTTTAAACAGTTTACCGCCCCACACTACATCATTGTATTGCTTTATTCATTTCACACTACGGCCGAGCAGACATACACAACATAGCCCGTACCGAAGGTAAAAAAAAGTTCAAACTTACCTACTAGAGGAGGCGGCTCCTTTTTTCCTTCAAAATAAACCATGCAAAATAAAAATAAAACAAAAAACATGCAGCTTTTATGTACTTCAGTGAAGACGGCTGCAAAAAAACTCATACAATCATCCATCTCACTTTAAATTTCTCTGGTTGCAGTTTCGAGCAGTCCATACCGTTGGTATTGACTAGGTCGAATGAAAACAACTCAAAAGATTTCGATAGTTAACGCTCGATAGCAAATAATCATGCTGTAAGATTTGCAAAATAAATATCTTGTAACATCATTTCTAAAGGATATTTTATGATTGTAATCAACAAAAAAGTACGGCAATGGTAGTGTAAAAACGGTAGCGGAGAGTAGAATAAATAATCAAGTAGTAACAGCAAAAACTGTACTAATGACAAGACCAATCACATTTCGATTTTTCAATTGATGTGATCTCAATTTTTAGCAATTTAAATACAGGCGATGGCTTGCTATCCAGCTACTTACGGATTCTTTTTTGCCATTTGATTAAATTCTCGCAGTAGAAACCTGTAACAAAGCGATAATACCACCACTTAATAACAATAGCATACAACCAACAGGGAAGTAAATGGCTACCTGGTGATTACCGTTATTACACAACCCTTAAAACTGTTAACTCAAATAAAAGCCCTCTAAAGCTAATTTAAACAAAAAAACACACAACACCAGACAGCATTTAATTGAAAGAATTTTAAGCATAAAAAAGAGATAGTGCGGAGAACAAGCCGGAAAGCTTGTTTCTTATGTCCTAGGGCAAGGCACTTAACGGGACGCCTCCATCTTTATGTGGCTTACCCGTACTTCACCGGGTTGCAATTGTGAAGTTGCTCACCTAGCATGTTGTAAGAGGCGACTCCTAGGTACCCACCAATGGCAGTCCGCCTTGTTAGTGGTGGGGCTACCAGTCACTCATGACTGGTTCGAAATAGGCTGCCACCTTTTCCCTAGCCTAATTTCAATTAGGTTGACGGCGTGAACCTGGATCACCGTTCTTGCCCTACCTTCATCCCGAGGACAAAGAGGGGTAACCACAACAACACTACGCACTCGGTTTTGAACTAGGCTTTTTGCTGGAGCATGGTTAGCACTTTAATTTCCGGATAGCCTTCCTGGCGAACACCAATGGCGCTTTTACAGAATTTGAAACCTAGACCTTTCGACCCGAAGCCCGTGACGATGAGTACTGCACCGGGGCGGCTACGTTTCTTGCCTATTACAGATTAAGAAACAAATATACAAAGATGATATGTCGCGGAGTGGGCCCGCGACTAGTCTCGTAAAAATTTTCGGCAACGAAATGATCAAATTTAGAATGTTGATCCTCAACAAAAACGGTTTTTGTTTTGACACCGGACAAACAAGCGATTTGGATTCATAGCAACGGTCACCAATGCCTTGATAACATTGATCTCCAAACAAGGTTTACTTTCGAAAAGAGATCCACAAAATCCGTTTACGCATCGTTTATGCCGATAATATTTGCTTTCATAAAATTGATCTCCAAAAACTAGCTTTTATGCGACTTGTCTAGACTTCAAATCAGCGAAATGCAGTGTGAACCGTGAAAACTTTGAGCATACCAGTATTATATCACTCAAGCAGCATTATTTGATCGCCAGCTGATTACTCATAAAATTTCATTTAGATTTAAACGTGAGGGAGTGCGTTTACCAATCACTAGCCCTTTGAAGGGAAAAAAAACATGGCTAATTTTCACTACACATAGGCACTCAGAGACGCTCTTTTTCTTCAACTAGACGAAAGTGTAAACAAAGCAAAAACGACTTGTCCCACAAATTAACCCTTTGCCAAGGAAAACCAATCGACTAAAGAGTGTCGCTTAGACTAGAAACTAAAAAAATGCCATTTTGACTTTTGTTAAACACATACAGCTTTGACTTTTTTAAATTAGCATATTGGTCTTACCTTTTGATTTGTACAGGATACGAAGCAGTTAGAGTGTCGATGGTAAGATGTGATAACCCCTTGCACCAGACTTCACTCTCATCTGGGTGATTGGCTAAAACAAAGAAGTTAAAAATAGCAAAAGCGTTTGGTCGACACTCGTTTTCACTATTTATGCGCGCTTTTGTCCACCAGACGAGCATGACAAATACACAGACGTTTGCCGGTGGTTCGCGGGAATACGATAGCTGACATTTCGTTTTTAGACCGATCAATGAAGAGATGCACTGTGCATTGCGCGACAGCAGAAAAATAAGTTTCTACGACGTAATAATGGACTTTAAACAGCTGAATAGTATTTTAGAGTAAAGCCTTTCTTTTTTGCATCAGTATTTGAGAGTAAGGCCAGTTCATATTTCTTGATAATATCACAACATGGCAGAGTTGCATTCTACTCTTTCAGAAATCATACTTCAGGACACAGGCGTATTAAGAAGCAAATCTTTTTGGGGTGCCCCAGTATTAAGTGAGCTCAATCTTGTTACCAGGGATGCATTTTTGACTAGGGGCGGAATATTTTTCTGTAGAACGCCCATTGAAATAACTGATTTTGCTTGTTTGTAGACTTGCGCTTTTTTTAAAAATCAACTTTTTGAAAATAAAAATTTCGTTTATTTTGGTTTCCAAGCAAACATGAAGACCATTTTTTGCTCCTGTCATACCCCATAAGGAGGGCCATTGCCCTTTATTGCATCCTCCCCAAATACACCACTACATAGGCTATCCAAGCAGCTATTGCAAGAATTGTGAAGTCAGTCAGAAATCTACGTCTGCCAAAAACTGGTGCAAACAATCTATGCCAAAAAGAATGAAAAAAGTGATTAAAAGTAGAGACGGTTATGTCAGTCACTAAACTAAAATTTGTTAAAATTTTTTTTAAGTTTATTGCTAAATAAAAGATAAATACCCATATAGATTGCATTCTGCTTCTTTAATAAATTATTTTGCCCAAAACTATAGCTTAGCTTAGGCTTCCTAATCAGCGTATTTTTGTCACCAATTTTGTTTCACAAGATTAGTACAAGTCAAGCAAATTTTTATACCTTTTACCACTTAATAAAACTTTCATTTAATTCTACACCTTCCCCAAGCGAAAATATCATCTAGGATATTTTGGCTGCAATCGAAATGCAGCAATCAAATAAACTAAATTTTGGCTTTTGCGGTCTGTTGTTGTTTCGTTATACGTTCTTCTTGCTAATGAAATGGCATTTAATTGAAAGAATTTTTTGGAACGAGATGATAGGCGGTTACAGAACGAACGGGATCCTCAAGCAGCAAGCGATAGGAAAAGGTTGGAATCACTGCGCTAACTGTGGCATAATTGTCCAGCATTGAGCTTGATTCATAACATTATTATGGGCAAGACTTGGATTACACCATCTACTTGGCATGGCACGCAATAGAGTTAATATTTCGTTTCTACAATGGCTGTATACAGGGCTATTACTAACCTGAAGTAAAAAATAAGGACCCAGTAATTTTTTTCTCTTTTAAGAGATCCGACAAAACTCAGCCAAATATAAGCGTTTATGAGTCTATATTGAGTTGAAGACCTTATCTTTAGAGGTCTCAGAACAATATGCCCAAAAGCTCAAGGGAAGCTAATTAAAACTACAGGCTACACCCTAATCACAGAACACAACTCAATACGAAAAAAATGGTAAAAAATGAGATTACCATAAAAAATTGTAGCGGATTGCTGCAAATAAGTCAAAAAAGAACGTAAGTCGATGATTAAAACGTTTTTTAGAAATAATAACATTACTTTTTAAGACGTGGTAGTTTTAAAAAAAAAACAGCAGCACGAAATCCCAGCTTAATAAGTCAAAGCAAAATGTTTGCGGCTGTGAGCAATGCATCTGGTGCTAAGATGCACCTCAAAGTTACCACGACTCGAATATCTCAATCGGAAATGCAGCAGCTAAGTAGAGAAGTTGCGGTGGTTTCAAAGAACCTGTTACTGATCACAAAGAGACATTTACAGAGCAACATGGGCGTGTACGACATAGAGTGGTCGCTGTGAAAGTCGGTAAACGCGGGCTCAATTCCCTTGTTGAGTACATACCAAAGATTAAACGCGGCATTCGCAGATCTCATGAGTGAAATTCAAAGCTGTGTGGAGATCGTGGGAAACCCGTCGCAGTTAAAAAGTGCAAAAGCTGCAAATATTTTTATTCTATCCACTAACCTGCCACGCTTAAAACTTTAAGGTTGAATTCGTTTCCATAGAAGACGGAGAAACAAACCTTGGAATCGACTTTGCGAGCTTCGTCTTGAAAACGTTCAAAGTCCTTTGAAAGTTTTCCGGGGCGAATTTCTTTTATCTCATTAATATTTACTGAAAATAATAACAACAAAAACAAGAAGTATAAGCCGAACGTATATTTTCAGGTCGAACACACTGATTAGGTTATAACAACTGTACAGCAGTATAAGAGTTTAAAGCAATAGCTTCTTTAGTGACACGGCTCCAACAATTCTAAAGTGCATGGGTGTAGGCGTAACGTTAGGTTAAACAAATTAACAATATGCGATCAGAGGAACAAGACTACTGGTAACCATTCAAAAAAGGTTTATCGTTGATACTCTGACAGAGAACAGCAAGAGTACTGTACTGAACCATAAAGCAGCAGACAAAATTAAAACAATCTGGCGAGATTTCAACCCACACCCTTCAGCTTACTGGTCACAATGTAGCATCTGCTACGAACCACAAACAGAAAGCTGGTAAGCAACTGTTAAAATAAAACAAGAGCACCTTGCAATCGACTTGATTGATTGCTGGTCACAAATGCAACCTTTCGATAACGTCCGACACCTCTCATCTTCAACATGATTTCGTAAAATTGAATACTTTCGAAGAGCAAATATTGAATGATTCGGGTTAGTTTAGAACTTGTTGGTGTAACTTTAGAAAAAAGCTGTTTTGCTAGATACTTTGTGTGACGTTCTCATCAGTAACATCTTCGTCATTGTATGGGCAAGATCTTTCATTTTTGGAAAAGCATCTAACATTATGAGCTTCTCATCAGCCATTTTTGCTAGTCTTCAGTTAAACTGGGCCACCACGACGAGTGCCTGCTTGGCCCCGCCACCTGTGTGCCACATGAAGATGGAGGCATCCCTGCCTTGACCAAGGACACAACAAGCAAGCTTGCCGGCTTGTTCTCCACACTATCTTTTTTGCACTGAGTGCCAAGCAGGGAAGCTTGTGAACACCCATTTTCGAAGTCTTTTGGTACGATTAGGCTTGGGAAATGGACCCCAGGCCTGACGGCTGCGAGGAGGACGCTCTAACCACCATGCCATCAGCGGCAATAACTCCCCAAATGGGCAGGGCTAGATAGAAGACGTTTTATGCGAGATCTCAGCAAGGTATTTGTAAATGAGCCAAGAGTAATATCACCACCGACAAGTAAGTCAAAAAAAGCTTCCTGCGAAGCAGTTTTTTCAAAACTATCCAAATGAAAGTTCTGCACCAATATAAAATGACTTGTCAATGCTGCCGCTACTTTGCTTTTTGAGAATAAGCTTTCTACCAAAGCTATATGATTTTATATTGTCTACTCTGCTTCTACCTTAGGATGGAGACTTAGTGATTAATGGAACAACCAGATCCACCACCGCAAATCTAAAGAAAATCGACGACATAAAAGCACCAGGCCCTTGGCAATCGACAACGAACATAAATTGCCATTGGAAACCCTACCACGAAGAAAGCGGACAGCTACTGATGGGCAGTGGGTTCACTGCACGTTAGATATGCAGTTTCACTAACCCAAAAAAGCAATGTTGCGCTAAAAAGAAGACTGCATATACTATTACACATAATGACGACATAAATGCCAATAGGCCAGCAAAACATAATAAAAAAACACCTATCAGTGAGTGTCAATTCACAAAAATGGTCGGAGTACAAAAAGAAATCTAATATGTGCAATTAACAATTTGCATATCATGACTGTAGTTAGTGCAAACACCTACATCACATAAAATTCACTAAGAAAATAGAATCAGCAGTAGGTCTAAAGTAGCTTTATTTTTAAACCAATTAGCTGATATTGTAAGTGCTACAGGAAGTGTTGGCAGGGCGAGTTTCAGTCAACTTCTTGCTTATACAAATCATAGTTAGCTTGTACAGTATCTACACTACTTCAAGCCAAGCAAGTCCCATTGAAAGGAAGAACATCAATTAACTTCTACAGCAATTTGTTAAACACATAGTTTCATAATTGCAATGCAACTAATAATTATTAATGATTATAATCATTTCCACTGAATACAAACAATCTTTATACCGCATTACATAATCGTTTGGTTAGTCATAATGAAGAGTCACTAAAACAAAGCACGAAATCAAATGAGGTCAAAAAAATTGTAAAAAGCAATTAACAACAGCAATAAAAGCGTGACCTTCGACCGCCTCGCATCGTAATTAGTGACCTATTGAAATGCATTGTATTTTGCCTTTAGTAACACAATCATACTAGTACGAAGAGACAATGAGTGATAGACTACTAACTGAGATTCCACAGCAGCGTGATTATGTTGTCTCATAGTGCATTTAATGTAAAAAAACTTTGAATAGAAATGAAGAACGCCAAGATGCAACTTGGCTTTCTTTGCCATCAATGACGTCACGTAGTTTCGAAATTTGTTGTTTTGAATAACTTTGGCATTGGTTCAATACTCAGCTCAATTAAAATATCACAGTTAAACAATTGTTCGGCGTTGCAAACCAATCATAATCAACGTTATCAGTTCTTTACCGATATTTAAAATTTTTAAAGTTTCTAGTTTTCACTACAAATGCCCCAAACACACAAAATCAAAACAAAACTCATTTTTTGGGGATTCTAGTAACAATAATAACCAGCTATAGGGTACACACTGGAATAATCAAAAAGGTGTCAATTTGTTACTCGCTCAGTTACACCATAATTTGATTTAACACAAGATGCGACAAAACTGCGAAAGTAAGCAGCTGTTCTTTCTAGCCAATTGAAAGAATTCCAAATCAAGTACCACAACGTTCACTACTGTGTCGCAAAAGAAACAACAAAATTTTGATAACAAGGAAAGTTTTTTCGATAAAGTCAACTTTTTGGTAGCAAGCTTGAGCGGCATGGTTTTTTGTAAGAGCTCTCTATTCAAAGAATAAGTTTTATGTTCTTAATTTAATAGGTCAATAACAAGACAATTTTTTACCGTTAGGTCAATTTCTTTTTAGGGCAATAAAGGCAATTTTTTATAATCAACGCTGTTAGTCAAAATGATCATATTGGTGAGAAAAACTGATAAGTGTGATAAAACTTATTTAACTTTTTTGTTTTGCCTTGCAATATTTGCCAATTTTTTTGTACAGTAGTTTAGATTGCTATTTCTTGTCACAATCAAACGATTGTGGTGTAGTAACAAAGTCACACGAAATTATGAGCGACCGCGTTGCAATCGAATAGTCGCGACAACCAAGAGGCGCAACAGCGTAAATTTGTGAGGTAAAACGTTTACAGTATAGCAAAGAGGCATGTACAGTATAGTTAAGAGGCATTTTTCTGGTTGTTCATGAGAACATTCTATCTGGCATTATTCGCTATTTAAATATTCTAGTTGGAGCCTAAGAAACGCCTTACGTCAGTTATTTGTACCACAGTCAACCTCTATCATGCGCGCTAGGTAGGAACAGCATTGCTCAAGCCGATGACGATGCTGCTAGATCTAAAATCAACCAAAACTCTTTGTCTTTTATCTGATGCTACAAAATACATGGTGGGCGCCGGTGCTATACCAAAATCTCTGTATGCTAAGCTGTTTCGTAGGGCATGTGTAGTACATTTATAGCACAATTGTGCCATAAAAGTCAAACCTCAATCTAATCGCAAAAGCTAACTCAGTCAACAGTGAAAAACAAAACCAGACCAGCCAAATTCGCTCCTATTAGTAGCCCGTGTCAGCCTGTCGTTACAAGACGGGGAAGGCGGTTAAATGCTGCCTTATATTATACAAAAAAGTTATCTGAAGTAAAAGCGATTGAGGAAAGTTTTGAAGGGTCTGGTATTTTAGTAACTCAAGCAAAAGTTAGCTCACAAACAACTGGTTTAGCTGCTCAACTTCTTAAAATCAAAGACCGATATGAATGTCTAGTTAAATTTATGAAAACGATGGAAAGAGCCAATTAAACCATCAAAGAAGCGGTGCAAAAAATCCAAGAACTTGGCAGAGTAGAAGGTACTTGCAGTATTAACCGTTGCTTTCAAAAAAGAATGCAAAAAATAATGACATTTCTAAAATAATGAACTTGGTAAGATCAAACATTTCATCGGCAGTTTACTTCAACATTCTCAGCCAACAACTGCTTCTGTAGAAAAAAGTGTTTTCATGCTGCGAAAACTGCTATAGGCTAGGACTAAAACTTTTAAGGACGAAAGTGTAAAACAGTATTTGATTTTACATTTCAATTCTTACACTTGGTGATTGCAGAGTTGGCTGCTAGTACACGATGTGCACATTGCAAGTATTGTAAAGGATTGGGAAGTTTTCGCCGATTGAATATTCGTTTTAATGTTAGAACTCAAGAAACATTAACTTATTCAGTCAAAATTTCGTTAGTCAATTAAGCCAATTTTTTTTTATTTTTGTCAATTGTTTTAGTGTTAGGTCAGTAAAACTTGCCGTACTGTTAACAAAGCTGAAATTTTACGTAATGTATTATAAAGTCGGGTTGGCAATGGGCAAAAATGGCCTGATTACGTAAGCGCAAAAACAAACAAACGGGCCAACAACGCCATGGCATAGTAGGGAAGGCTACGAACTAGTTAGCAAACAAAATATTTACATACTTCTCAAAATTTTTCAAAAGCTTTAGAAGTTATAACAATCTTTTCCTTTCTGCTTATTTTAACATAAGACCATTGATTCCACTTGTCTGATATTTTTGCATTAACATAAGATCCTAAGTTTACATCTCACAATAACCACATTGCTATGGTTTAAGTGAGTAAAACACCTTACGGCAACTTTCCTCGTTTTTCACTGGCTGAGGTGGAAATGCTTTCTACCAGTGCAGGCAACTCAAAAGCACACCTGAATACAGAGATGTTCTGATAAGATGGTTCTCAAGTTTTTTTTAAATAGGCAAACCCCATTTGCTTGTTAAATTAATGGATGTCCACATCAAGGGCAACCTGATGCAATAGGCCCATTTGCTTTTTGTTTTGTAATAACTTTTTTGGAATAAAAACTTTAATTGAGCGCCTAAAAAGTAAATCTATAGCTCTAAACAAATATCGTTCACTACAGAAGTTCTTGCCGACCCCTTGAAAATCGCTCACAAGACCCCAGCGATCCACAAACTACAGTTAGAGAACCACCACTTTAGTACAACAGACAAAAATTTTTTTGTGACCAGAGCATGAAAATATACCGGTACTACTAATCGTTACTTATGTCGCAGTACGTAGCAAATAGTCAAATGAATTTTGTTGTTCCGTTTTACCATCGTAATTGATATTAGTAGAAAACCAAATCAACGCATTGTGACTGTATTTGCGCAATACAGTTGTAAAGTCTTGCTTTGCGATTTTGTTTTTGATAAGCTGGTTATGATCAACAACAAAAAATCTAATTAGGTATAGATGTTTTGTGATTAATCCATGATCTAGAAACGGGCATACAAAATTTATGTCACGGTCTAAAGTTCAATGCAACAGCCAATCAACAACTCATAAAACTTTTTGACTGTTGAGAAATTGACAACCCTAAAAGTGCTTTGAAATTACATGGTACTGAAGTTGAAAATACTAGATTCTAGGCCAGAAAATGATCAAAAAATATAAAGGAGACTGTCAAGCGAGCTATGATATCTCAATGCATAACTTTTGCATACTCACTTATGCCTTCAATTTGAGAGTTTTTGGTCCAAACAATTTGCCGAGTTTCAACATCAACCTGAAATTGTCAAAACACTCTAACAAGCAATTCGGATCTCAATGCATAAAGTTTAATAAATGTTAAAGTTAACACATTAATTCTTTCAACACTGTGTATATGTCTAAAAATGTAACTAGATAAAGGGATGAGAAAAATGAGCACAAAAATAGACACTTTAGGATTATTATTATTATCTCAATTGCAAAGTATAAAAAAATAAGCAACAAAGATGACATCAGTGGAAGAAGAGATTAAAAAATTGGATTAGAGATGTATTAATTGAGTGAAGTCGCACAACCCCGATTTCAGAATTGCAAGGGACATGAAGTGCATCCAGTCACACCACTTAAATAGGAAAAAAACATATTTGAAAATTGAATTTCTTTCGTTCCTTTTTAATATCTATAACGTAAAATATCATTTATAAACAAGTGGTTCTCCAGTTTTGGATACATTTTTAAAAGGTGGTTATGGAATGTCTTCCATGATTGGAGGCCCAAAGTAAGATTAAAAGCTATCAGGCTAAAACAATCAATTAGTTATGAAACTAAACAAGCTCCAAAAGTTTTCATGATAGCATAATTGAGATCGTTGAATATCGTTGAACAACTTTGTAAAAATCTTGATCATGCAGCAACATACAGAAAAAAATTCCACTGCAATTCTTTGGATTGATTTCTAGTGGTAGCCTATCATAGTTTTCAAAGTTCAGATTTTTAAGTACTAACGTCAAGGTTGGAGCTGCATCGCTTATTCCAACCTTTTTGAACAAAAAGCACCGATTCACCTAAAATAAACTGAAAGACCTTCCATGGTAACAGGCTTATATTTTCTTCCTAACCAATAAAAATTATTAAAAATTACTATCTTTTTGTTCTTCACAATGCTATTTGCTTTTCTAAGGGAGTTGTAACTCTAGTTGAAGAGCTACTGCTCCAGAGCTGACAGATGTTCTTATCAAGAAAAAAAGTCAATTTTACATCCTTTCTTCCAGCTTTTTTGATGGCTTTCATATGCTGATGCAGTGTACATTTACCGCCACCCACTCGCTTTTGCATCAGGCTTATTATTGGAACAATGCAGCATTTTAAATTTTGGATGTCATTACTGACAAATACCAATGCTGCTTTTATGGAGAAGACTTGTTTTCCACACACTTCATCAGAGTGGCTGCTACAAGTATTCTTTGTGATAAGATAAAAGCTGAAAAATAACTGCAGTGAAAATCCATGATTTCAATTATATTTATCATAATCAAGACTTAACATATTGTTTAATAGAACAGTGAGAACACAAGTGTAATTTTTGCACAGCTGAGGAGTTGGGCACAAAGTGTTCTATTGACATACATACCGGTAAATGTAAATGCTATGTACAAATGTTAAAGGGTTCTTGTGATCAGAAAATGAAAACAATCAACTATAATTCTCACTCACAAAAAATGTTCGTGACTCAGGCTTTTTCTTAGTTGAGTAGTTTTTCATAACATTTCCAGATTTCAGTTTAAGTAACATTGTTTGAACTTCATGAGGAGACAGTGATGGATCTTCAATCCCACGAATGACAGCATGAGGTAATGGCCCCTTTCTATGTTGATAGGAACCAACAGAGTTGGAGTGTGAACGTAATGTAGACATAATGATTGTGTATTCAATCACAAATTTTAACAAAATTAGCCTAGGTTATGCATGTCAATATCATAACATAATAGTGTTACTGCAGCCCAAGACCTGCTAAAACAAATAATACTGTCAATTAATCTACCTATTTTCTGACAAAAATAGGTTTTTCTTTTGTGATTGCATTACAGTCAGCATTTAATTGTTAATTTGAACAGCAACAGAATATATCTCCCCTTTCACTCTTACAATTTGCTTTAAGCTGGCAAGTTTGCTTGCATGATCTTGGCCAAAACACTTAATGGGATACCTTTACCTTTAGGCAGTGGCTATTTTGCCGTCGACGGCAATTTACCCTCAGAGACTATTTTGCCGGGAGTTGTTTGTGATTGGTCAATCTTAATGACGTACTAAACATGTGACTTTTGGTCGTCTCTGATTGGTCAATTTTAAAAACCAAAAAAAAAAATTTTGCACCCCCAGGTCTCTATCCCCCACCCTGCACACTCCCTTGCAGTGTACACTGCCCCGTACATTTACATACCGGGCCTGCCCTTCAGTGTACACTGCCTTTCTTTTAAAGCCCTGGCCAGCTGAGATTCGAACCCGATACTTTGGTATCTCAAGACCAGCGCTCTATCCACTACACCACAGAGTCACTGGTGCGATAATAGCAAATTTGGCTATATAAACACACGTGAATGATCATGGCAAAATAGATTCCAAGGGCAAATTGCCGTCGACGGCGAAATAGCCACTGCCTTACCTTTATGTGGCAGGGCCAAGCAGTCTACCCATGGTGGTGATCCCGTCTAAACAAAGACTAGAAAAAAAGGGCTAATGAGACAGTGGTTATGGTTATAAATAGCCGTAGTACAGGCATAGCAGGCATAGTAAGCATAGTACAGGCGCCATAACGGAAGTGTGTGATCAAAAACCAGTCGTATTAATATAAGAAAGCCTTATTTCTTTCCTTTCAAAACAAAAAAATTTTATTTTTATGAGTTAAAATTAGGCAGTGGCTATTTTGCCGTCAACGGCAATTTACCCTCAGAGACTATTTTGCCGGGAGTTGTTTGTGATTGGTCAATCTTAATGACGTACTAAACATGTGACTTTTGGTCGTCTCTGATTGGTCAATTTTAAAAACCAAAAAAAAAAATTTTGCACCCCCAGGTCTCTATCCCCCACCCTGCACACTCCCTTACAGTGTACACTGCCCCGTACATTTACATACCGGGCCTACCCCTTCAGTGTACACTGCCTTTCTTTTCAAGCCCTGACCAGCTGAGATTCGAACCCGATAC
The DNA here is from genome assembly GCA_963675345.1 of Trididemnum clinides. Lineage (NCBI taxonomy): Eukaryota > Metazoa > Chordata > Ascidiacea > Aplousobranchia > Didemnidae > Trididemnum > Trididemnum clinides. The sequence goes on from OY776289.1 coordinate 18,938,821, forward strand.
TTTGGTATCTCAAGACCAGCGCTCTATCCACTACACCACAGAGTCACTGGTGCGATAATAGCAAATTTGGCTATATAAACACACGTGAATGATCACGGCAAAATAGATTCCAAGGGCAAATTGCCATCGACGGCGAAATAGCCACTGCCTTAAAATTAAGCATTGAGTGGATACAATGAGATTTCACATTAAAAGCTCTTGTTACCATCACTATGCTTGTAGCATGCCTACTATGCTTGTACTATGCCTATTATGCCGTGCTTGTACTATACCTGCAATGCTGTAAAGCACTTTACAATAAAGTTAAAAAAGAAATTTCTTGAAAAATACATCACTGAACATTGACCTTTGCATACTTTTTATCAAATTATAAAAAATTCTTTTCACAATTCCTTGTAGCAACCTCAGCAACCTTAACTACAAACCATGGGTAGAAAGTTGCCAACAACACCTGGCTTTATTTACAGAACGCCATATACGTTTGTTGCTATCATGATAGAAGTGATTAGTCGCCACTTGGAGTGCACTCATTATAACTTGGAATTACAGTCGGATGCCTGCCGTTGTGCTACAATGGTGACCCCAACGTGATGAAGCTACATCTTCCCCAATGGTCGAGGTCACCAATGGTCAGGGTTGTAAGTACTACTGTACAGTAAGTATTGCTACAGTGGTCAGGGTTATAAGTATTACTGTACGCCAACCAATCTTGTAAGTACTGCTACAATGGTAAGGGTTATAAGTCGGGGTCACCACTGTAGTGCAACGACAGGCATCCGACTGCAATCCAAGTTAAAATGAGTGCACTCCAAGGGGCGACTAGTCACTTTTATCATGATAGCTACCAAACGTAGATGGCGTTCCGTATATAAAGCCAGGTGTTGTTGGTGACTTTCTACTTGTGGTTTGTAGTTGAAGTTGCTGAGGTTGCTACACCCTTAAATAAGTAAACAAAAATGGGGTAATCCTGTACTTTAGTGCGGTAAATTATTTAAGCTGAAAGGGCAGTGTACACTGTAGGGCCAGGCCCGGTATGTAAATGTATGGGGCAGTGTACACTGGAAGGGAGTGTACAGGGTGGGTTCCAGTGTACACTGCCCCGTACATTTACATACCAGGCCTGCCGCTACAGTGTACACTGCCCTTTCAGCTTAAATAATTTACCGTGCTAAAGTACAGGATTACCAAAAATGGTTACGCCTATAACAAAGAGGGTGGCTGCTTGACTACATCACCTATGTCCCTTCACAGCCCTCCAAATTATTCACAAACATTTTAATGCTGAATTATCTTTTCTTCATCAATTGTTTTTGGTTGTGTTTTCGACTAAAATAACATTTGCTTTATGGCCTATGGTATTTTATAGCCTACCTTTTACAATATAATTTGCTAAAAATTCTAAAGATCGAAATAATGATTTCTACTACAAAGGCTACCAAAATCATCAACATTTTGGAAATTTGTAACAAAAAACTCGAGTTTGGCAATCTTGTACAATTCAAAGTGCGCACCAACAAACATCCAGCAATCAGCACAGTGCACTTGACACCAGCACGTTCCTAAGTTTCGTAGTTTGATTTGCGTGCAGAAATTATTTATCCGCAAAACTAGTAAACGGATATTTCTATCCAAGTTGCTATTATTGCTACTAGCAATACACCGTTGAACATAATAATACAATATATTTATACAATTCAAACGTTTTCGGCGCTATATTTCGCGCTATATTTCGCTATATTTCTATCTTCAATTTTCCGCAAAAAGAAAACTCAAAAATTAATTGCTTTGGTTTTTCTTTTTATTTTGGACATTTTCACTAATTACACAGTCAAAAAATAGTCTCAAGTTTAATAGGCTATTTTTTTAGGTTATAGCTACAGATGCAGATCCAACATATTCGTCTCGGGAATTAACTTCAAAACTGTTCTGGAAATCAACTATTAGAAATCGATTGTTTTGCCTGTTTTGATTTACCTGCATGTTTTGTTGATTTTTCACATAGAAGACCTCTATTGGAGATAAGCTACTCTAAAGCGACTGTTTATCCATTTTGTTTAGCGATCCTCATAAAAAGCTTTATAATTGTTGGTTTGCTGCAAATAACCTAAAAACCTTTTTTGATTAGTTTAATTTATAACCAAAAAGCTATCAATTTACGGCGCTGCAAAACTGTAGAGGCCCTAGTTTTTAAGAATCTCCTATCGCTAATGTACTAGAACGGTCAAAAGTCAATCAGGAAAACTGAAATTAGTGGCGCAGCTGAAATTTTAGAAGGAAGGTCGAAGTTTTAAACCAATACAGTGTGAGACCACAGTGGCAAAACTCTCAAGAAAACAAGCGTAAAGAAGAAGTTGGTTGAAACCTCCAGTCTATTCTCACTCTCTACCAGAAGACTATCAGCCAACCTTTCGGCAGAAATTTAAAACATGAAAAAATAAATCCCTTTTCAAAAGCAGATCTTAATTAAAGTTTTTGGTTATGTATGTTTTAAGGTGAGAGCAAGAAATTTTTCAATTTCATCAAGTTGATCTTCAAGAAACAGGTCTTCAAATTTTCTTTGGGACCAAAACTTTGACTGCTCTTCTCCCATACAAAACAAAGTGCTACGTCTATGTCCATTAGCCAGTCAAAACGGGGATTTTTGTCTTCCACTCGACGAGAGGCGTTTGCGGTTATTATATCAAAGTTTAATAAGCCTACCGGTATTTTAAAATCTATGATGATACAGCAAGTTAAGGATTTTCTCAATTTTATGGCTCAAATCGGGAATACGTCCGTCAGAATATATCGTAAAATGGCAACCCAAGTCTAACGAATTACTTTCTTATTTTCCTCAGGCAAAATAAATCTTACATAGCAGACCGAGGCTTATTCCAGTGATGAAAAAACTTGAGTTGCTACAAAGATGACTCGATTCAACTTGAATTATTTGCACAAAATAACTCAACTAAACCCAAAACCCTCACACCAGTTATTCATTAATTGACTCGAGATTCGACTACATTGACTCAAACTCGAGTTGAAACTAGACAAACCCACTGTTAATCAAATAATGATTTAGGGGTTCATTGCCCAGGTCGAGTCATATCGAAAGACTTTAAAAAATGGTATTCACAGCTTCCCTGCTTGGCGCTCGGCATTTATGGTAGGTTGTGGAGAACAAGCCGGCAAGTTCGCTTGTCGTGTCCTTGGACAAGGCACTTAACGGGACGCCTCCACCTTTATGTGGAAGACAGGTGACCCGGAAATGGCAACTCCCAAGCGAGTGCGGACTTACCGTCCAAAACATAGCGATACATCGCTTTTTCGTGAATGGAAGATAAATATGGCAAATAAAAAAAAAATGATGCTTGTGTAAAATATGCTTTAATTTTATGTTGTGGTTTTATGTGATGCAGAATATAAGAAACTTGGCGGCTCTGCCCGCGTTGCCAGCAGGGCATAAGCTACATCAGTAACGTCGTGATTTAAAATATCGGTTCAGGAGGTCAAGCCGGCTTAATTCATTGGGTACTTGTGGGAGCAGAAACGAAAAGCTGATGTTTTTATGCACATCCATGATACCTGTACTCATATTAGTGATAGCCTTAATCTTTTAATCAAGACTGATAATGCACATAAGCAAAAAATCTCGTCACAAACTACCAGTAATACTTTTAAAAAGTATGAGGGGGAGGAATTGAAACGCAGTCAAAAATGATGATAGCCAACAAACGGGGGTGTTTTCACAATCGCTGCGAGGCCACCACAAATTTGGTTTTATTTGTTACACAATGCCGACCATTCCTAATGATGTTCCTTAAACGAAACTCTTGCATCATCACCTTCTTGGCAATGCTGGCTTCTGGACACCATTCACTATGAAACTTTTCAGCGTCTCACTATTTACAATAGCAGTCAAAACTATTGCATGCATATAAGGTAGGAGAGTACCAAATCAGTTTTTTCTTTTTTGGTTCTTTCAGGTGCAGCAACCGCACATTAATTTGATTCGTCATGCGTCTTACAAGTGAAAGTTGTGGGTCTTAACGTATACCGTTTTGTGCTGTTTCCTATTTTTGGCTGTTGCTTTGATGTATTCTTTTGTGTCGCGCGCGTTTTGTTGGCCAAAAATAAATGTAATACATACATACATACAATTGTAGAAATAACAATAAAGTGGTAAGCCTATTTTGTGATGAAGTGCTGCCCCTTTCCTCTTCGTGTTTGCGGTGTTAGGTTCTTTGGCTGCGCTATTTGCCTTGTTTCCGGCGTAGCAACTATAGCTTCCCCAAAATTATTCACCATATTCTAGAAGGAGCCTATCATGAAAAATCAGTTTCAAACAAAATATTCTCTCTAAATTCAGTTACACTAGAGGTGAGGTTTATGGTTTTACCGTGATTTTTTCTTAAACTAGAGAATTTATTGCAATGCTTTATAGCATAGATGTTGATAACTTAACAGAAAGCATATCAGTCAAAGAAAAAATCCTTGCTCTATTGTACTCGTACAGTAGCCGGCTTCGCCTGGCAGGGATAACAGTCAGTTATTTTTGGTTAGTGTTATCGGTTCTGGGGGATTCAAGCAAATTGTTTTTAAAATAGTAAGAAATAAAGTGATACAAAAGGGAATATCGCCCCTAAACCTCTAGTTCCAATCGCTTTCAATTAAGAGAGATCTTAGCAACTCTTTATCATTTCAAAATATCTCTCCGTTCCTTCAAATAAGTGTAGAACAAACACGAGAGTAGTATGTAATATGACTTTTGATCTGTTTTTTGTGGTGTAAATTGTGGTGCACTCCCACGTCATTTCCGTTGAACGTGTACGACTGACGTGGTCGTACGTCATGAACTACTTCCGATTACATTGTATAACTTCCGATTACATTTGTATGATTTCCGTCTACATTTGTATGATTTCTGTTTGTACTTGTTGAACTTGACGACTGAAAGATTTGTTGAACTTGGCAATTGAAAGAAAATGGTTTTATTTGTTTTGTGATTTTGTTTCTTTGAATTTTTGTGTATTTGAGTTTTTGATTCAATTGTTTTGGAAAACGATTTTATTTATTTAAGTTTTTATTTTATTTGACTTTGGAAATGATTTTATTTGTTTTTGTTTTGTTTGTTTTGAAAATGATTTTATTTAATGTTGTACCCTCGCTTCAGAATACCCCCACTTCAGAAGTTCTTCAATTAATATTAATTTCACTTTGGTTTTCAACTCGTAAACGATCTTTTGTTCTACCGTAAGCACAGCTGTTGTGAAGCGGAAACACTAACTTCTACGTCGTGACTGAAGATAGAAGCCTTTGGTACTATATCATAAACAAACTTCCTTGCGAACGGAAGCATCAGTCGCACGTAGGGATTCATGACGTTTCTTGAAAATTGTTTATAAAATCATATAGCCTCTGATCGATTCTTTTTTGATTTGATCTTATGATACCCTAAAATGTTTTATCTTTGCTCTTCTAGATGTGTTTGATGGAGATATTTTCTTTTACTCGTTAGAGTTATCGTGATATAAGTTCTGCAGTTGGTTTGAATTAATTTACATATATTCCAGTGGAACTATGCAGGCAATGGATTTAGTCCTATTGCAATACAATCTTGGAGGAAGAAAATTTTAAAAATGCAGTATAGATTTCATAATAGTTACCAATGTGATGAAAGACAGATGTTCGACGGAAAAGTTTGCATGTTCATCACTAGCTGAAAACATACAGAAGAAAATAATTTGATAACTTTTGTACAACCAATAGTTCAGAACTGGTGGCAGATACAATCTTGGAGGAATATAGATTTCAGAAGAACTAGTGTCAGATACAGTCTTGGAGGAGTATAGATTTTAAAAGAACTAGCCGCAGATACAATGTTGGAGGAGTATAGATTTTAAAAGAACTAACGTCAGATACAATGTTGGAGGAGTATAGATTTCATAATAGCTACCAGTTTGATGAAAGACAGATGTTGAATGGCAACGAGAAAAATCTGCTTGTTCATTACTAGTTGTAAGCTTACAGAAGAAAATAATATACAATTAACAGTTTTTCTAGATCATACAGGTATTTCAATCAAAACATTTACGTTTATTATCACTAGTCGTTAGTTTTAGACTTTTTTGGAGGAAAATAACCAACAGTTTTTCTAGATCAAATAGGTATTTGCATCAAAACATTTACGTTTGTGACCGCTGGTCGTTAGTTTTAGACTTTATACAAGAAAATTTCAGTAGCTTAAGGAGATCTTTGGGTGAAATGTAGATAAGATTGCTTCACATATCATAGTAAGGTCGTAAAATTGTTAGCGCAATCGTAGAAACATTTTGAAAAGGATAGATCAGAACAATGAAGTTTGTTGAAGTAGTAGTAGTTCAGTTTTATCCGGTGTTGTCCTTTGACAGAGATGGCCAAATCCACCCATTCCTTCTGCAATTGCTCGCACTCCGTCTCTCCACTTGTCTCAATTCAGAGCATCCTCCTTCTTCAAACCAAACCCCTCCACTTGCTTCTTCCAGGCTTTCTTCGGTCGTCCTTGCTTTCTATTACCACTCACTTCAAGATTCAGAGCAACCCTCAAACACTATCGTCATCCCTTCGCAGCATATGTCCTCACCATCTAACTCATTTGCTGTAGCTAACCGGTCTATAGTTTCCTTTAAAATTGCTTTTTCATTTTCTTTAAACATCATACCTCCATTAAATCACTAATGATACTCTACATTGTAAAACCAAGAAGATTCAGCTTTAATTGTGTGCAAATCATGAAATATTTACCACAATAGAAAAATTTGCTCAAAATGATCACTGGCATCATACGGTACCATACAGCAATCTATTACATCATGTCAATAACCCGCGACCGGTTTCGACCTTATTGGGTCTCATCAGGCGGGTGAAAAAAACACTCAATAATAAACATGCTAAAAAAACAAATTTGCCATTGGGTGCAAAAAAAAAAAAAAAAAGGAAAATGCAATACAAAACAATATGATACAGCAATACCTATATCATGGGGATCACATTCAAGGACACACGCACATGACATGGACAAGAAGTCACATCGGTAAGCCCTAATATAATTTTTTTAGCATGTTTATTATTGAGTGTTTTTTACACCCGCCTGATGAGACCCAATAAGGTCGAAACCGGTCGCGGGTTATTGACATGATGTAATAGATTGCTGTATGGTACCGTATGATGCCAGTGATCATTTTGAGCAAATTTTTCTATTGTACTTTGATGCTGGAGGTAGATCCCTCTTGATAGGAGATCGCCTTGAAAATTGCTGGCTAGCAACTAGCAACTCATGTATAACATTCACCACGCATCGAATTCTATTCACTTTTCATACGACAACTAAAAACCAAAATTGTATCCTGTCATCACGCTGTTTTAAGATTTTTCCAAAATTTAGCAACTTTTAAACTTACTAACACGAAATTTTTACTACCTTTCAAAGTCTACTTAATTAACCTACATAGAAATAAGCTAAACATTTACAACCTTAACATTATTTGTAGGACATTAACACAAAATTCATGTTTTTCACAGTCTACTTATCTCACCTACATAGAAATAAGCTAAACATTTGCAACTTTTAACATTATTTGTAGGATATTAACACAAAATTTATGGTTTTCACAGTCTACTTATCTCACTTACATAGAAATAAACACAACTTTAAACATTATTTGTAGGATATTAAAAAAATAAAATACAAAAATTATACTTTATTTTTATCAAACTTAGTGTTTGCCATCTACTGCAAATAGAAATTATTGATCCAATTCTTTAACTTCTCGTAAACGTTTGCTAAAAACCAAAAAGAGAAAGCGTTATAATTCACAATTTTTATATGCAATTTACAAAATAAATCTGACTGTGTGTTGTTACCAATTTAATACTCATTGCTTTAACAAAAATTTTAAATCAACCGTTAAATTGTAAGTACTTTATTTTGAGCAAGCACACTCCTGTATTACCACAAATTAAAAGTCAGCTGATTTTCAAAGACTTTTGTTTCATACAATTAAACTCTTGCACTAAGTTTTGATCTATAAGAAGTTGAAACCATTATTTGTAAATCACAACTTTCAACTAAAATAAAACTTCTCTCTGCATATTATCTCCCATATAGCTAAATCAAGAATTTTATCTAAAACCTTGCAAAATAAATACATTAACTGATATCCATACACTCCGCACATACTAACAAACTTGCATCGAATTACTTCAAAAATTACCCATTTAGGTAAAAATCTACACCGTATAGTTTGTTCTTTCCAATCATGTCATCACCACACTCGTACAAAATAAATGCCCAGACCCGGGATTGAACCGAGGACCGTTATATCTTCAGTCTAACGCTCTTCCAACTGAGCTATCGAGCCAGTAATGGCCAGTACAAGGCTCGAACCCGCGACATTTGCGTCATTAGCTCGACACTATAACCGACTGAGCCAACCGGCCACTTGTTAAAGGCCTGGAAATTTCTCTACTGAGTAAATGGCTGAAGCAACTGTCTTTGATGTTATGAAGAATTCTGCATTTGACATCTGTCGGAAACAATGATTTTAAAATTTTGCAACATTTTCTTGAAAAAGTATTGTACATTTACATAGTTACAGTGCTTCACAGCATCCCGAAGTCTCCAGTTTCAAAATCACATGCAAAACATTTAGCTGCTTTCTTTTCCTTTCTTACTGCATTTCCACTCATACTTCTTGAGGGACGCTGATAAAATAGTTATTGCTTTAGCCACTGTATCATATCTGATGTGCTAAAGTCAATCTAAAGTAAAATACTCATGAAAACCGTAAGCTTTAGGCCTGCAATAGTTTATAAGGGGCATTAATAAAATCATATTTACTTCCCCCTGGCAACATGAGATTACGTATTTGACAAGAAAACGCTTACGACAAAGATATATGTACATAAATTTTCAATTTTTTTAAATGTTTAAAGTTTTTCAAATCTTCTAATCTGATTCTGGCTTCAACATTTGGAGATTTTTTCAAACTGTCCCGCTTGCAGATAGCTTCAAAATGCTTTTAAATTATCCATAGCAAAGTTTGCGAGCATGTCGAGATCACAATTGCAACATGTAAGGACAACACAGCAAAACAAACAAAAAGTTTTAAAGTGAAAAAGAGACTGTAGAAATTTTAAATTATTGGTAACGCTGAATGAAGATTTGAATTTATTCAAAAATAACTTGGCAAGTGCTTGGAAATACATAGTTTTTGTCCAATTTGTTTCACTACGCTCAACTTTTTACGTCAATACATTTGAATTCATATCAAAATTTAAAAAAGTACTTGTATTCATTGGTCGAAAATGTTCATGTAGTTGGAGACTTTAACGTTTCTTATGACATTTTAGATACAAATTTATTTGCTTGTTAAAATCTTCATCTTCGCCAAATATTAAATTCGCAACGTTGAAACAATTGAACAATAAAAGATTTTTATCTGACACCCTCGTGAAATATTTAAGTTAAAGACCACTAAGATACATTGTGTGCGCTCAATGTACAGTATTTTTCAATTTTAAGTTATCAATCATTGCAGATTCGCAACTACTATTTCTGAGCTAAACAAAAATGGTGAACAACTGGCGTAATATTTTGTATTATTTTTTGCACCGTGTAATAAATCTGTTGCTGTATGTTAATTCAAATCAAAAATTCTATCTTCTAGTGTTTTCAAACTTAAATTTTCTTACTGTGCATTCACCTCATCATATTTATTACCTCTGTACATAGCTCTAAATCAAGCCTAATACTTGACACTACATATCACCAAAACGAAACAATATCAATTTTTGTCAGATTTTAATTCCCTTGCAAAGTTATTTTATGAAACTGAAAGTCAAACTTATGACGATTTAAGCCTTTCACCAATTATAACATACAAATATGGTAGTGGTTAGAGCGTTCGACTCATTAGACCTGGGTTCGATTTCTTTGTCAAAGACTATTAAAACAGTAATTACAGCTTGTCACTCAGCATGAAAGACTCTATTTAGGGAAAAAACGACCAGTTTGCTTGTTTCCTTCAAAGAAAGTGTTTTTTACACTACAGATAGGTAATGGGTTCGATGTGGTGTACCAGTTTTCAAACATAAACTCATAAGAATGAATGAAACTTATATTGCCACTACATGTAATTTCAAAAACCTCAGCACAACACCTGTCTCCAATCTACACCTAAGACATTCTATTACTACTTTCACCTATGTCATTTGCCGATTTTCATTTTTTTGCAGTACAGATTGATATCTTTCTAGTCACATTTTGTTTGTCTCTAGCGTATTGTGTTTCATAACATCCTGGCTCAACTTACATGTGTCAATTTTGTATATTTAATAACTTCCTGGTTTGCAACTCGTGGCTAAAAATCTAAGAGTAATTGATGACTTTACCTTAGCAGATATTGTTCTTACAGCTGAGAGAGTAACTTTTTTTGCGTTTTCACTAAACTTTTTGAGATCATACTACAAATTTGATTGGGGTTATCACGTGATGCTCACATCGAGAAAGGGTTTGTGCTGTATAGCATAGAGATGGGTTATTCTGAACAATTAAGTCAATTTTATTTCTAAATTAATCTTGTATGTTTGCTAATAAGATCTTAAAACTGTTGTTACAGCAAGCAATTTTAATAAACGAAGGGTTTAATTTGTAAAACATCTGAAATTTCAAACGTTTTTGAAGACCTTTTCAAGAATTTAAATTTGTAAATGCAATGTAAAAATTAAATATTTTCAAAAACACTTTCTTTGAAGGAAACAAGCAAACTGGTCGTTTTTTTCCCTAAATAGAGTCTTTCATGCTGAGTGACAAGCTGTAATTACTGTTTTAATAGTCTTTGACAAAGAAATCGAACCCAGGTCTAATGAGTCGAACGCTCTAACCACTACCATATTTGTATGTTTGATAATTGGTGAAAGGCTTAAATCGTCATAAGTTTGACTTTCAGTTTCATAAAATAACTTTGCAAGGGAATTAAAATCTGACAAAAAATGATATTGTTTCGTTTTGGTGGTATGTAGTGTCAAGTATTAGGCTTGATTTAGAGCTATGTACAGAGGTAATAAATATGATGAGGTGAATGCACAGTAAGAAAATTTAAGTTTGAAAACACTAGAAGATAGAATTTTTGATTTGAATTAACATACAGCAACAGATTTATTACACGGTGCAAAAAATAATACAAAATATTACGCCAGTTGTTCACCATTTTTGTTTAGCTCAGAAATAGTAGTTGCGAATCTGCAATGATTGATAACTTAAAATTGAAAAATACTGTACATTGAGCGCACACAATGTATCTTAGTGGTCTTTAACTTAAATATTTCACGAGGGTGTCAGATAAAAATCTTTTATTGTTCAATTGTTTCAACGTTGCGAATTTAATATTTGGCGAAGATGAAGATTTTAACAAGCAAATAAATTTGTATCTAAAATGTCATAAGAAACGTTAAAGTCTCCAACTACATGAACATTTTCGACCAATGAATACAAGTACTTTTTTAAATTTTGATATGAATTCAAATGTATTGACGTAAAAAGTTGAGCGTAGTGAAACAAATTGGACAAAAACTATGTATTTCCAAGCACTTGCCAAGTTATTTTTGAATAAATTCAAATCTTCATTCAGCGTTACCAATAATTTAAAATTTCTACAGTCTCTTTTTCACTTTAAAACTTTTTGTTTGTTTTGCTGTGTTGTCCTTACATGTTGCAATTGTGATCTCGACATGCTCGCAAACTTTGCTATGGATAATTTAAAAGCATTTTGAAGCTATCTGCAAGCGGGACAGTTTGAAAAAATCTCCAAATGTTGAAGCCAGAATCAGATTAGAAGATTTGAAAAACTTTAAACATTTAAAAAAATTGAAAATTTATGTACATATATCTTTGTCGTAAGCGTTTTCTTGTCAAATACGTAATCTCATGTTGCCAGGGGGAAGTAAATATGATTTTATTAATGCCCCTTATAAACTATTGCAGGCCTAAAGCTTACGGTTTTCATGAGTATTTTACTTTAGATTGACTTTAGCACATCAGATATGATACAGTGGCTAAAGCAATAACTATTTTATCAGCGTCCCTCAAGAAGTATGAGTGGAAATGCAGTAAGAAAGGAAAAGAAAGCAGCTAAATGTTTTGCATGTGATTTTGAAACTGGAGACTTCGGGATGCTGTGAAGCACTGTAACTATGTAAATGTACAATACTTTTTCAAGAAAATGTTGCAAAATTTTAAAATCATTGTTTCCGACAGATGTCAAATGCAGAATTCTTCATAACATCAAAGACAGTTGCTTCAGCCATTTACTCAGTAGAGAAATTTCCAGGCCTTTAACAAGTGGCCGGTTGGCTCAGTCGGTTATAGTGTCGAGCTAATGACGCAAATGTCGCGGGTTCGAGCCTTGTACTGGCCATTACTGGCTCGATAGCTCAGTTGGAAGAGCGTTAGACTGAAGATATAACGGTCCTCGGTTCAATCCCGGGTCTGGGCATTTATTTTGTACGAGTGTGGTGATGACATGATTGGAAAGAATAAACTATACGGTGTGGATTTTTACCTAAATGGGTAATTTTTGAAGTAATTCGATGCAAGTTTGTTAGTATGTGCGGAGTGTATGGATATCAGTTAATGTATTTATTTTGCAAGGTTTTAGATAAAATTCTTGATTTAGCTATATGGGAGATAATATGCAGAGAGAAGTTTTATTTTAGTTGAAAGTTGTGATTTACAAACAATGGTTTCAACTTCTTATAGATCAAAACTTAGTGCAAGAGTTTAATTGTATGAAACAAAAGTCTTTGAAAATCAGCTGACTTTTAATTTGTGGTAATACAGGAGTGTGCTTGCTCAAAATAAAGTACTTACAATTTAACGGTTGATTTAAAATTTTTGTTAAAGCAATGAGTATTAAATTGGTAACAACACACAGTCAGATTTATTTTGTAAATTGCATATAAAAATTGTGAATTATAACGCTTTCTCTTTTTGGTTTTTAGCAAACGTTTACGAGAAGTTAAAGAATTGGATCAATAATTTCTATTTGCAGTAGATGGCAAACACTAAGTTTGATAAAAATAAAGTATAATTTTTGTATTTTATTTTTTTAATATCCTACAAATAATGTTTAAAGTTGTGTTTATTTCTATGTAAGTGAGATAAGTAGACTGTGAAAACCATAAATTTTGTGTTAATATCCTACAAATAATGTTAAAAGTTGCAAATGTTTAGCTTATTTCTATGTAGGTGAGATAAGTAGACTGTGAAAAACATGAATTTTGTGTTAATGTCCTACAAATAATGTTAAGGTTGTAAATGTTTAGCTTATTTCTATGTAGGTTAATTAAGTAGACTTTGAAAGGTAGTAAAAATTTCGTGTTAGTAAGTTTAAAAGTTGCTAAATTTTGGAAAAATCTTAAAACAGCGTGATGACAGGATACAATTTTGGTTTTTAGTTGTCGTATGAAAAGTGAATAGAATTCGATGCGTGGTAAATATTTCATGATTTGCACACAATTAAAGCTAAATCTTCTTGGTTTTACAATGTAGAGTATCATTAGTGATTTAATGGAGGTATGATGTTTAAAGAAAATGAAAAAGCAATTTTAAAGGAAACTATAGACCGGTTAGCTACAGCAAATGAGTTAAATGGTGCGGACATATGCTGCGAAGGGATGACGATAGTGTTTGAGGGTTGCTCTGAATCTTGAAGTGAGTGGTAATAGAAAGCGAGGACGACCGAAGAAAGCCTGGAAGAAGCAAGTGGAGGGGTTTGGTTTGAAGAAGGAGGATGCTCTGAATTGAGACAAGTGGAGAGACGGAGTGCGCCTGAGCATGATTTTATATGCGCTGTAAGCAAAGTTATTCCTGGAATTGACCAATTAGTTGAAAAAAAACAACTACATCTTTCTTATTAAAACTATTATTGTGTTTTCAGTCATTTTTAGTTTTTTTCAACTCTGGGCTGATGCTAGTTTTATAAAAACATTTTTACAGTATATTTCTGAGCTATTTAATTATCCGAATGTAGAGGTGGTGTGCAAACATAGTATGAAGCCTTCTAGCGGCACGCCAGTTGAAAGAGTTTGGAAAACACTGTATTAGGTGATAATTGGTGGGTTTAGTTTTGGCTGTATTCTGATTTATATATTAAAGTGCTTTAGTTTTTGGTTTTGACAAGCGAAGGAATTCAAAAGTGGTTTGTGAATATACTGTATTTGTTCTGTTCTTGATCGAGAAGTGTGTGGTTCAAAGTATTTTTGTAGAAGTCAATCTTTTCCTAGCTATTAAGTTGCATCCAGACTTAATTATTCGAGCGATACTACAGTAGTAGTCGCCTCATTTTCAAGAAGTAAATTAAAGTTGAAATAGAATCAAATTTCTACTGTATTAAACGCGACAATTATTATTACTAAAAGCTTTCGAAAAAGCTAATTTTACCAGCAAATTTTTGATAGTTTGGAAGGCTAATTTTGAATTCTAAAAGGTCCATAAAACAGGTTTTACTACATTTTCTAACCATTTTTTAATCAATAAATTGTTTTTCAATGCAAATTAAGAGAAGGCAATCAAATCCAAAGTGTCAGAAAAAATGAAAAGGTAACATTTTAGCTGCTTGGCTTGAAAATAATTTTAAAAAGATGGGCTGACCAGAGTTAGGACTAAAAATTTGGAGGGTAGACAAGGTTCTTTTCACCGCACTGATTGCGTTTATGCAGAAAACAGGTCACGTAAGCCCAGGCACTTGAGACCACAAATATCATACTTACAAAAAGGAGTGCTCCAAGCCGTGCAGCAGAACTTTCACTACATGTTCTACCTTTAGGTTTGTGAAAACGTGACTATTTTGGTGCATCCTCCCCTACTTTTACTTCAATGTGCCTTCGTACTCATTCAAACGACCAATAGAAAGATCGAAGTGAATAGAATAGGGGCTGTACTTATATCTTGCAAAAATGTTTTTTCAATCGATCTTTTTTATAGTAATCTTGATTTTGGTGCGGAAATTGGCTACGTCAAAAAAATCACCTTTTCATAACTGTTTTCTCAACTACACTTTGAGTACATGAGGCACAGCCTACTGATCTGATATTTTTAACCTGACGTCACTGACGGATGTTCTGCTAGCGATGTCGTCAGAGGAGCATTACAACGCATTTTTCTTCTTTGCTTTGTTTTGCATGTCGATCATTTCACGAGAAACTTCTTGATTTAGAGCAGTGTTTCTTAACCTTTTTCTAAATCAGCACCACTTTTGGTCAGACCTAAGCAGTCCAGTACTCCCTACCATTGGCTAACATCTGGTTACTTATAAGGATAAGGTAAAGACAAGTGCAGTACATCTTGATCATATGTTTGGTCCATTCTTCAAAACAGAAACAGCAATTATGGCAATATCATTCACAAAAACAATAAGAAAATAAGGGAAAGCTCATGAACAAACTCAATTCAAAATACACTCATCTATGTGATTTTTGTTCTTGCTTATGTGCAACTAGTTTTTCATATCGTGGCATCGTGTTTGCCAGAGCCATACTCATGCTGTGCAACAGGCCTCCATGAAGACGGTTCCGGACAGTAGTCTTGGTTAACAGCACTGTCGAGAATGCCTTCTTGCACAGGTAAGTAGTTGGGACTGGAGTGATCATCTCCAGCGCTACCTCACCAGTCCAGGATATGCAACCAGCTGATCACACCAAAAATGAGACAGAGATGATGTGCAGAATTTTGTCTCGCAACCCTGGTTCTCTTGCAAATCTATAAACTCCTCCTACAGGTTGTCACCATCACTCATTTCTGCCAAGAAGGACTGCTAAATCCATTCTGAGAATGTCACATCATGGGGCAAGTACTTTTTTGCGGTGGTTTCAAGGTGCAACAGATGAGTAACAATATTTTCTAAAACCATTGGGCTGATTGTCTGATTCCCAAATTTTTTTAATAATTGGAAAGTTTTCCACACTTCCTCCTTCAACTCCACGCTTCCAAAGCGCGAGCTTCTTTTTGAAGACTTCGATCTTCTCTGTACAAAGAATATGATTAGCATACATGCCTTGCATGTTGAGATCATTGAAATGACTAAATATATTTGCAAAATAGGATAAAGACCTTGTCCTCGAATTTATCCGTAAAATTACTCTAATATTCTCGAAGAAATATTGCAATCTCATCTTTGAGCTCTGCCATACGAATCAAGATTTTCTCACGGCAGAGCCGCCGCGCTTTTGTATGAGAGAGAAGAACTTAACGTTGATTTCCCATTTTCTCATATAACAATTTGAACAATCTGTGGTGTAAAAGACGACCACGGATGAAATTTACAACTTGCACACAGATAGACAGAACATCTTTCAGGTTAGGCGGCAATGTCTTTGCCGCCAAGGCATGGCGATGGAGAAAACAGTGCTTCACTATGATATCTGGTATCTTCGTCTTTAACAGAGCAGCAAAGCCAGACTTCTTTTCGATCATGGCTGGGACACCATCTGTACATACTGACCTTAACTTCTCTTATTTTATCTGATGCTTTTCAAAAAAATCGCTCACAAGTCGCAATGCATCATTTGCCTTCGTCGTTGTTTGGAATGGCTCACAGAAGAGGAATTTGTCTTTAATATCACCATCCTTGGTGTACCGAGCATATTCCATCAGCTGGCTCATGTTGGAAATATCTGTTGATTTGTTCAATTGTTAATAATGCGGATGGGACTATCTTTAATCTCCTGAACAATCTGATCTAAGATGTCACAGCTCATGTCAGCAATGCCATCTGCAATAACATCATTGAACAGAGGTACGTCCTTCATCTTCTTGGCTGCCTCTATTCCCAAGACCAGTTCTACCATTTGTATAGCGCATGGCTTGATTCGATTTTTCTTGGCTGAATGTGCAGTCTTTACTTGGATGCTCTGGTATGCCACCTCATAGGAAGCTCTTAGAAGTGGCTTTTGTATTACCTTGAATCCAGATGGGGTAGTGTACCCCTTTGGTAATATCTAGCCCTTTTAGCCTG
Organism: Trididemnum clinides; assembly: GCA_963675345.1. NCBI lineage: Eukaryota > Metazoa > Chordata > Ascidiacea > Aplousobranchia > Didemnidae > Trididemnum > Trididemnum clinides. The sequence continues at coordinate 18,955,851 of OY776289.1, forward strand.
CAGAGCCTGGAAAGTCTGTTCATGTCCTGGTGCGCTTTGAGTCTAGCAGGTTTCAAATTAGAGTCGCACATAATCAAATGGCAGGTCATGCATTGTGCTTGGTCTGGTCCTCCACAATCATCCAGGATGCAGTGAAGCCATACCTGACATATTCGTCATTCCATTTGCGTTTTTTCAGCATTGTAGAATCAATCATGCAAACTTAACAGATGAACAATCTGACAAACACATTGAAATTGAAAAATTTATACACTACCAAACGTTAGCACTAGTAATATACAAAGCTTTTGATTCTGATTTAATATTGAAGTGTGAACCGCTCGTACAATTGAAGTGTTTTTAATCACTATGCTACAACACAAATGAAAAACAGATCAAGGTTTACCCCGGTATTTAATTTTAAAATATGTGTCAAAAATATGTTTGTAGAAACGTATTCCTTTTACCTTTGACCGCCACACATGTGACCTTGTCCAGCACCCCCGGAAATTGATTTCAGCACCCCAGGTTAAGAAACGTTGATTTAGAGTAAATAACCGAATAATTTTTTAATGCTACTTGCATCATAACAGTCTATATTTAGTGTTCTCGTTTTCATTATCCTTGTTTGTATATTTGTTTGTTGGAGATAAACAAAATAAACTTTACTTGCTCATCAGGTTCCATTAATTTGAAAATATTAGAAATATGGTAAATATAACGAGAAAGTGAGGATTTATTATATAATAATAACGAACAATAAGGAAATACCAGACCGGTTTCGCCATTATAGAGGCTCTTCAATGGTACATATCCGACCAGCAGGGAACCGAACCTTCAAGACGTAAACTTTCTTTCCATGGTACGTACCAGTCGACCGCCTTGCTTGTGCTAAAGCTGCTTTTGTAAGTGAGTGACCGGATTTCCTGGTTTTGCCACTTGTAGAGTGCATAGAATCCACTATGCTGTAACTCCACAGCAGCACCTCACGACCAAGACTTCACCGCACCAAGAAGTAATCATCGGGCTATTCAAGTACATTGAAGTCGGAACAAAAAATCATAATGAGAGAGTGAGGGTTTATATAATAGTTAAGTAGTCACATACGAACAATAAGGAAGCACCTGGTCGGATAAGCGCCACTGAAGAGCCCCAATAATGGCGAATAAAAACAAATTTCAGAGATTGTGTTTAAAAAAAAGGCTACTCTTCAGTGGTACTTATGCCGGAATTGTTGTTTTAATTGTGTGGTGTTTAAGTTACCTACAAAAACAGCGGATTAAGTAAGCTTGGAAGCCCATAATTTTTATGAATAAGGTCTTTACATATTTTTAAAGAAACATGGCTCAGAGAAGCTAGGGAAGTTGATGGTTTTCTTACTCTTAAACATTCGTTTGCATTAGACCTATTGGTGATATTGTCTTTTTGAGGCTGGTATCTCTTAGGCATAAATTGCAAGGCAAAAATTGATAGCGTTATTGCTATCAAAAAACTTCAAATAGACAACAAAAAACTTTTGCGCCAGGCTGATAATTCGCGCTTGTTGGAAACCAGCTTTAAAACACTGCCATCTTTTCAGCGCGTTGAAGTAAATGAATTTTCACTGCTTCTTTATTTCTATCTATTCTTTTTCCCTTCTATCCTACCGAAACTAATTTCTAAATTTTGCCAATCAAACGCTCCGGCTTACTATTAGCCAAAAAAATCAAATTTTTAGAAGTTTGGCGCCCGGGGCTATTTGGTTTCCCTTGTTTGCGATAAACATGCCAACCGCAGTAAAAAAAAGAAAAAAGGCAAAGTGAATCTCATTATTCATTTGTTAAAATGCTGCAGCGAGTAAGCATAATTTACTTGTAGGCTTTATAGTTTGTTCCACCAGATATGACAAAAAGTTCATTAAGTGTCAAAACAAAATAATCAGCTGATAAAGGAGAGTAATTATCCTGGCTACAACCAGACCTACAAATTAGCAGTAAACCGCAAAAAATCATATGCTTCGCGGGAGTTAAAGATAGAAAGAAAAAATACTGGTGGCATAAAAAATCAAAATATAGGCACAGGATATCGATGAGTTATCTTGAGAAAAGTGACATGCTTTCAACGCTGATTAATTGGAGGGTTTATAAAGAATGATCAACTTAGGCTATAGAGTTACTGTTATTTCTGTCAGTCAAAGTCAAGTCGTTTTTTTTGTGTGGTTTTTTTAAACGCGTCTAACTAGTAATAGGCTTGTTGTTGTTGTTGTTGTGGTTCCCCCTCCTCTTCCTCGGGATGAAGGTACGGCACGAACGGCAATACAGGTTCACGCCGTCAACCTGATTGAATTAGGCTAGGGGAAAGTAATAGGCTTCGCTACTCCAAGCAAAAAACAAAATCTGTATGCTTGTTAGGCTAGCGAGCTTTAGTATTTATCTTTCAGTCACAGAAAGTTTTTGTTTTATGCGTAGAGCGTATGAATAAAATCGCCAAAACTTTAATCGGAGAAATAATGTTACTAGAGTTTTCAAGAAGATGCAAAATTTTTTCAAGTTTAAGTGATATTCTTTATTCTTAATTTTTAAGGTGTAAGTTCTAAGTGCATCAGACACTAGAATTTCGGAAGCGTCATGTTCTTTTGATACTATATTTTCTATACGTCTTTGGTTGGCTATGTTTCTGCCCCACGCTCAAATACCGTGGCAGAGCAATTTATTAAAGCAAAACCTTCAGACAATTACTTCGATTCTGGAAAACTAGCAACGCACGGAAATGTAGGCCCAATCCGAGAATTGCTACGTAGCCTATTATAATCTCTTTTCTACGTAAGAGCATGCCACTTCTGTGGGCCAATGCTAAGTGCAGAAGTAAAATGTAAATTGTTGAATTTAGGAGTTTCTGATTTTGCAAGCTGGGCTAGCTAGCGTATTCGTCGTGTATATGAAAACAAGCGAATAAACGTGTTATAAATCATTATCCATTTGTAATAGACTCTGACCTTATTTTGTTGAAACGTAGAATAAATTAGTTTGGTATTTGTGTGCGATGTTGTAAGGTGTATGAGCTAAACAATATGTTAATAAAACAAAGCTAACGTTGCTTTCTTTTCTTGTGTTGAACGGAACAAAAACGTTTAGCGTCAGTAACTAAAGGTTTGGGAGAGTTGCTTTCACAAAGCACGCCAAATTTAGAAATTGATTTCACCAGCAAAAGGGTATGAGGTCGACCAGCTGAAAAGGAGCGATTTTACTCATTTCAAGAATCTCCCCTCTGACTACAGCAAGCATATGAATAAAACTCATTTCTAAACGTGGATACGGTTTATCAGTGCGTTATCTTTGTTCGTGTTTTCTGCTCGAGGTAATGCTATACCGACCTTAACATCGGTAATTTTGTTACGCTATTCTAGCGTTTTGATGATTTTAGATATCCAACATACTTTATATATTTTTTTAAAACAAATATTTGCTTTGAAACAAGAAGCACAACGGAGCCAAAATTTTGAAATGGAATTTACGGTGAAAGTTATTTGCTTGTTTATTGCAACTGGAATAAATATTTATGCTGATAAAATTGTTTATTTGCAAACTAGCAAGAAGATTGTGTCGCCTGAAATCAAAGGATATCTTTATCTTTCCTTACAAATTAAATCCCGGATTAGAACCAACATTGACTATATCAAAAGTACACTCACAACACCGGATTCAGCTGTTCGTGTGTGTATTAGGAGCAAAACCGAGATAAAGCAAAAAGTGCGTCTGTGCAAAACTACCAGTCCGATGCAAAGCAAGGTACGTTTCACTAAGAGCAACTTTATTTTGTTAAAGTCAAGAAAAACCAGCAAATCTACGCGTAAAATCAATAATTATGAAGGAGCCTGGATAGAAGTGGGCTCCTTACGTCACATTTTTGCAACGATTTACAGTATCGGTATACGTGTATATGATTTACAGTACCGGTATACGTATATATAAGACTTTAGTGCCAAGCAGGATGATCGCACTAAAGCGGATGATCGACGCGGAGATGGGATCAGAGCAATAAAATAGAAAATTTCTCCAGCAACATTCATGAAGTGAAATAGGGGTCTTGTCTCAAGAGTAAAGAAGGTTTTTGCAGTTTTGGAGAAGAATTTCTTACACCATTTTGCTCTACTGCTAAGTACGGCTTTGACCGCAGAGCTAAACTTGATTAAGGAGAAGGAAAAGAATCTAAGCTATGCCTTATTTAAAGCCTCTAGCTACTTATCGGTCGCCAACTGCACTGCAGAGACCTGATAGGTCGAATCAATGTCACTGTTTGGAGTTTACTCAAAGTGCATCGCTGGCCTCTGGTATTACTTTAAGGGGTTGAAACGCTTTCAAAAATGAGAAAAATCGGACTCTCTTAAAAAATGACTTCTTTTGGATATGTGAAGAATCTTATAGTTTTGCTATTTTAGTGATTTGAAAGTTTTCAAAAACAATTTTAAATGCTGTTTCATGCTTGCACAATCTACTGTTGCCTATGAATTTAACTCTATGCTTTGTAAACCTTTGCAACGCCACTAATTTATTTTCATTGATCTTTTTCAACGATGGCTAAAAAATGACGTGTTTTTTAATTTTGCAGAAGATAATATCTGGCAAGCACACTCAGGAGGTCAAAGATTATCATCAATTGACTTTTCCGATCAAGAATGAGGTAAGCTGAAAACTAATGCTGCAGGCTTACAATGGCTATGAGCACAAGTATACATTTCTAGAAGTCTTTTGGTTTAGCCTTTCTGACTTCTGTGGGCCTGTTTTTGTCCTAACGTCCAGGTGGCGCGATACGCGGAGCGTGAAGTTTGTCGCCACCAGACTACGTTCGATGCAACATGGCCGAAAGGGACAACAAGGCCCAACAGGACCGTGCTTGCATTCAAGTTTGCGGTGAAACCAAGGTTGTTCCTACGGCAAACGTCATGCGCGAATCGCTGCTGACTCGACAAGACTGAAGGTTTCGCAGTGTTCCAAATATAACCGCCGCAACTTTTTTTGCTTGCGGAGTAAAAAATATTTTCTCAGATTGCGATTGTGGGGACGATCATCCCGAGCCTGCCTCGTATTGAAGAAAGTGTCGTTGCTATTGACAATACGTATTCAAAAAACAAACCTGAGTTTGGCCGGAAGGAAAAGTTCCAGGCTGTAATGTAGAACGTTCGGAGTTGAAAAGTTGTGTTGGGCCTAACTGTTCGGGGCAGGATTTTAACGACAACCTTCACCGTTTTTTCTAAGGTGACAATGCTGGCTTTTCGAAATGGGGCATCTGCAGCCAAGGAGCATTATTGTAGCCAGAGGTGATCTTTATACTATTCTAGATGAGCGAGTGCTACGGGCCCTTAAAGTTTGCCGCAAAAGGTCTCCCTCAAATATCATTTAAAATCAAAATTAACGTCTTCTGTTATTTAATTATCTGAATCACACAAAAACATCAACTTTTGAAATGCTACCTAAAGCATCAAAGCGGTAAATTGTTTAGTTATTATTTTTCATTCATTGTTTCATTTTAGACCTATGCCAAAATTTTTAGTTCACACTTTCTTATGATAGAGTGATATTTTGGTCTATATAATTCAGCTAACCTAAGTCAGGGTTGCCGACAATGTGGCCCACTGGTAGTCTCGCAAAAATTCTCTGTTACAAAATTCGAATTCAGAATGATGATCCGAAGGAAAAAAGGTGTTTATCTCGACAACGGACAAGGAGCAATTGGGATGCAAAAAATGAACATATACGCTCGTATGCTTTCAAAAATTAGATTTCGAACTAAAGGTCTCCTTTTTATTTTGGAGATGAAAATTGTTGCAAAAAACTCATTCTGAATAAATTAACATCCAAAAAAAGGTGTTTACTTAATTTGAAGCAAACAGTAGCACAAAACTTCATCTCCTGGAGATCAAAATTTTTTCGGACAGTCACACAAAACAAAGTGTTACGTTCAGGGTTGTAGCAGTATAACATTAAGTGAGGAGACGCTACAGGCAGTAAATATTTTAAACGCGTTTTCGATTTGCTCCTTCAATTCGGTTCATTTATTACGTATGCAAAGGCGTGGACAGTCTTTCAGCATTCGATCTGCTTCAGTTAGTGGATTGAAGCCGCACCACATTACAGGACTCTTCTGTAAATTTTAGAAGCAGGAACTAAGACTACTATGTCTATCTTCAGTCGATTTCACATAGTTGTTATCTTGATGTGTTAGTTTCGCTCGGCTATAAGTCTACTACATTTGCGAGCCTATGCTGCGCAAGCTAAGTATGCTGTTGCTTTGTTGAGGTGGTATGGACAAATTTCATAGCATTTTTTGAAACACCTTTTGTCAAAACAATGTTGAGTCGCTTTTCCAGGTGTCAGAAAAGTGTGGAAACGGCGTTCCCACGCATCTCCCCCTCTCCTCCACGCCCGTGGTTACGCCTATGCTAACAGCGATTGCCTTTTCGAAATGTAATTTCTGGAAAAAGGTCTTAATCTTAGCAACTGTCAATAAACTTTGAACGGTTAAACTACAAAAAAAGAGCCTTTATGGGATTTATCAACACTTCAATTTAATGAAGTGTGACCTATTCCGTATAAATTTTGAGCTTTCCTCAGCAAAGGCGCTATCCTGCGACCAGTATGTTGATTGGCCCTCTCACATTTGTTTCAAAAATAAAGGTTTAGTTTTAAGATTGCTTATTTTTTTAAATTTCGTCTGATCAAACTGTCAAATATTTAGCAGTCCTGATAATGAGATGTACATTAATCATGTTGAGGTTCCCAATAAACTTTAGAAAGCTTGTCCCTATTCAATGCTGCTCAGCTAAATACGATATTGCTTTTGCTTTGCTTTAGTTTTTTTTCCCTATCTAGAAAGATCACTGCTGCATTATTACTTCTAAATTCTTATTAATTTTGATTATTTCCAGTATCCAATTAACCAAATATTTGTCGAAGAAAACGCAAAAAACTCTTTCCATCCAGCTGCTTCTTTTTCGTCCGATCAAAATTTTCTTCCGTTCCACAACAATAGCCACTACATCATGATGACGTCATTAAACCGTAAGACATTTGATTTGTTTGTAAATATTTTTTATCCGCATTGGACTACTCATTGTATACATACAAAAAAATCCTTAGATGTAATGAGCCTCAAGCAGAACATTGAGCTTTATTTCGGAGAGGAAGCAATTCAGCCTGTTGTTTTATTACGTTTTATGTTTTACAGCTATACATGACTCGGAAGTGACTGCTACCTTATCTCTGCGATGCTTACCCCATTTTTTCGGACCCTTCTGCAAGTTTTCCTGCAAACCTCGAAACGAACGACAAGTTTGTAATCACGTGACAGGAGAATTGAAATGTGTGGCAGGTTGGACGGGGAAAGACTGCTCTGAAAACGGTGAATAGCTTGAAACAAAACCGTAGAGAGAGACACGTAGTTGAAGGCATTAAACTTCAACTTTTATTTAACAAATTGCAGCACGAATTGATCGATTCAACATCAGTTGGTTTCAGTAAAATGTATTTTTTCTCACCTTATGGTAGTACAGCGTTGATAATTTTAAAGAAGCAAAATGTTTTCTGGTCATAAGCTCTTTTTAATTGCCCCTTTCAAAGTCAACCTTTACAACTTGAGCCAAAAACGTCTAATTTTTTTTAAAAGGTGTTTCATATGACATGTCCGTTCGAGTCAGTGCGGTAATCAAAAACTCACTTTTTATCAATAGGTTGTGCATTAGTATAGTAACTTCAAAGTTTACGTGCCTGAAGACGGAAAGGGTTCATAAATTTATAGGGCAAACCCACTCAAAGATTTTACTTATTTATCAGTTTTTGCGTTCATACTATCTTATTTTAGACCGTTTAGATTCAATCTTGGATTTTCAACCGAAATGCTCTACTTGTAAATCTGCAATCACGTATTAATCAAGAAAAAAAAAAGAGGCGACTTATTTATCCCCAATAAATTGGAAAATTCTCTATTTCAAATCCATAGTTTAATTGTCTGATTGTAGAATATATACTGACATGCATTTGCTGGATGATTTGCTAAAACATGGTTATTGTTTAGGATAAAAATAATTTCTTTGTTTTTTGAGTAGGATTGAAATCATTGCATATGCCTAATGTGAGTTGAAGATTGGGGTAAAATTAGTGATGTCTTTGCCGGTATTTTTCAACACCTTTGCTGAAATTGAGTTTTAAAAGCTTCAATTCTTATCTTTGGCTAGCCCAGGGCTAATTACAATCTGATAATGATGGAATTTAACAATATTTCGTGACAAATAGATATTGCTTTCAAAAATTGATAACTAACTACAGTATTTTTTGAAAGTCGTTTACTCTGTCAAATTCGCTTGCCTAAGGCTGATTTGGATTAAATATATGTTTTGCTTATTTTTTAAACCATTTTAATTCTGTTGACGAAGCCAATAAAAGTTGCAATTTTGTAAAATTTTGAAAATATTGTAACTTATTTATCAACCACTAAACTATACGCATCAAATAACTTAATGAACGCACTATTCGCAGAACGCTGAGTGACAGCAATGACCAGCGGTCACTTATTAGTTGTTCTTGGTACCATCATGGTGCCATGCATCCCCATCTCTTGAGAACGGGCCAATATAAAGATAAGCAGCCCTTATGCTCTCAAAAAATGTTTGGGATATATTAACGACCTGATAAAAAGCAAGTTTCCCTAAAAGGTGTTGAGGTGTTAAAAATTAGCTTGAAAGAAATTGTAGCTTCTTTCTACGTTAACTTTTACGTTTTTAATGATCTTTTCTGTACTGAGCAGTTTTTCGTACAGGTTTTGTTTTGTGGCGACTACAAATGGTGTGAATGTTGACCGTCTAATGCGTAATGCAGTGATTTCAATCCACATCTACGGGGCGATTAATTACATAAAATGGCGTAAATAAGACCCTTTGTCACTAGCATGTCTAAAGCAGCAGAACTGTCAATATGCGACCTAATACGCAGTTTGAATTTGTACGACTCAACTTGAAGCTTGACTGAGAGACTTGTTTAATAACAACCCAGCGCAGAACGAAATCCGCAAGCTTGAAGTTGTACTTTCAAGACCCGCTTGGCTTCTGCGTTGTTGTGTACTTCGGAAAACCTCTTTGGGACCATTCTTGTTCGCGTGGTAGAAATGTCTGGTGTTCCCAGTGCTAGCAACACTACTAGGATTCTGAACACAAAGTTTTCAACAATTATGGAACTGCAAAGGTTTTTCTTTGCTTGTCAAAGAAAAGACTGGTAAGTTATTTACAAAGTATGATTTTTCAGTATTTTTGACACGAAGCCAGGCGTCTCAGTTCATTCGAAGGTTCAAAAGAGCAAACCAGATTTTTGAAGAAATTCTCCCCGGAAATATCGAGAGAGAGTGCGTGGAGGAGACGTGTTCAAGGGAAGAGGCGAGAGAAGCATTTGAAGATGACCAGGCAACGGTGAGGCTGACCGCAAATTACATTACATCACTTGGTTGAGATGTCTTTTTTTTTCTTTCGATCATAGGAAACGGCATTGATGATACAAATAGCACTTGCGTTATTTTAAAAGTTCAAATCGCTTCTTGCTATTTTTCAAAAAAAAAACACTTTTCAACCCAAAAAAGCTTTAAAAGTTTTAAAAGTTAAATTCAAGGACGTGGATGTTACGGAAAGAGAAGTTCTAATAAACAACAGTGAATTCTGCATCGCTTTGGAAAAGGCGAGACACCAGGATCGTGTCTGTTCACATTTAGCTGCAAATCGGCTTGTGGCAGTTTGGTGTGTTTGAAGGCGAATTCAAGTTTAATCATTGTTGTTTCACTTGCGATCTTACGTTAAATTTTTCTTTCTAGGAAACTTTCTGGAGGGCTTACACTGGTAAGTGTAGGTTATTGTCGTGACATATTCTGTTGTAAAGTACAGTAATGTCGAATAACTTACTATGACATTCTACGTAATTTTGTGTTGATTTCATTTCCGCGTCTCATTACTGTAAACGTATCAGTTGTACTAGCGTTAATATTTCTATGATCTTTTTGAAAGATGGTATCTCAGTTAAGCTTCAAATGTGAAATACTGCACGCAGTGGTGGATTTACGGCAAGGCCGGTGAAACAGCTGCCGCAGGCTCCCCTTTCCATGGAGAATAAGGATTCCCTTCCAGACAAGACGTATAAACTGCTGTTTGGTCCTGCAAATAGTGCTGATTTCAAAAAACAAGTCTGCACCTGTAACTTTTGGGCCGAAACTCTAATGTTGAACGACTACGTGTATGTGGACCGAAACCATAGTTCACTACAAATTTGCCTGATCCAGACTTTTGAAACAAAGGTAATCTTCAGATGAATAAAAAAGTCAAGGTCTCCAATGAGTACTTGGCCAGTAGGGGGCCCATTAAGAACCTTGCCGGTCCTAAAATTCTCAATACACCACTGTATGTCAAAAGCTTTATTACCTTCAGGTCACGTAAGTACCTTGACAGTTGTGTAAAAACGTTGCCAGAGGAAAAGAAAGAAACCCTGTCTCCGCCTTAATTCATAAAAAGCTTTCGGAATGAAGTGTGAAAACCATCGTTTAATGATCATTTGTTTTAAAGCAATCTTGGTTGAGATTGAAGATCAGTCTGCAAACCGACCGAAGTTGCAAGCAAAAGACTCCTCCCTTTTACGTTCCTGTCACCACGCTACTGCGTTATACTGAACAAAATAGAAAAAAGAGAACTGGTGATTAGAGTCGCTTGAGGGTTTGTCAGCCCTGCTTCAGCAATCAATTTCTACCACAAGCACCGCGATTCTCCGAGTTTGGCAAATTGCGAAAGGATTTTCCCCAGCACGTAGTAGGCCAGTGGTCGGCAAACTGTGGACCTCTGAGCAATTTTGAGTGGGCCGCGGGCAATCTACTATTATTTCAGTTTCATAAAGTAATTGTGGGCCGCGTGGTAGCCGCGCAGGGTTGCCAAAATTCTTTTTTAAAAAAAGCCAAAAAAAAAGCCAAACTGTGTTTTAGAATAGCCCAAAAAAAAACAAATTGTAAATTTTCACCTAAAAATGCTGCAAACTGAAATTTTAAACCACATATTAACAAAATTAGCTTATCTGTAATACGTGATAGTAGAACTATTGGTATTCATAGATTAATCATTGAATTATGTTGCAACACAAATTAGTTTTGCACAGAAAAATTGTTTTTATACATATAGTTATGTATCCATAAAAACAAATACAGATTATAACTGAGTACAGTGGACCCACTCGTACACTGTATTCAAACCCATATCTAGTAAAGTTTTACTTTATAAAATTGAAAGCACTACGTCATTATAGTTGGAGGTCCAAATGAAGTGAAATGCATGATTAAGTGCAGAAGTATTTCAAAGAATAATATATGATCTTGTTTTACTTCTATCTAAACCTGCATGTCATCTGAAAAAAGAGCGTATCACATTAACAAAAGCAAAATGGCAAAAGCGTTCCACTCAAATGCAATTACAATATTCAAAACTTTGAATAAGTTTTCAAACTCAACACTAATACCGAGCACTTGTGCTTTGCAACACCACCAGAATGATTTATCCACTGTTAAAACTGCAAAAATGCAATAAAATGCTATAAAAATTATACTGTGCTACCAATAAAAATAATCAGCATTGAGGGCACAGATGCACTTAAAGAAACAAGCTATGTTGTTCTTGCATCACCAATATCATTCCATAAGATCTGTGGTGCAATGTGTAATCTCACATGTTAAATAGTAGCGATAATTCAAGAAACTGACGGAAGAATTCTCCTTCACGGTCATCATCACTGCTTTGGTTATAAATGTCTGTCTTAGAATATACAGTAGACGCAGCTTAATATGACCACCTTGGGACCAGACCATTTTGGTCATAATATCCGATTGGTTATAAAAACCGAAGCCACCATAACAGCTCCTGAATCGACGCCGTAAGCCACAAGAAGTCCAAATACCGTCAAATTCATCGTTTACCCGAAGTAACATTGTGATGTTGGCAGTAAAACAAAGTACAGTACTTTTACACTACAAGTGACGGTAAAATTTAGTACAGTGTGTAACAATATGTTGAAAAGGCGAAGTTATAAGTGCGAGGCGGGAAAAAATACTGTACTGTAACAAGAAAGATGGAGAAAGTGTTGGTCATATCCGAAATTTGGTAATATTAAACGGAGAATTTTAAATGGAGAAATTCCGTACCGTACCAAATTGGTCATAATAAGCGGCTGGTCATATTATCCGTGGTCATAATTTGTTTTTATGCTTGACACCATAGCATTACTGATAGGGGTAGTAAGACAATCGAGAGCATATGTAGCTAGCTCTGTAAATGATGCATGTTGTAAAACTCCGATCCAAAAGTTCTCACTTCATTTGAAATTGCATTCAAAAAAGCAATGAACTGTTGTGCTGCCATGCACAACTCAGCAAGTGTCGCACCCACCTACCAATAGCACATTGACATAAAAAGTCGCTAGTAAAAAGACGAAAAAAGGAAGTACAGACAATCTTTGAAAAAAAAAAGTTGTTTTGCAATGTCTCAAAAAACGCCAAACCAAAATTTTCAGGCCAAATCACTTTCAAAAGCGCCAAATTCCTGGAATTTGACCTGAAAAACGCCAAATTGACAATCCTGTAGCCGGGGCGTACTCACTTGTAGTTTGAAATTGGTGTGGCGAAGAGTTCTAGTTTTGGCTTATTGTTGCATCACAGTTCCATTGCCTGTCGCTTTTCAAAATATCAAATGTTGCAAATATTTCTGCTGGCCAAGCAAGACAACGTAGAACGACTTTTGATTAAAATCGCTCCAGCGTTTGTCAGTTTTGCTGACGCAGTGGATTTTAATCACCAGCGCTGTAATTCTCCAAGCTTTGGAAATTGCAGTAGGATTTTCCCACGTACTTTTAAAGCGTAAACAGGTGGGCAATGAACTAGCTTGATCTTTCGATGCCGACTTGACAGCTTATCAGCAAATAAGCTTGAAATTGATACAGGATGCATTTTTTTTCTGAAGATTACGCCCTAACTTAATATATACCCCCACTTAATATTTGGAACAAAAAAACAACAATTTTAAAGCATTTTTTGGGAATTTTCAAACGAGCACTTTGAAAACCTCGCACATTAAAACGAGATTTTTTTCAACAGTTTCCACTTATGTCTCCATTACTATTTTTGAAACAAAGTTATTTCTGAAATGCGATGTCGTGGATTCTACGTCATATCATGGATTAATCTTGTATTTTAAAAATGCAGCGATAGACTGCATGTCACGCCTCCATTGTTTTCTCACAAATGCGGAAATAAAACGTCACTTCCGGTTCTTTTCAGATCCTAACCAGTGCGACCCTAACCCATGCATCCCGGAAAACACGGATCGATGTGAAGATTTGCTTGGCAATTACACTTGCCACTGCAGAGAATGGTATACTGGCAGAAACTGTGATTTCGGTAATTACTACTGTCTATTCTGTGGTTCTATCCCCAGTTCCAGGAAAACCTTAGCGGTTATTTCTTAGAACAACTTGTATTCAGACCAGATTCGGAATTGCCAGTACCGCTGGCACAGCACATTGCTGTCACCAACATATTAGCCAAACAGGAATGTTGCAGCAAGTTGATTTTATCAATGGCACTCAAAAAAAGCTCTGCGGACGTCGAACCCGGGCCTTTCAATCACAAAAACAGCGCAATATCAACTTGTCTGTAAATTGGCATGATTAATGTTTTGTTGAAAAGTAGCTAGCTTTACTACGGTGTTATCAATATTTAAATTAGGCTGTTTCACGGCTTGAAGAGGCGCCTGTCTTTGATTTGCATTCAACATAGCAGGTATTACTTGTTTGTTAAATCTGTATGTCCAATAGCAGATCAACAGATTCATTCAAAAAATACATTAACGAAATTTACGCCTCGCCTTCCTTCGCCGTCCGGAAGTACCATCGGTATTTAAATTTGCTTTTTGTTATACAAAAGTGTCGTAAGAATTATTCTACCGGCCAATGTGAAGTGGTTCTTTGGGTTGCAAGCTTCAACTGATTTTAAAAATTTTATTGACAGTTGACAGACGTGTTTGTTGTACAGATTTAAGCTGAATAATTGAGCTTGATCTTTGTAATACGTTGATCTCCATTTGCGATAAGCCCGCTGCTGGTGCCAAAGGATGGTACTAATTTATTTGATCCTGCTGAGCTTCAAAGTCAAATATATCTGATACGAAGCAGAGATCTTGATCAAATTTTTTGCATTCTTTAATAAAAGGATCATTAAGTTATGATATAAATGTTATTTCGGTTTACATCAATGAATTTGAGTTTGATTCTTTTTCAATTTGAAATATTTCGGCAGGCAATCGTAACAGTTATGTCTCCACAAATTATTTATTGGTCGTGCAAAACTTTTTCATTTACATTTAGTTTTCCCGATTCGTCAAGTGTTTCTAAAAAAGTTGATCCTTGTCAAAAATATACGAGGGATGTTTGAAAATTAACGGGACTGTGTAAATAATTATTTTATTTGAAATGCCACGTAAAAATTACAAGTTGTCCCCTTCAAAGTAATTTCCTTGAGCTCGAATGCACTTTTCTAATCTCTGCCGCCATGCTTCTATGCACTTCTGGAAAGATTCCATTGGGATCGCTAGTAGTTCCTTCGTTACGGCTGTTGTTATGGCTTTTGAGTCTTGAAAACGGGTTCCTTTAATGACTTCCTTGAGGTTAGGAAACAAGAAAAAATCACACGGAGCCAGATCTGGCGAGTAGGGTGGTTGCTTCAGCTCGGCAATGTTATTTTCTGCAAGAAATTGTCGTATGCTTAAGGCATTGTGAGCAGAAGCATTGTCATGATGAAGCAGCCATGACTTTGTCTCCCACAATTCTCTTCTTTTCTCCCTTACCAAACGCATCAAACGTCGCAAGATGTCTTTGTAAACATTCTGGTTAATGGTTTGGCCCTGTGGCAAGAATTCTAGATGAACAATTCCATGAACATCAAAGAAAACAATCAGCATCACTTTAATTTTGGACTTGAACAGCCTTGCTTTCTTGGGTCTTGGTGAGGATGCACTCTTCCATTCAAGGCTCTGCCGTTTGGTGAGTGGATCGCACTCGAAGATCCACCACTCATCACCGGTAATAACTCTACTCAACAGATCTGGTGTAATTTCAAGTTGTTTTAGGATGTCTTGACACACTTGCACACGATTGCCCATCATTCAGCAACTTTGGTACCATTTTCGCACAAACCTTCCTCATCCTCAGATCTTCTGTGGTGATCCTCCACACCCTCTCACTATTCATGTTCAACTCATCTGCTATCATTCTAACAGTAAGGCGGCGGTCACTGCGCACTTTTTCTCTCACACGCTCAACATTTTCGTTTGTTCTGCTTGTTGTTGGCCTTCCACTTCTAGGATCATCTTCCACATCCTCTCTTCCCTCTCTGAACCTCTTGTGCCACTCAAAAATCCGAGTTCTTGACATCGTAGCATCTCCGTAAACTTCTTGGAGCGAATTGAATGTTTCAGTTGGAGTTTTTCCAAGTCGAACGAGAAACTTCAAGTTGATTCTTTGTTCAATGCTCATTATTTGTTAACAAAAGAAGAAAAAAAAAGAAAAAAATATTTACTAAACAAATTATCCCAAAACGAACTACAGTAAAGCACCTTTCAAGAAAAGCCTGTAAAAAAGCATGTAGTCGTCAAAGAATGCTGAAACTCCATTTTTACAACCACAAGACATTGCGCCATCTTAAAAAACAAAGCTTTTATCACTGTTGCAATTGTTGTTTGTGCAAAGCACACAGTCCCGATATTTTTCAAACACACCTCGTAAGTACCTTTACTTACTCCATCAGTGGCGTATCCTGGAGGAGCAAGGCGTGCCGTAACCCCTTTCCAAAATTTGCACGTAATTAGTCAATGATGGTGTGATCTTGACCAGCAAAAAGTGAAATTTTTCGGCAAATTTAGTTTTCATGCAACATATCTAATACTGCTATCCCCCCCCCCCCCTTCTCCTACCTAGACCTTAGGTTACAAAGTAGATAACCTAAGACGAACGCTAGCGCACTATCATCAAGAAAATTTTTGTTCGTTACAGTTTTGAAACTTTTTGAAAAGAGCAAACTACTGAAAAATACTGCAACATTTTTTCTATAAATTGTGCAATTTAGCAACAACAACTGCTTTCTACTGGCATTGAAACACAACGATCCGTTTTCGATCCATTTTGAATAGTTGCCAATGACAACCGAAATATTCTGAAATATTATTGTAAACGTCTTTGCTGTCATGTGACTTCTGGGTCCCGTTCGATCATAGCAAAACTAACTTAGTTTTCCACAACTTGAAAAGCGTGGGCAGAACCTATTTGGGAGCTAGTTTTACTCACCACCGCTTAGGGCATAGGGTGACAGCTTTCTGTAGCATTTAAACCTTCAGTTTCGTGATTACAACTTAAACGCTTTCGGTCTGGTTCAAATTCCAATGAAATTTTTCGGTCCTTTGCATTGCTCTCGACTATTCAGTTATATCTTAAATAAATTTTCGTTAAATGTTTTTGCACTCTGTTAACAATATAAGATATCTGTAGTGAGAGCAACATAATTTTTTCCACAGACGGGAAATTTTTTTACCGGTTATACTAAAACAACTTTGTGTTAAGACCCGCTTCGACAATTACCATTACTCTTGGCACAGTAATACATTTTCAACCCCCATCCGTGAATCTGAGCTCGAAAATTCCCTTGTTTTAATGACACACAACCACGCTGTCATGAGCTATGAACGCTGGACCAGTTTTGACCAGTTGGGTAGCTGCTTGCTATTGCCCATTTTTTGTCGTTACCGACCGTATCCGTGACTTGTATCATATTTGTGTTACCTGCTCAAGTGATATTCTTGCTGGCACACTGCAGTTCAGTCTGTAACTTGTAACTTCGAATTAAAATAGTTGTGGAAGATTATTTTTACCTATAGTTGCGAGAATTTTGTTTGAGCCGTTTCTTGAAATTTTTCTCTAGCTAAACAAGACTGAAATTATTTAAGGTTTCATGTTCTATTTTTGAGTAAAAATCATTGCCAAGTTAACGTTTGACTAATTATAAATACACTTGGCAAAATTTGTCATCGCTTGAATCAAGATTTCTGAACGTCTGTCAAATGCAAAAAGTTATTTATAGTGAATTCAAGACACAAAACAAAAAGCATTTTTTTGAAAAAGGCGACCAACGTGTTAACAGGAGCAATTTCATGGCAACGCGTTTGAATGTGTTTCTGGTAGATATGCTGTAGTTAAAATCTGATTGTCTTAGTAGCACACTTGTGCTCCAGAGTCACAAGATTGATTAGACCTGCTTGGAGTGACCAAATCTTAGCATTCCGCTTTAATTGTTTAGTATTAACCCCATTCGTGTATTTTTTGAATCATTTTTTTCTCGGTACTAAGAAGAGTGCTTTGTCATTGTTGCTATCTTGGACTTTCTCCTCTATCATGGTTAACCACCGAATATAATTGCTTTAAGCGTGTCGAGATTATAATGCAATCTGTAAATCAGTCATATTTGGATTGCATTGTTTTGGGTAGAGTCCAATATTCATTCAAAAAATTCCATTTTTAATGTTAATCACTTTTTCAAATACAGTCAAATTTAGTCACATGAGCGTTGCGAACACGTCATTGGACGTGTGAATACGCAGGAACTTTATCGATTCATAGTATTTGCAAAAATCCGGAAAAGTTAAACAGAATTTCTCGTGCATTGTAAAAGTTGATTCACACGTCTGAAAGGCGGGCTAAGCATTTTAGTTTTGACTAGTGCGTGAACTTAACTTGAAATTGACGCTTTGAATCAGCGAAGCGAACAAACGAAAGACTTAGAGAGCTGCTGCTGTGGACACTCAAACAAGTAAAACGAAGAAAAATTTTCAATAATATTTGTTGATGTCAGCAACGCTGCAATATTGTTTTTTGTTTGTTTGTCGTATATTTATGCTTCAGGCTCGCAGGACCGAGACAGTGGCGCTAATCGGTCTCTTATCCAGACTTGCTGAGGAGTTTTCAAGTTTCAACCTTCCGCTTGAGCGCTTGGTGTCAATTTAGATGAACTAACTGCTTGTTTTGATTTGCCAAGCAGAGGAAATTATAGCTTAGTGTCTTCCCAATGGCACTACGACGCAGTCGTTGAGAGGTTTGAACTCCTAAGCATTCGATGATGATTGCCACAAAATGGTGCATTACCAAATCGGCGCTCACCAACATAAGACGCTGAGATGCAATCGAAAGGTTGTGTGTTCGATACCTGCGTTGTTTTCGATTTTTATGTGGTGAAAACGCATTGTGTCATGTTTGTTCTAAGCCGATGGTTCTTAACGGGGGTTAGTGCTCCCCTTAGGGGTACGCAATATCGAAGCAGGTAGTGCAAGGTTAGTTGTTTAATCTATGTTGCCTAAGCTTGATATTGCAAAAGCAACATTCCGATTCACATCAATTACTAAATTTTGTTTCTGCATGTTAGTTTAAACAGGGGTTGTGCGTAAAAATTTTTGAAAGCTCAAGGGATACGAGCACAAAAAATCTACTGCGTTGAGTTTAATCACAAAAGCTCCGTTGACAGAAAATAAAATCATTATTAAAACAACTGATTTCTGTTTTTCAGAAGAAAAGGTGTGTCAAAGCGACCCTTGCAAGAACGGTGGAACTTGTCAAGTAAGTAAAATGCCATCGCAAGACCATATAACAGAAGATCTGATGAGTTTGATAGACTTTTCTGAAGCTTGACATGTAGTTCTTTCAGAAAATTAGGCTTCTAAGCTTTCATATTAAACCTTGAATGAATGTTGCAAAACAATAAATCATGTTGAGTTCCTTTGCACGTCAACTGTTGTTTTTGGTTAAATCAGAAAGTCTGATGGCGAATTGATATCGGGATTTTCATACTGCTTGGGGCATATTAGCAAGATGCAATGCGGTTTAAAAGCTAACTTCGCGCGGTCGTAATCTTGAATTCAGCGTAAGATCAAAGATCGAGGTCTCGAGGCTCATAGGACATGACATATAACGATATTTTCCTTGGGCGTTGTGATTTCTCAGCGCGCCGCAAACTCTGAGCCATTTCCAACTAGTTGCTTGTAAACTGCAATTACTGAAAGCAGTAGCGCAGACGTTGATAAATCAATTGACTGGTTTGCCGACTTTTATATCAATTTGAAAATAAACTAATGATCAATTGATGATTTCTTTACTGGTCTTAAGAGTCAAAAATGCAAGCGGTTTTATTGCTGGAGTTTAATTTCAACCTTTATTGGTTTAGCCAAGGTCGCATGCGATGTTCATTTAACAAACAGACAAGGAGCCTGGTCGATTTTAAGAAAAATGTGAAATTGTTGGATCTTTTGTAGAAAGCCCCGCCAAAAAAATCATACATAAGAATCGACATCGGTAAAAACCCTAGCTCTAGATATGTGGATTAAGGTTAGGGTTAGATTTAAAACGTGGCGGGGGTGTTTTTTCTCAAATCTCACTTTTTTGCCTTAGCGGTGGGGGCTTTCTACTAAAGATTCAAATTGTTTTCTCTTGGTAGAAAATTTTTCTATCTGTGGTATTTCTAGTATTTCAAAGGAATGCTTACCTCAAGCTGTTTCTTCTCGAAGCATCTTGCTTTAGCCGGTATTCATTCAAAGGGGCAATTAATTGAATTACCGATTCTTAACTGAAACTACTGTACGTGGTACTTTAAGCTGAACGTCAAACTTCAAATCCAACTCAGACGTTGCATGCAACATGGCTGAGCAGAAAAGGCGTTCGCTTTCCAGCTAATGTGAAGGTCAAACTCAGCAGTCGAATGTTGGCCCTGCTTAACTAACCGTTTTGTTTTTCAGGCGCAAAGTTCTTCTGCCTATTTGTGTCTTTGCCCTCCGGGATACCGAGGCCGAACCTGCTCGATAAACATTGACGATTGCGTTGAAGCTAATTGCAGCAATCACGGGTATTGTGTTGACGGAGTGAACTCGTTTAGTTGTAAATGCGACGACGGATTTACAGGTAACAGTTCAAGTTGTTTTAATGACTGCAATCTAGCTCGTCATACTATCAGCATCTTTCAGTTCTATTTTTTTTCTGGTTGATTGAAAATGTTTTCAGTTGAGAAGAAGAGGCGCAATCCAACTAAAAAAGCACGGTCTCATAACAAGATTTTTGAAACGTGAACACGTAGCTTTATTCAAAATGTGAAAAACTATGACACTTTTTTAGTTATTTTCAATCTTTCGGATCGTGAAGCCTGAAGATTTATTTGGAGAACTATCTTTTTCATCCGGTCAAATGACTTGAAGTCAAGTCATAGACGTGCCCTTGCAATATAAGGTTTTAATCAAAAATTTTTAGATATTTACCAGAAATGACGAGAAAGAAAAAAAAGGACCAGAGGGACATGCCCCTACAAAATTTCTTTTGCTCACTCATTTATACTTTAAGAATTTATAGCTTAAAGTCTCGAAAATCTTTTTCCTAAAATTTTTGTGTGGAACATAAATTTTTGATCCTTTCCCCATCCTTTCCTGTCGCGTCAAAATCTCGGCTACGCCTTTAAAAATTACATCTTAGACCTCACTGTGCGTTCACCCATAATTTCCTAATCTACTTCTTAATAAATTAAAAAAAGCGTAATGCCACACAATAGATTTTCGTTTACAGGAAGCCGATGCGACCAAGACATTAATGAATGTGAAAATAACCCTTGCCAAAGTGACGGCAATTGTACAGATCATGTGGCATTCTACACTTGCCAATGCCTACCTGGGTTTAATGGAAAAAGTTGTGAAAACAAGATTAACCCTTGCAAGCAAAAGCCATGTCTGAATGGTAAGTTAGCTTTTGTACTTCAGATTTTTCCTTCTATTGCAACCGGACCTAAATTAGTGGATCTCTCTCTTTCCCTACTAAATCTTCAGAAAGCGTTTGACAATTTATTTTATGATGATAACTACCCATTCTTTGGGATAAAGGCACGATTTGAAATAAAACATGTAAGTGAGCTTTACACCGTAAAATCAACCAAGCAATTAGGAATAGGTTTGAGAAAAGAGGCAGCTCCTCAAACCAAAGATAAATATAAATTAGTTGAAGTGTTACCAACAAGGCACTACTGCTGTCAGCTCGATGGATGTTGCCAACTTTTTACGACATGCTAGGTAAAAAGCTTCAGTAATTTTATGGTAAAAAACACGGGCAAGAATTGGTTTTAATAGCGGTATCGATCCAACGAAAAAATTGCTTTCCGCATAATAATTGTCAGATGTCAAAAAAGTGAAAATTGCTAAAAGCAAGATCTTCACTCAATTAGGCATAAAGAATCGTACTTGTAATTCCCCTTTCCGAAGTGCACCCATGCGTAGGCTCACAATCTCTACTCACATAAACAACTCCGGATCCAAACCATGGGGTGAATTAACACCAGAAGTTTGGCTTTAACCTTGCTACGCCTCTTTATAAAACGGTTTCGGGCGCCTTCATTATCGGTTTTTTGTAATACTGGACACCCCTAAATTGTTTTTGCTGCTTTTAGAAATGTTTTTTTTGGAATTTTTTGTTAAGGTGGGGACACAATGCGACCTTCCCGCCTCAACGCATTTTTTTGAACCTTTTAGATGGCTCTTGCAACTTGACTGCGGATTACGATTTCAACTGTTCCTGTGCTGATGGCTATGTAGGTAGAAGATGTCAGCATTCATCTCAAAGTGTTTGTGCTTCCACACCCTGTTCTAATGGCGGCACGTGCTACGAAATACGGAACAATTTAACGGATGAATTAAATCCTAGCTATCCGGACATACCACAGGTCAGCTTGTTGTACACAGTTGGGCGTAGATTCAGATGTCGCTCCGTAAAAGCTTAATCAATTTTTGCGTTGAGTTACGGAGCTACATAACTTCAGCCTCCGGCCACAAGAGCTGTAGATCATTTTGCGTTCAAATCGGCTTCGGATTTACTTGCGCTTTGTATTTCTTCTCCTAAAAAGCGTAGAAAACTGGCGTAAAGTGTATTATCGAAGAATACAACACGGCAGCCGTCGAGAGGGTTTGAACGCGCAACCACTGCTGCGATTGGCAGCAGTCTAACCCACCAGTCCACGCTGAGGCTGACTACGTTTGTTGTTGACGTTGGTCAATTCCACGCACATTTTGCCTCGTGGCAAGGGGTCGATGTCCGTTTGTCTTGAACTGAACGGCGCAGCCGTCTGGCGGTTAAAGCGTCCGCTTTGTAGTCGGTAGATTTTAATTTATTTCCCTTGTCGAGTCGTATCAAAGACCTTGGAAATGGTGTTCACAGATCCTTTGCTCGGCGATCAGCGATAAGAGTGCTTTATGTGGTGAAATATGATAATGAGTTCACTCAGCCTTGATTAAAATATGCCCTGGGGTTAGAGTTAAAACAATCCGTTACAGTTACAATGCGCCGAAAAATAAGTGTAATCATTTATTTTTTTTATTAGCTTAGATCTGCTTTTCTGCCAACTTTTAAAGTGCTTGCAGTTATAACAACTTAACATTTATCAACCCAAACAGAACGAAAGAGCTAATTACTTTTAGGGGTCTTACATGGATCTTTTCCGTTTTTAGGAGTTTGGTTGTGCCTGTCCTGTTGAGTTTACCGGCGCCACTTGCGAAATTCCTATCAATCCATGCAAACTTGGAGTAGAGGTTTGTCCGTTTAACGCAACCTGTGTTCCACTTTACGATGAATATATGTAAGTAGTAAACGTTGTATATTTCTAAGTCGCGTATTCCTTGTTGAATCCTTATAAACAAAGAGCTTAGCATTAAAATGAAAATCCGTTTAAGGTTGCTTAGCTCATCCATTTTTTTCCAAACTCAGAAAAAAAGCGAGAGAATTTTTGAGGCAGACAGGTGTATTTTGTTTATGAAACTTTAATGTGCAATGCAATAAACACCAACCACAGATGCAAGCAATGCGAACCAGAAATCAGCGGAGAATCAATTAAGTGGTTTTCTAGCCGAGCTTCCTCCAGAAGCCGGCTTAAGTGCAGAAAAGATAGAATGAAAAGCTTTTTGACAAACCTATTTTTGAACTTTGCTAGTTATACGATTTTCTTCAATACCGGAGTATAATTTCAAGAAAAACGATTACTCTGACTATAATTACAAATAACCTCCCAACATGCAAGCGTCCATTCATGAAAGTGTGTATCTTGGATATCTCAGTTTATCAGAGATAAAATCTTTTCAACTTTTGGATTTAAAAAACTTGCAGATGCGTTTGCCCAGAAGGATTCAGGGGAGACATGTGCCAACACCATGGCAACGATGACGAAGCCTTGGATGAACTTCGTTGCCGTAGCAACCCATGTTTGAACGATGCCCGTTGCATTTCATTTCAAAACTCTACGACATGCATTTGCAGGTATGAATTCTAACAGTGTTGACTTTGGTATATTGTGTTTTGGACAGGCTTAACACCAACGAGTAGTTTATTTATAATAATTACGTTCTGGTGATGTTTCAAAAAAAGCTATAATTAGCTTTAATTTCTAAAAACAGACAAAAGTCAATCTTATAAGGAAAAGTTGTGTTTCATAAACAGAAGATTAATTATGAAAGAATGCGGCTTCTATATTGCCGTGCAAGCCTATGACATTGCGCTTTTTGTCTGTTGCAGCTTGACTTTAATATGCTCAAAGTTGGTTTGCAGAGACCCAACAAATTTTCAATCGTTAAATTACGAAATATTTCTTGTTAAAATTATTCGGCATTTCCTGCCTTTACCTGTTTTTTGTTATGCTTTGATATCTATTCAAAAGCATTATTCTACCCTTAATATAATGTTTAAATAAGTAGGCATTTTTTATCACATAAACTTGAATTAAGAAACCGCAATGATAGAAAGGCATCAGGATATTTACCCCCCGGTCTCTTGGGTTAGGGTAAAGATTAGGGTTAGAGTTAGAGTTAGGGTTAGGCTTGGAGTACCCGGGGGGGTACATGACCGGATGTATGTGACCGGGGGTAAATATCCTAGAACCGATGCAAGTTAATCCGATTACGCGTAACGTCGCATTGTTTGTTTTTGTATTTTATATATTTTCACAAAAAATCTACGTTCTCAATATGACATTCACATTGCAAAGCAAAGAAGTTTAATATATTCAGAAATAAATTTGGATTGCAGTCGTGAAATAAATTTTGCTAAATCTTTTGTGGTATTCGAGATGCAAGCGTTCAAAGTTTGTCGTACCGCTGCGGCGCAACGTTGGGTAGACTAACCAATAAAATACCTTGAGCTTTTTTGGATTAAGCTTTTGAGCACACTGGTGCGGTGAATTACATTGACTAGATTAATTTAATCTCTTTGTTGATTGCTAAGAGTCAGTTACTCGTGGTTTTCACGGTCAGTGTAAGCGGAATGTCTGGCGTTTTGCGGAAAGCCATTGAAAATAAAAATATCGTAGTGATCCAGGCAAAGCTTAATTCGAAAAGCTTTTGAAACTGAACATTATAGAGCATCTTTGGTTTATTCTTTACGAAGCAAAGCGCTTGCTGTTGCTCCATATGATCAGCCAGGTATTATTGCTTCAAGTAAGATAAATGACAAACTTTTTTTAGACCCGGATACCAAGGATCTCAATGTGAAAACAAAGCAGAGCACTGCAGTAGCTTTCCTTGCACTAATAATGGAGAATGCATTGAAATATCAAACGGATTTTTTTGCTCCTGCCCCCAGGTACTTTGTAATTATCCTTCATTCATTTTATTGCTTTGCCGAATAACTTTGCGACTTTAAGTTCGATATCACAAAAAAATGTTTTAAGTCCGACTCCAAATTTTAGTTGAGCATAAACTGGCTTAGAGTTTGAGAAAAACGTTTGCAGGCTAAATTCGCTCCCAAATCGAGCTGAAGACCTTATCTTGACCTAGATTTTGCGGCCAAATAGCGGTGTTTATCTATCTTATTAATTTCTGGAGCTGGGCTGCGAAATTAAACTTATTTATCGATTTCTTTCAAGTTCATGGATTTTTGTTTTTCGACTTCGACGTCGAAATCAGCATAAGTATAACGTGAGCAATATTTTCCAACCTTAGAATAGCGTGGTAGGTCAGGCGCTCATAGACACTGCCAACGTGATCTTATCGGCCAGTTTAGCAAATCGATTGGAAAGGGTTACGGATTGACGGAAAAGAACCTTGACTGCAGGTGCAACGGGAGGGCGGCCAGAACCTTTTCCGCACTGTGGCCTATTCAACCGAATAAAGTTTAACCAGCTAAAGCCATTAAGAGTATATTGTCAGTGACACGTCAAAAACTTTGAACAGGCCAGTTCGGGAAAATGGACTAAACTTTATCGTCTTCTTGAATTCACATACAAACAAAACCGAAGACTACTAATGTAACTTCTATATATATATGATTGTTCAAACCTTTGAAGCAACATATTTTTTTACACTTTAGTCAGACCTCTATTAGAGCAGAAATAAACAGGTGAACGAATGATAACACAGTGCAGTGCAATAGCTAAATCGTGTAAGAAGGCTGTAGTTTGCAGGGCATCAGTTCGACTCTCAGCGAACTCGGTCAAAAATATCTGTGTAAAAAAGCGTAGGTGTAACAACAGTGCTAGCTCTTCCCAAATTTTTGATGCGGCCTTGTTTAAATCTGTACCGACTTTAAAAACGTTTCAAGGATGAAAATTGCCAGTTATTTTGAGACAAAGCAATGACGGCGTTACATCCAAACATGATCTGAATGCAAATTGTTCTATCTATGCAGTTGCTGTAACCGCTTGATAAAATAACATAGCTGTCCCATGATTATGAAATCAAAAATTTGTGTCATTGACCATGCCGGTACTGCTGTAATCATTGCCGTATTTCAGCAAATTTAGAGATCATTACAGATGCTACCCGTCTTCTTTGTACATTTATTCTGGTTACAATTAGGCTTAGCTGATCATTTACCAATGTACATATTGACTGGTTATGTTGAACGATAAAAGCTGCGAGCGGGTATTATGTAAGTGCCGAAATTATGTAAGTGACATTACTTGTTGGATAGAAAAATATCAAAATATAAACAGAATTTCACTGTTTATGTTTTAACATTTTTGTGATAAGGCTGAACAGAACTTTCGGTGCCTTTCAAGCTTAAAATGTTGCAAACCACTGAGCACTCTGCGGCATTTTAGATTATACAAACTGGCGGAACGAAATCAACTTCTCTTTTACGCTGCTGGTTTCTTACTCTTAAATAACTTTGAGGAAGCGTTACGTCACGACTCAACCCTTTTCTTACGTAAATTTTTAAATAAGATTTTTTCGTCAAGCTCATTTCGCTAAAAATGATGTGTGATAGCTTGTACTATATTGATAGTACAATTTTTACGAAAATTACTTCTTCTTGTCTTCTCCATTTTTACAATGTCACCGTTAGCCTACTCCAGAGAAAGTATTCAAAATTTAAAAGCTATTTCCTAAACAAAATTTAATTGTTAGTTGTAGACACTAGACAATTTCCACAACAACCATGTAGAATCTTGAACAATATCTGCTTCAAAAAAAAATTTAAAAGAAAGTTGTGCTTTTATTGTTTACAATTGAAACATTGTGTCAGGGCTACAGAGGCAAGTACTGCGAAGAAGATATTGATGAGTGCTCGCTGTTGGAGAATATTTGTCAAAATCGTGCCACGTGCACCAATACAAACGGTTCTTTTCGATGCAATTGCGGTCCTTACCACACTGGAAGGTAAACTAACTTTCGCTTTGGACATGCAGTAGCTTACACAATCAAGGCTGGATTTTCGAAACGCGCCTATTGACAATAGGACTTGCTCGTTGCCTATCTCCGTGTTCCGTCGCTTTGAATCACATATTTGGATGCAAAAGTGCAAGCCAAAGGCGAGCAACTATTGCCGTCTGGCCTATTGCACCTACCGAGATTAGATAATGGATCAGAGCCTTTATACAATATAGTGATTTTTTTGAACTTTTTTACGGTGAAGACTTTTTTGGACGTTGGCATAAGCCAAAAGTCACTTTATCCTGCGGGCCACAAAATTTCACTCCGCCAGCCGCGAATTGCACACTTCAAATTTTATTCGAATCAAGAAAATTCAAACAAATATCATTGAAAATGGTTCTAATGTATGCACGACCAGGGCAAGTCTTTTCCTGTTCTTCACCGGCTTGTGGGACCGCTCACTCAGCACGTCGTGAGAGGCAACTTGTACGAAGCCACCAATGGCAACACGCCGTGTTGGGAATGGAGCCTCTGGTCTGGAATTCGCATTTACGACTGGTCCGAAACGGTCTAGCAGTTTCTTTTAGCCTCATTTTGATTGAGTGAACGGTGTGAACCGGAATTGCTTTTGACGTCGAGCTTCCACGTCTACGAAGGAAGGAATGAAACGCAAGCACCTCTTATTTAAAGCAAACGATCGCAACCATATTAGTTCTTGTATTTTCAATCAATTAGACAGTAGACTTCTTCTCGTAGGTTCTGCGAGCATCAATTCGATCCCTGTGACTCGGAACCTTGTCAAAATGGTGGATCATGTGAACATGAAACCCTGCAGTACGTTTGTGATTGCTTGCAAGGTAAACAAAGGACTTGAAATAGACTGTTCTTGTTCATTCATACATCAGTAAGTTTTAATTAAGCCTTTGATTACTGTTTTGAGTATTCATCAATAAGCTTGATGCGATCTTGATTTATTATTTATTTATATAAAAATTTGGACTGTCACTATGCATTTTCGTATTGCAAACGTACGACATGTTGTGGAAAATTATTTATGGATACTGTTTAAATATCAATGCATAAAAGAAGATGAATATTTAAAAGTGTACTTAAAGATACAATGAACAAAATGTATACACAAACAGGAAATGCTATAATTTGAATTTAATCCCTTCTCAAAGTGTACAATAATCTTTATATTTTAAAGGAATATCACTCATCAAACGTCTAAAGAACGTTTTTGAAACAATTTTTTTCTTTTATTTGGTTAATCTTCTTTGTCTCTTCCTCCAAAGCCATGACTTTTGATTGACGTTTTTCAAAAAGTTTAAAGGGTGTATTCTGTTTTTGTAATCAACATGCTTAGCACAAGAGACAAAGACGGTTGCCAACCTGCTAATGCAAGTCTCACCCTGAAAATCTGACTTAGTTTTCTTGTATTTTGCTAAACGTCATTTTTAATCTTTGTAGTGCTTACGATTACATTTTCGTTCTTTCAAAGGTTACGGTGGTCGACATTGTCAGCTTATTATCGATCCATGCAGTGATATTACGAATCCGTGCTTAAACGGAGCCACTTGTACCGCTAATCCTGACATTGGTTATGATGCTCTATGCGCTTGTGCGAAAGGTTACTACGGGCGAACTTGCGAAAAAAGTGAGTGTTGGTTAATAGCTGGAGCAACATTCGTATTTCATCATGTCAGGGGCGCAGAAAAAATGTTTGTGAGTGGGGGAGGGATATGTAAACTAATAATGTTTTTGTAAGCAGTTGCTTCGTGTTTATAAAAGGATCTTCACCTTTTATGAAGCAAAGTGAGGTGCTAAGGAGAGGGGTTTAACTCCCTCATTACCCCTTTGTTTGCGCTCCTGCTTTACATCAATTACTGGAAAAAGTAAACAAATTTTTTATACCAGCAGTATCGTAGTCGGAGAGAGGAAGGGACAAAAACGCTGTCTCTCCTCCTTCCTCTTGAAAAATTAGACTTCCACAAGAACTAACTATTCTTGACATTATTACGACAAGTAAAAATGTGTGATGTCTTTCCTCAAGTTTTTTCAAGCAAAGCTTCTTAATATTAACACCAGTATTTTTCTGTTTGGTGGAGTTCTAGAGTGGTTTGCAACGCTTTAACACTATTTGCAAAATCTGCACAGTACCACTGCTTCACAGTGATTTCAGATCGATGAAGACTGGCACCTAATCACGCTTGTGCTACTTGGCGAAGACGAAAACTTCCTACATCATTCCACGCCCGGAATATGTCAAATCATGTTGATTTCGCAGCACCACTGTGGCTGAAATACTTGTGAAGTATTTATTGCAATGCAAGCAATATTATTTTTGTAGGAGTTGACAGCTGTGCAGTTATGACAAAGGTTACTTACGTTGTAAATGGAGCTGAATTCCACCAATACGAAGGCAGAAAAGATTGTGGTGAACATGGTGAATGCGTTTCAACTCAGTACAATTTCACATGCAACTGCTCTCCGGGCTACGAAGGAGAAAGATGTGAAACAGGTTGGATTAGACAAACGAGCAGCCGTTATTTAAATTTTTTAGTTTTCTTGGGATGAGAGCAGGCAGACTTGACTCTTTAACCTGAGCTTTCTTGATGTTGTTGTTGCTACCCGACCCCTTCCGAGGAATGGGAGCATGGCGGAAGACCATGGAGCCTCAGAAGCTGGGAAACTCCCCAGAGGGTAGTGCCCGGGGTAACTTGACCTTCGGAAAGGCAAAAAGCCATTTCGACCCCACCCAAAGAGGTCGGGGACCTCACCATCGCGTTGAGGTGGTTGTTGATTCGAGCGTTGCGTTGTATGTGGCACGGCCGAGCAAAACAGTCTTTTGCTCAGCAAAACATTGGCCGTGCCGCATGCAATGCAACGCTACGGGTTGAAACCATGGCTTGCACCGACCGCATCAGTTGCCGGATGAAAGGCTGTCAGATCTGCAATTTGTTCTCATGACTGATTCGAAATGGATTGCCACTTTCCCCCTGCCTGATGTTGATTAGGTGTGGATTAGAATGCATGTTTTATGCTGTGACTCCACACCTAGATAGAGGAGAGGTAAATATCCACAAGAGTGTAACGTCCCGGTTCCCTAAGTGTTTTGATTACCTTACAGTAAAGAGCAAAAAGTAAGACTTTTTTTAATCAATCATAATTATATACCCCAAGTTTATTTGTAAATCATTACTCATCTGTTTACTCTTACATCAAGTGTTATATATCGTTGAAATCCCCATTTCTTGAAAATTTCAAATACAAAATTTTTTTTTGAATATGCAAATTTTGTGCCAATAACCCCCTCTCTCAATACCGGCTGAGTTGTCTTCGAAATTAAAGTAATACCCTTACCTCAAAGATCACTACAGATTTTATTTTCTACCAAGTTTTTTAGAAATGGTCGCTAAATGATGCTAAAGAAATAAGCTTTCAAGATATATCAGTCAAAACTTACCTTAAAGCCTAGGTTTTCTACAATTTGCAACTTCCTGAGACCCATGACCTTTTTTTTGACCGGTACCGACCGGTACTAAATAAAAGTAGTTCCTAAAATATGATCAGTCGTTATCTGCTAGAGGTTAGCCTAAACCATTTAACATTATAAATTTTTGGAAATGAATGTCTTCAAGATTCAGAAAATATCAAGTTTAAGTAGAATATTTTGTCACTAAAGATGAAACAGAAGCTTTTTTACACCCTTCTCATTTGTTGAGAAACAAGGGGGATAAAGCAAATTTGATTTGGAGAAGCCAAACTTCTACCAGCTCCTAAACTTGTATTTTAGCTTCTATTTTCTTGAAAACTTGATACAAAGCAATGACTTTAGTGGTGAAATATCTGCAATTTATTTTATCGTTTTAAAGGAGGTAGTTTTTCTAAAAATTATAATTTAATGAAGGTAAGTTGAAAATTTTGGGGGTTTTGAACTGTCATGATGTACGGTACTCCTTTTTGATCAGTAAATATATACCGCTTAGTATAGACTATTTAAAGTTATATATTGCTGGAAAGCAACCTTCCTAAGCTTTGAAATGAGGCCGGTATTTAGCAACACATTGTATTTTTTGTGCACCAAATCTACCACTAAATTTGGCAAAATAAAAATGTCTTACTTTTTTGCGCGTCACTTGTTCAATGAATATACGTCATGTCAAAATACAGACCTGCCTGTATATAACAAAACATAACTTTTTGGTAAGCTTTATAGATATACATCGCACGTTTTTTATTATCTTTCTTGTAGAAAAATATCGATTATATGTGTAGAAATTAGATACAAACTGTAGCAGACAAAATTCCACCTTTTGTTTATTTGTCTAAATAAACTGTGAACATAACCAGACTTGTTTTTTCTATATTTTGATTTTCTTTAGCTTATGAATATCCCGTTGTGAACTGCACCACTGAGGACTGCCACTGTCCTCCGGCGTTAATGGAAGAAGTCAGCTTCCACAGTAAGTAAAAACAATAGCACTTTATGAAAGACCTGTTTTGCGTAATTAAAGTGGGGAAAGGGACGGAGCTGCTTTACCAATGTAATTTTAGCAAAAATTAACTCTCTTTTAGCTTCGCTCTTTTTCCTTTTCCCTCTCTTTCTCTTTCTCTCTTTCTCCCTACAAAGGAGTAAAACATTTTTTGTTTTTTTAGAAGAAAATTCTTTTCTTCCGAGAAAGCTTTTCTATTTAGGGATTTGGCTCTTAGACGATATAGAAGTTGGCTATAGATCTTTTTCACACTCGCCTATGAGTGTATACAGCAATTTAGATCAAAGCGTGAAGTTGCCGCAAAAGTAAGAAAGGATTTTAAATTGCATCTAAAATAATTTGTTTACGTGGAATATTGGGAATAAATTTACTGGGTAAAGTGTAAGCATGGTATTGGGAGAGCGATTTTAGGGTTATTTACATCATATAACGTAGTATCAATTTCTTAAACTTGACCTTTTTAATTACTTACCTTACTGCACAAACGGTTTGTTTTAGAAAAAAAAGTCGAGTAACTCTGTTATGATCTTGAATTCGCTCCTTTAAACAAAATTCCTGTTTGTAGTTAGACTTGCTTGTTCACTGCATCAACTTGAAAATTGCTTTTAAGTTATTTATTTTAATTTAGGTCAAAATCGCTTTCAACTCCAGTGTCGCTATCGCGATTATGAACTTGGGGTGTGTACAGCGGTCACGTGCCTCACCTCCGTCTGTCCCAAGCATTTGGACGTGCACGAGTGCTCGTGGATATCTGAATGCTTAACGGAATATAAAAATGAAAGTAGGAGACAATTAGCTGTTGTTTTGCAAACCTAGTAAGGGTGCAGCGTGGAGCGTTCCATTAACAGAGCGTCAAACTTGCTGTTGGAAGTCTGAGAGTTGAGCACTCGAGACGATGTTTTCGGCCAAGGAGAACCACCGCTTGCTTTTAATTTTTTGCTTTGAGTTTGAATTTGAGAATAGGCTTGCAGCCCTCAGGCTGGCTACAAGCCTGTTTTTTAAATTCAGTCTTTCAGCAGACTGCCTGTAAGCCTACTGTCAAATTCAAACCGAAAGTAAAAAAGTGAAAGCAACAGCATTTGATTTTACAGTGTCTCAAATTCTTCATACATTTCGTATTCCAAGACTTGAATAAGTTTTCGTTATTTCACTTCCTTTGTGAATAAATAAATTTCTATTGATATGGGAGGGTTTTTATATTTTTCTGAAATGGAAAAATTTATTTCGCCAACCCGCTCTCAGTTCCCTCAACTATGCAAACTGAAGTCCAAACAATCGCAATGTAGCTCAGTGAAATGAAAACGTGAGGTTGCATACAATGCTCACGCGATTTCTGAGTGGCTGTGTCCTTGATTAAGGCACTTTTTGCCGATTTCTTTTACTTGCTTGTAATGATTGCGTTACTTTGTGTCTAACTGTAGGAAATATCCCTTGATTGACTAGCGGCAAATTACCAGAGAATTGCCAACTAACGAAGCGAACTTTGTGTGCGGCAGAAATATACAAACAGCGGCTAGCGACGGGAATTTGAGCGACCAGAGGAACGATTTGACTTGTGGCTTGCGTTGACAGATTGATCGCCCAAAAATAATATAAGTCTTCAGTTTAAGTTTAATTTCTCAAAAAAAAAAGTTCTCGGAAAAAGTCTTCGCCAAGCATACGGCATCCACCGTTTGGGTGAAATTGACCGACCTGCAAAAGAATTTGTCACCCCTACCCGACAACGTTTCGCTGCGTGTTTTGACGCGTTACCATGCTACAATTTGATGATGTATTCAAGTT
Source organism: Trididemnum clinides (assembly GCA_963675345.1). Classification (NCBI taxonomy): domain Eukaryota; kingdom Metazoa; phylum Chordata; class Ascidiacea; order Aplousobranchia; family Didemnidae; genus Trididemnum; species Trididemnum clinides. The sequence continues at coordinate 18,988,842 of OY776289.1, forward strand.
AACATCCACTGTCGTTTGGGCGCACCTACCTATTTATTCAAATCTGCCTTTGCACTTTTTAGGTTTCAATGATTATTTTCACATCTTTCCTAAAAGAAAAAAGTTATTTGCCGCTAGGAATAAATGCTCTACCTCTCGACCATAAAACCAGGACCACAAACTGTTTTTCGTGTTTCATTCATTGGTTTATTATTTATTTTTTCAGAAGCTTTTGAGAAAAACAGCAACTCTTCTTCTACTTGTCCTGTTTTGGAAATAATTTTGGATCGCAGCAAATTAGAAGACGTGAGTATAGAGCTAACAGAAAAATCAAAGTTGCAAAAGGGTTTAACAGGCAGTTTTTGCAGCCGTAAATGGAATTTTATTTGGAGAGAATTTGGAATTTTGCAGCCGTAAATGTTGCAACGGCATTGGTTCGAACTTTTAGCCGGAATATTTTCTGCGAGACCCAACTGCCCGGTCGCTTTTGTTTCTGGCACAAAAATTTGATCAGTTTTTTAATGCTCTGCAATCAAGCGAGGAAAAACTGCAAGGTGACTTTTCCAAGAGCGCTGCCACATGGAATCGTTGTTGGACCTAAATTCTCTAATATTAATTAACCTTGTTGTGGTTCCTTCCTCCTCTTGGCACAGATGGGCGGCTTGTAACGGATGCCTTAATTTACACCGGAAATTCAATCTGTTTAGATGAAAGCGACAGTTCATTTGGCATTACCCATCAATACAGATTGAAAATTTATGGTCCAATCTACAAGACGGTCTAACATTGGTGAACGTCCATAAAGTCGCCTCTTACAAACCAATGATTGAGCAGTTTCACTATTTCCATCCGGTGAAGCAATGGAGAGGTTGACGTATACTCAACAAGCAATCGTTAGCTCCACACAAGAAGCTCATGCTGACTCGTTGAAAAACCTTCCTGGACTTTTTTTTTACATTCTGTAAATTTTATTTTTGACAGGACACAACTGTTGAACATTTTTGCGACGATATGAGAAATCTACCGAGCTATCAAAACTTCAGAAACATTGCATTAATTCATTGTTCATTGCTTTCGATAAATGAGATCAACTCTTCTGTTGCTGTAGCAGTTGTAAGTCTTAATAAAAATTCTATCAAAATTGAACTTATAAATAGAATTTATACATTTACGAGTATATATAGAACAAATCGTCCAGACTATTACGGTGGTTTGGAATTACCGCAGGGTAAAAGTCAAAAAAGAATTGGATTTGAGGAAGGTTAGAAAAGAGGGTGTGACCAATGTAAAAATTTTTTAAACAAGCCACTAGGTTTCAGAAAGATTCAAATGGACAAAACAACTAACGACCTTGTTCAAAACTCTTTTGTTTTTTCAGGACAGCATCACATCAAAAAGCAAAGCCATTCTCCTTGCATCTGATATCTTCCAACATTTGGAAGAAATTATATCAGCTACAAATAAAGGTACGAATTGTTAGGATATTCATAAATTGCTGCGGACATAGTATTTCTGAGAGGCGTGCTCACTGATAACGCTGTAAAAAAGAATGATCCACTTTGCTCCACTTTATTTATCCCCTTTTTATTGAATGTCGTGTGGCTAGAGTTCAGATCATAGAGGTAATATTTTATATTTAGATAAAAATCTTGATCCATCGCTTGCTGCCCTTGTAAAAGTAAGATACGCTGCTTCAACCAGCCATTCTCTAAATCCCTCCGATAAAACTACTTCTTCAACGCCCCCTCACTCGGTCGTCGATGACGCAGATTTTACCCATTACTACGTCATCATTGTCATCTTGGTCGTGATGGTCATTGCGTGCATCATTTTTCTTGGGTACTTGTTTTTGAGACGGCGCAAGAAAGAGGACTTACTGGTGTCATACGTGGTGAACCCCAACGCACCCGAAACACAAAATCACTCGTTGGATCGGGAAGTGCAAAGTGAGGTTAGAACATCACAAGTAATGTGCTGAAAAGAAGGCTGTTGCCTAAACGTTGCATATGTGTGATTACAAATCGGGTTTAATTATCGACTATCTGTTGTTGTTGTTGTGACCCGACCACTTCCGAGGGATGGGGGCATGGCGAAGGACCATGGAGCCTCAGAAGCCGGGCAACTCCCTAAGGCCTGGACCAGAGGCCGTAAAGAGACAGAGTCGCCAAAGAGTGAGCGGCGCAGAGAGTCCGTAATTGGACAGTGCAGAATGAGATGAGAGGTGTCCTGGGACGAGTGTCTGCAGGCGCTGCAGGAAGGATTCTCGATTCTGCCAATCCTGAAAAGATAAGACCTTAACAAAAGGCTGTGTCCGTTGCAGCGAAGACGAGAGAGAACACAGCGAGCATGACGAGGGAGCACAAGTTCCTCGGTGAAAATCGAGGGAACCTGTGTGTCGAAGAATTTAGATGAGACAGCACACCTCCAGTCCGAGAAAAGAGAAGAGCGAATACGAGAGATAAGAGGAGATAGACTACAAGGGATTGCAGAGGGCGCGAGTAGCGCTCCTCGTCTGGCCAGCTCATCAGCCGCATTGTTCCCCGGGAGAAACGAGGGTCCCGGGACCCATTGTAGCCTGATAGCACAAGAGGACAGAGAAAACAGTTCCTGCCAGATCTGCCAGAGAGAATGGGATAAAAGGAAAGATGGAGGAAAGGATAGGGTGGTGAGAACAGAGCGAGAGTCAGATAGGAGGAGAAGAGAAAGAAAATGGCAGACTTGTTGGTGCTGCCAAAACCAGCAAAAGCTTGCAGGATGGCGCAGGCTTAAGCAGAGAAACTTGAGCATACTGGGCCTGCTGAAAAGGAAAGAGTGGTCTCAGTGCCATAGAGAGAGCAGTTGGAAAGTAGGCCGGAGCCGCTCTTTCCAAAAGGAAAAGGAACAGAGCCGTCAGTTCGGAGTAACAGATTGTGACGGGGGGAGAGAGTCAAGGTGAGCGAGAGCCGCACCTTGGCGAGAAAGAGGAAGATGAGAGCAATAGCATGGAGAGAAAAGGGTGGACTTCACCGTGAAGGAAAAGGGGTTCCATGGAGGAGAGGGAGGGCAAGCAAGAAGAGCCTCCCTAGGAGAAGTGGAAGGAAGCATGAGCGGGTGAGTAGACGCGAAAGCTCTCCAGTACGATCTACAAAGTCTTGGTTTCACTCCTAGTCTGGCCAAACCTAAAATGGGAAAAGATGTTGGGAGACGAAGAGATCTTTCATAAGATGAAAGAGTGAACTGAGCCAGGGTGACTCGTAGGAGAGGAAGAGAAGTATCCGAGATGAGAAGTGGGATAGGGGAGGACGAGAGACAGCCGGTGATGGCACGACTGGCCGCTCGATGAAGGCGTTCCAATTTGGTGATATTGGTAACGCTTAAGAAAGGAAACCATCGAAGTGCAGCATATGTGAGAAGGGGCCGAAGAATAGCTTTATGCAGAAGAGAGAGGGATTCCTTAGAGGGGCCCCATGAGGAAGCAGAGATACAACGTAAGGCCTTGAGACGTGGGGAAAAACTCGGCCTTAAGCGAATATAAATGTTTAGAAAAGGAAAGAGTGCAATCGAAGGTGACCCCAAGTTGCAGTGAGATTGAAACGGAGGTGGGAGCCAAGTAAGAGGAAGTTAGCTTGGTGAGGATCCATTGAGAAGAAATAGACCTTACCTTTGCTCGGATTGAGAGGAAGATGCCAGTGCTCAGACCAGCGCTCCAATCGAAACAGAGTATCTTGTGTGGCCTCCACCGCAGTAGGGACCGAGGGGGAGGAGGACCAGATGGCCAGATCGCCAGCGTAAAGAGAGCAGCTGACGAAAGAGAAGCAAAGGGCAGAGAAGCAGGGAGATCATTGATGAAAAGAGAAAAAAGTACAGGGTTAAGAACGAATCTTTGCGGAACACCTCGACGGACTCGAAAGGAACGACTTTTGTGATTTTGATAAACCACGCAAGCGCGACTGTCAGAAAGGAAGGATTGAGTCTAACGAGCAAAGCAAGGAGGGAGGCCAGCCGAAATGAGTTTGTGGAAAAAGGCGGGATGCCAGACAGAGTCAAAAGCTTTACAGAAATCGATAGTAGAGAGGATCGTCCGAGAGCCCAGCCTGGGTTTGTTAAACCCATTCGAGATGGACTGAGAAAGGTAGAGAATCTGATCTAGTGTAGACCGTCCAGAGTGAAACCGGCTTGGCGGGGAGAGAGAATGGAATTACACTCCAAAAAAAAAGAGTAGACGGGATAGTATGATGCGTTTAAAAAGCTTTGATACGCAGGAGGTGAGAGAAAGAGGCCAAAAGGAAGCAGGAGAGTCGAGAGGCTTTCCCATCTTGTGGATGGAAATAATAAAAGATGTCTTCCAGATGTAAGGAAAGGAATTCAAAGTCTAAGAAAGATTGAAATTGTGAAGGAGAAAATCCGTTCCAGAGCGAGGAAGGTGCTTTAGCATGGGATGGGCAACTTTGTCTGGGCCAGTGGCAGTGGACGAGGAAGGTTGTAGGCAGCCACAAGAAATTCATCGGGGGAGAAGGGTAAGCAGAAGGACAAGTGAGACTTCTCAGGACACGAGGCTCGGCGGAGCTCGGAAAAATAGCCTCTAGCTCTGCTGGGCAGAGCCTTTGGCTGAGAGACAAAAAAGTGGGATCTCGGGTAATCGGTGAAGACCGAAGCCGATTCCCTGGTAGAAGAACAGTTTGAGAAGTTAGAAGAGGAAGAAGAGCCAGCAACGGAGCGAAGAAGATAGTATACAGATTTAGGGTTATATTTGGGCGAGAGAGAAGAGCAAGTCGCCTGCCATGGCTCAGCCTTGGCCGTGGCCATGACAGACGAAGCGCATCGAGAAAAGTAGATGTAAGCCTGGCAATCTTCATCACTTCTGTAAGCGGTAACGAAAGCCTTGCTTCTTTCACTAACCACTTCTTCCACTTCAGCGGACCACCAGACTTTAGAATGGCGTTTGATGCGACCGAAAGGAATGGAAGATTTGGCCGCATTCAGTGCTAGAGAAGTGAAGAGAGTAGCAGCAGAAGAAAGGGAAAGAGACGAGTATTCCTCTGCAGAAGGGCAGTGAGAGTCAAAGTAAGAAGCAAAGTCATCCCAGCAAGCTTTCTGAAAATTGAAGGATGGGGGATGCTCGTTGGGGCGAAAGACCGGAGAGAGGGACAGTTAGTAGAATTGGTAGGTGGTCAGAACTTAGGTCCTGAAGCACCTCCCATGAACAAGAAAAATCGAGAGAGGAGGAAGTAAAGGAAATGTCAGAGGAGAAGCGATTGCCAGAGAAGTAATGGAGAAGAGTAGGTATGTCAGGGTCATTGAGGGGAGGAGATCATAAAAGATGACCCAATCGAATACTTCCTCTTCACGAGGGTCGGAAGTATCTCTTGACTCTTGGAGGGGCTGATGGCAGTTGAAGTCCTCCAGAATGAAGAGATTTCTGGAGGGAGAAAAGGAGTCGGTTCTGCCATACGACGGAGAAGAGCGAATAGGGAGAGCGTAACCATTAAGAAAAGAGGGGGAGGAAGAGCTGTTTAGAAAGATGTTGACCCCTTCGTATTTTTGTTGACCCCTACATATTCAGAGTAGGAGTCAAGCGAAGAGAGAGAGGAGGTAGACAGTTTAATAAAGGATAAGCCCTGCCTGACGAAAATGATGACGCCGCCGCTAGCGTGCGTGGCATCAGGAGAGAGAATGCCAGACCGCGAGTGGATGCGATCAGATCGCAGAGCAGAGAATCCAGGGATCCGGAAAAAGGCAGATAAGTTGATATTAGATTCCTGGATACAGATAAGGTGAACGGGATTGGGACGAAAGAAAATATAGTAGTTCATTGCTCCTGGCTCGGAGATCGCCAGCATTCCAATAAAGAACCCTGAGGGAGTCAGTGGGAGAAGAGGAAGCAGGAGGCGTAGAAGGACAGCCAGGAACAAGAGGCGGTGATGAGGGACCAGAGGGAGGAGAAACAGAATGATCAGACGGAGGATAAGAGGTTTGAAGGCGAGGGTGGGGCGGGAGTGCTGCATTAGCAGAGGTGGGTTCGGTTAAACAGTGGAGATATATAGATAGACCCATTTGGAGCAAGTACAGCATTGCACTGACTTACCCCGCCAGGTCACATTTTCAGTACACACTGAGCAAGGAAGGATGGATCCAGGGTTGGGATAAACGTTACCGCTCATGAAGAGAAGAAGAAGAATGAGAAGATGAAAACAGGCATGAAAAAGGCAGGAGAAAAGAAAAGACAGGCAACCGATTTTAGAGAAGCTGTGTGCTGCCCTTCTGCGATCGTTCAGGGGGCAGCACGGCAAAAAAATGGTTCTAGGGGAGTGCCTGGGGTAACTGGGACCTTCGGGAAGGCCAACAGCCATTTCTACCCAACCCAAACGGGGTCGGGGACCGCACCATCACGTTGAGGCGGCTGTTGATTGGTGCAGTGTCGACTATCTTGTTCTATTTTGCGTAAGCGCTGCTGTTTGACTTCTCATTCAAATAAACTGAGAAGCCTGGTTGTTATCTCAAAGCAGGGATGTGCCGTCTTTTTTTTTGGACAAATTCCAAACTTTAAAAATTTTTCGGATTGGTCAAAATTTGTTGTCCATATTGCCTCCACGCAGAATTAAATTGCCAAGCAGGGGCACGAGACGATGTTCATCCCCAAAGGTGATAAAGAACTTTTTCAATTTATTTTTTTTGGAGATCAATACTTTAGCACCAAATTTTACGTTGGAGGACCAATTTCGTGTAATGTTCAATTTACCGACATGTAACTGACAAGTTTTTCATCCAAGATCATAATATTTTATGTCGCGAGCCGTAAGTTGCACGCCCCTGTCATAAAAAATTATTATTTTACGGCTGAATGAAAAACATCTTACAATGAAAAACATTGCTATTTATTACACAAGTTGGGTGGTTATCGACTATTTATGCTTGCCCTTCAAAAAGATTTTAGTAATGTTTTTGAACATTTTCAAATAACTAGTGACCTGTTTCAGGATGTGAAGGGTGCATTTATGAGGCCCAGATTGATGTGCTTCTGTGCAAGGCAATGCAGTTTAAGCGTCACATGTCTTGAGCGTGCAAGAGTCCTGCACTTAGAGCCCTAGCCAATATTTAGAACCCATGTTTGATACTCCATACGGAGAGACCTTTCCAGTGTTTGAATTCTAGGATCTTTATGATTGGAAATTAGTTATATCTGTTCGCGCTAACTAGCCTACGTTGCTTAGTTACGTTAGTAATTAATCTTTACTTGCATTTTTAACCAGGTACCTGCCGGTGAAACCACCTTTCACAACCGTCGAGAAATTCCTGTTAATGGCTACGATAATCCTTCTTATGTTGGAAATAAAACTACGCACGACGGTATGAACATAAGCAACATAAAGCAATTTAAGCATGCTTAATTATTATCACTTTGATAGTAAGCTTCAAGCTGGCGGACTAGAAATGTTCTTAAACTGCAAAATAATACAGATAATTTGAAACTAGGGTTATTTTACGTCTTAACTCAAAGCGACATAATTTGAACCCTGCGAGCTAAAAGCTAAATTTATAGTGAATTGACTAGACATACAAATAAACTCTAATGAGCGCAACTACCGTATATACTTTTTTGCGTTGTTTATTGGTTGAAAACATTTTTATACTTTTAGGGTTTATTAGCGCTTGTCCCAGCGTACGCAGCAACCAATACGAGCCGTTTCCATACGCATCTGTGGAAGCTTCTCCGACATCATGCAGTGCTTCTGAAGAAAAGACAACTGTGGAAAAACAGACTGTAGACTACGGTGTTGGGCAAAAATCAACCTTGAGAAAGAAAGAGCAAAGAAGTAAGCTGTCGGTTGGCAACGCTAAGCTCAAAGAGATAAAATACTTGCAATTGTGTGGCCACAGACTGTGCTACGCGGAGTGAGCTCGAAAGTGTCTCCTTGAAATTTCAAGATGATTGCTCCCATAACCCACTGATTAGAGAAACTCACTGAAAAATGTTTTTTGAGGCGAGTGTTTGGCGCGCCATCCAAAGCTCTTTCCATTTCCCACTTGCCTCATAATGGCGGCACGCTGACTCAAGAATAAGAGCTTTGAAGTTCAACGCCCGAGCGGGCTCCGCGTTGTTGTACGCTTGGAATGCTCGCTTTTTACGAAACAATTGGTTTTCCTACTTAGTAGCAACGCTTGTGGTGGAAAGGCGCTGTGTCAGGGCAACTTCAAAGCCGATCTCAACACAATTTGTTCTAAGAAAATTATCGAAAATTTCCTCATTTCCTACCTTTAACGTCTCTCTATGTTTGTAAACTTACGTGAAAACTAACAGCCTCATGATTCCCGGCTTAAAACTTTCCCGAGGTGTGAATGAAGAATCATTACGATGATTAAAATTTTATAACCTCAACCCGACCAATGCTCCCACAATACTTCGCGGCGATTGGAGGAGTGTTTTGGTACTTTTGAGCGGTAGGATGAAGAGAAAAGTCGTAACGAAACAGGAGAAAAAGGATTAACACATATGTTAACTTTACGTTTTAGTCGATATATGCTTTATAGATATATTGTACTGATTTAAGTCTTGTTTAGGCAATCAATATGAATGCATGACCAACTTCCCTATGGCAAGCGGTTTTGGTAAAGACAGCGCTGATTCAACGTACGAATTTGCCGTTGGCGCTGACCAGCCGCTGCCTGAACCAGCTGAGAAAAATAAGGATGCTTCCGCTGTTAAACTGCAAGAAAATAACAACCCTTTTAACTATTATGAAGAGATGCCTTCAACGCGGTCCGCCACTGTTTGTGGTTCCGTATACGAAACCGTGAACCTTTTCACTGCTCCAATTTATTCAAATTTGCAAGGCAGTTTTTCAATGGAAGCGGGCCTATCGAAACTTGTAGACGACTCTCCGTACAATTTTGCAACCGAAATTCCTTCCGTAGGAGTACCATCTTTTTCTCCACCTCGACGTTCGACAACAACAAAAAAGCCAATTGAGTCTGCAGATGATTCGACCTACATCAATTCTCTATCCTTTAGTGGCGAAAATAACGGGGTAATTTTAGACACTACGAATGCTGTGGAGTCCAATCAAGCGGTAATAGCAGCCACTGGAAAAAAGGGTTCTTTGGAGTTGAAAAAGTGACCTAATCCCTTCTGATTAAAATTTAAAATTGCCGTTAATGTCTTCAGTATTTTCAAATTTTTATCAAAATTGCTTTTATGTTACATTGCTCGGGTGGTCAGCAATGAACAAATAAGGTAAAATACAGCCTACTTGTCAAGAGATCGAAAATGTTATAATTGCTATAAGTGGTAAGTTTGAGATAAACGATCAATGGTCTATGTCTCTATGAACTCATATCGCTTTATTGGCAACACTTGAAGGTAAAGATTCATTAAGATGAATCTTGCTTGTTGTTTTAAGAAAATTTTTATTTTTTATTTGCTTTTAACACTTCAAAGTTTTTAATATTATTCGTCTTTATGTTCGTGTGTGGTCACCAAAGTTTTCAACATTTCTCTCATTTGATTATGTGCTGATTGTTTAAGCATTTCCAGATCGTTTTTTTGCTTGATGTATTGTAAATGCTTTTTATTATATTTTTTAAGATATGAAAGAAATCATTATTTCATTTTTTCAAACGTTTTGTATTTTGCGGCCAGGGACGGAAGAAGTAGGGAACGTCTAGAGCGTTTTTGGAAACAAATTTTTGGAGGGAGAATTTTGAAAAATGTTTTTTGGAAATCAGCTTTCTGAAATCGAGAGTTTCGCCCAATTTGGTCTCCAAACAGACGTAAAAATTTTTTGTGGGGATTGCCTTACCATAGAATTTTGGTTGTATCTCAACAATAGTATTTTAAGATTGAGGCGACGTAATGCATTGCTCAAATAATTTGCCGCACTGCAACTTAACTGACATCTTGAAAATTCAATGCTAAATTTGTACTCCACCAACTGTAGATCCACACCACTTTTTGTTGAAAGCAACAAGAAATGCATTTGCTCAACTGCACTACCGACGACAACTACCAATTCTATTTGGCTTTAGCTGCTTCCAACAACAAACAATTATTCTTCGAATAAACCAATCCGTATACACACCAACAACATGTTTTTATCTCCCTAAAGATTTTCGTTCATATATCTACGACCCACAGAATGTTCTAAAATTCTAAAATTGGGGTTCTTAAACTTTGAGATGCATCCTCCTTGACCCTGACGACAAAAATGCGTACCTCTCTTATCACGTGTAATCTTTTTTGATGATTTTTTTCCCGAAAGGAAATCAATTTCTTCGCAGTGGTTATTATTTGCTCTCCAAAACAGATATGAAGACTTTTTTGGGATCAATTTTTTCAAAACATGGATTTTGACAAAATATCTCAATCTTGTTAAAGGAAAATCACAACCTGTGCCCCCCCCCCAAACACCTTCCACGGCACCCAGTTTAAGAACCCCTGCTCTAGGAGCTTTCGGTGAAAACAACAATGGGAATTACAGTGATGTCACAAGTACCAACTAGCATATTTCACCACTGGCAAATATTACCTCGCAATCTTACAATCAAATTGTTCTTAACAAGTTGGTTAGATTAGATTGAAGTTTCATAACATTAAAATAACAGTTTTTAAAGCTGCCACCAACTATTAATTATCTGTGATTGGACCCAACTGTTTCAAAGCAATTGTTTTGCTCATTTTGGACTCCAAACAGACACAAAGACCATTTTCTTTTTACATTTTTCGCATTTCCTACTCTAATGCTGTTTGGGGGAGCGTAGCTTTTTGTTTCCCCCTAAATATGTCAGTGAATTTATTAACCTGTTACCCGATGTAGAAAGTTGGACAAAATTACGAAAATATCCTTAAAATCACCAATTTTTTTTGAGGTAGATACTAAAAGACGATCTTAAATTTCGATTGAGGCTACTGAGCATTTGAGTAAATTGCGAATGCTTGTTCCCAAATTTACCGGGTTGCAGACAGCAACACATTAAAGCAGTGTGATAGATCCTCAGAACGTTTTGGGTTATGGGCAATGATCCTCAGAACGGTTGGGTTATTCCGTTTGGCTGTGCAAGTTACTATTGCTCCATCGAGTTTCGGATTTTTGTCAGCTCTAAATATTGATGACGTTGTCGTGTACATGTGAAAAGTTTAATCTTGCGTCTCTTCGCAATTCATTTTTTCGGGGTGCGCTCCTGGTTGTGGATTCATTCCTGCAAAATAAGTGAAAAACCTTTCCTTAAAAATTTGCCCTTCTCAAAGGACTAGAACCAGTTTTAGTACTACTTTTGCTTTTACGTTTTTCCCTCGAAAGCTTTTTCGTGGTAGGATTCTTGTAAAGTTTGTGACCCGCCACGAATTTGTGGACAACGTGGCGTGATGAAACGGGTGACATTCTCATCGTTGGAAGTCTGCGCTCTTAGCGGCTCGTTAAATGCGTCATGCCCGAACGGAAACACCGTTTGGATTAAAGCTCACGTATCAAAATAAAACTGTTGCTTACGCCGAGGACAACGATTTGTTGGGTTGCTGACTCAATAGCCGGTTATTTTGTTGTCTCTCAAATATTCGTTTATCTTGTGTTCGATGAATTATGTGGCTTTTTATCATTATTTGTATTTTGCTCGTGCTTTTACAGAGCAAAGCGTTTAATGCCAGCTGCCAAATTCTCAAAAGTTGTAATAATTTGCAAGTAGAACAAGAAAATGTCACAGAGTATAAACCGGTAATCGCCAAAATGTTTTCACCTTTTCATCGCTTGAGAAAACCTTTATCTTACAACTAAATAACAGAGAAACTGGTTTAGCCTTGATTTGAAACAACCAAAGCAGGCTAACTACAAAGTTTGCGATAAGCCAGCAAAAAAACAACCTTTGGAAAATAATTGAGTTAACGATGTTCTAACTTTGAGGGAGAGATTCAGCTGGGTAAAAACCAAGACTGTACAGTACAAGTGGGAAAGTCGTGCAAGAATTTTATCGCATTTAGCAATGTCTCAAGACAGCCACTTCCTATTCTCGGCATTAAGCCTTGCCTTAACTTGATAATGTGGTTGCTGCAATAGACCAGGCGGTACATAGGGCTGGTTGTCAAGGGCACTTTTGATAAATTTGTTATTGTTTCAATCCATTAATTAAAAACAATACCATGAAGCATCTCTTTGCATTTTTCAAAGCACAAGAATAGAAACGTGGAGTGTGTGAACACACGATCATGTAAAAGCAATTGACATGGAAACGTCATTCCAGTTCATTCAACTGCATACCTAACCTCTCACGAAGGATTCTTATACCTTAAGGATTTATTAACATAAAACAAACGGACTACTGGAAGTTGGTTACTTAACCACTCTTATGATTGTGATTTAGCTGCGTCATTTTATCACAACCTCAATCTTCTAATATGCAAAAAATATTATAAATGTGTTGAAATTTGATCAAATCTTAAGTGTTTTTAGAAAACAAGTAAATAATTTACTATCAATTAAATCAAAAACGTGATCGTTCACCACAAAATTTGTACGTTTAACCTGTCAATGGCAAATCTCATGGAAAAATTGAAACGATATGCTATAAATTTGCATATACTGTTTGCTTTTCTACAACACAAGCGGTAATTTTTTTTGAACCCTATACTCAGTTTTATTGATAAAAAAATTAACCGCCTAAAGGTAGGCTATAAAAAAAAGAAAATCGGCCATTCTTTGTCATTCTCATATTGCTTTACACCTATAAACCGACACGTTTTGAATAGGCTGCTTGCAGCGGGGATGTTACCGAGAAAAAGTATTGGTAGACAGGGGATTTGATATCCTTGTCATTATGACGTCACTTGGTACATTAGCTCTGGCCCTTAGGAAAGAACTGTTCATCCGTCAAAAAACAGCTCCATATTACAATTAGCATCGAAAAATTATTCAAATGAAATGGCAATGAGAAGCTGGCGCGTGTTCAAACTGGGAAGGGGATGAGGGCATTTTTCGCCTTGTCTCCTGCCTACGCCACTCACATTATCTTCTCCTTTACTCAAAAAATCTGATAAAAGCAGCCTGTGTTTGATTGGTTGATGCAGTTTTTTTCGAAAATAATTCGTAAGAAAATTTCTCAAATGTACACAACGCAAATTGCGTGCTGCATTAATTACACAGAGACTAATAGGCACACAAAATTAAACGCGCACCTGGTTGACGCTTCATGCCGTATAATTGTTGGCGCTGTTTGCATCACCAAGCGTCCTTGATCTTAATTGCGAAATCTTTGCACGGTCTTCATTCTCCATGTGACATCTATTTCTTGCTGAGCGTCAAGCAGAAGATCAGTAGCCATGGTTCTTGTTGTGGTAAGACACAGGGAATTTGACCATTTCAAATTACATGGATCAATCCATATATCAACTTTTATTAAGTACAGTAACAAAAATTTCTCGTGGAAATGCATGAAGTATTATTGGGATGTCCTTTCAAGGTTTGGAATTCATTCATTTCACGTTAATTTGTTCATTCCTCAGCTGAAAAGTGAATCATCAGTCGTAACAAGACTTTCTCGAATTCTACCAAAACATGGAAAATTCACGGAATTTCCATGGACTTTCTCTAACCTTAGTTGTAATCTTAAGTCTAACACCAAATCTAATCCTAACCCAAACCCTAACTGTAACCGTAATCACAAACCCAACCCCAGACACTAATTCCGGCTGGGGATTTTCCTATTTCAATACAGTAGCATCCAGTTTTATGAAACACCTTCAGCGCTTTAGTTATGCGCTTTAGTTTCTTCGGACTTTGTCAAACTAGACGCCTGCAAGCGACGCTGTTGTTCTCTGCGTAATGTCGCAATCGAAGGCGAACTTATTACGCGCGAAGTTACCACGAGAAAGAAGGAAAAGTCAAGGATTAATAGCAACCATTGTAGCTGACTGTGGAGTTTTGTGAGATAAAAACTCCGGCTGAGCTTAAAGTAGCAGTTGCCAATATGAAGGTTTATCAATATTACAGTCTAATATTTTTTTCAGGCAGACCAAGCCCATTGTAAAACTACTTGCACTGAAAAATGAAAATTAAACAATGTTCAGAATATATGATATAGTTTACTCTCAGTTTGTACCATTCTAGGAAAGTTATTAGCAGTTTTTCAATCCTATTCCCACCATGCTCAGAATCGTCTTAGTTCGCACCGGTGGTTTTTTTAAATGTGCTTTCCTTCACTGAAAGAAGGTCAAGTTCTGTTTTCGTTTTTAAGCCTTCGTTGTATTCCGGCTTCTTTTGGGCCCCATCTAGTAATTCGTTTTTGGCTTTGCAAAGCTTTTTTAGGCCTCCTCTATTTCATTCTTCGTCAAGATCGACCCATATTGGCAGTTGAAGTTTCGAACTTATTGAATATGGATTAATTGTATTGGTAAAAGAAAGCTTAGCCAAGTGGTAGGTGACTTTAAACAAATTATTGAAACAAAAACAAGGCCATTTCTCAACTTTTTCCTCAGTAATGACAATAGTACCGGTATTACAAACACCGATAATCTTCTTAATATACAGAGTAGAAGTAACCCCACGGTCAAAACTACACAAGTTATGAATGTCTGCTCGGTTACTTCTCACTCTGTATTTTAAATGCCAAGAATGAATTTCAAATGCCAATGAACTTACTCAAAGCAGATATAATAGCTACAGAACGTCGATCTACAAAAAAAGTCATGTAGCAAATTTGCAAATCCCGACCGAATAAGGTAACAAACAAAACCGAAAAGCAAATTTTCCCACCAACATTTTCTTAAGGCCATGCTAATGTGTACAAAGCGCATTGTAAATATGTACAAGAGGCCGAAAATTTGCTGTGAGTGTAATTGCCTTAGTGTAAGTTTTAAAGCTATCCATTTTACGGTACCTAGCATTCAGAAGCGCATTTAGAGGGAGAGATATTGTGCTATACGCTTTCTCTTTTTGTTATGTCTTGCCCTAGCCTTGACAACAAAGCAAAAAAATCAATTTCATTCGCAATTTTGATGTAACATAAAAAGTAGGAAGGTTTTTGACTTGATATTTCTTCAAAAATTGTTATTTTGGCAAAATTCTCAGTGGTAGCTAAATAAGTTCGTTACTGGATTAATAATTAGCTTCATCTTTCAAAACTTTGTGGTATGCTAATGCTAGCTTGCTGTAATTTTCTTGATATATTTGCAAATCACGGTACTTTTTCGCTTTTGCTGATTGCTAATGATGAGATTAAATCTATAGCCAATTCCAGTCATAAATGATTTTAAACTCTCATCATATTTGCATTTCGCTCTGCAGCCAGCACTTAAGCTAGAACAAACGCGTTTTAAAAAAGTTAATGACCTAAACATTGAATCTGGCTGCGTGTTACAACACAATGCAAGTGCTGTTCAAGCAACTCTCAGAGTTCGGATTTTAAATTTTAATGATTCTGAATTTGGTGTATAACCAGTTGACTCCCGAGAAAAGCATCATTTTAAAGACAAAAATCAAATGGCTCTGCTATGTTTAGCTGGTGGGTGAAATCTGCGTCAAAATTTGTGAATGAGGTTTATTTTTCAAGGTCCCTTCACGGTCAAAAAATAAGTTAATTTTTAGCAAAAAGAAGCTTCCTGTTTTTTGCTTGCTTTATTGAAACAAAGAAACAAGCAAAATTAAAAAAAAATTTGGTGATGAAGTCACTGTGACGTCTTCGAGCGTTTTGGGGCACTCAGCAACCCGAGCTAAGTTTCACGGCAGTTTATGAACAGCAGCTTTATGGGGCGCCAAATACAAAGTACGTGGTAATGCAAACGTTTGCAGGGATTAGGACATATCGTACTGCAACGACTTCATTTCTCCTTTCCAAAAACATATCATACCGCATCAAAAACTTTATCCCTTTTAAAAAACAGTTCATACAGCAACGAAACTATATCTTTTTTCCAAAGACAAATTATACAGCAACGAAAACATTTTACTTTTCAAAGGCAAATGATACAGCAACGAAAACATTTTACTTTTCAAAGGCAAATAATACAGCAACGAAACCATTTTTCAATTTCTATAACAAATGATACACCAACGAAATCATTATTCCTTTCCGAATAGAGCAACGAAACCAAAATAGCGCTACTTGTAAAGCAGTGCTTCGTGCAAAACATGTTAGGAAACGTGTTTGGTAAACTGCGGATTTCGGTAAAATGTGGGTTCTGCGACAATTCAAAGTCGACAATTCAAAAAAATTAAATGTGACGTTTATATAACAATGGAACTTCACTAAATTCGATTTTTAATTAAATACAACGTGTGTCACGGCACTTCACCAAATTTGACTTTAAATTGTCGACTTTGAATTGTCGGGACGCCAAAATGTGCTGGTTATTTATTGGTAGGCCTAGACTTTGTTTTGCAGTTAATCGAAACCCGCAGGTCTTCGAAGCCAAAATGTGCAAATTACTGCAAACGTTTCCGAACATGTTTTGCATGATGCACTATTTTTTAAGTAGAGCTATTTCGCGAACGGCACTTCGTCGTGGTTTCGTTACTGTGTGATTAATCTTCGAAAAGAAAAAATGTAATTGTTGCCGTTTTATTTTGGAAGGAGAATTGTTATCGTTGCAGTATGATTTATCTTTGGAAAAGAAAAATATTCTCGTTGCAGTACTGTATGTTCTAATCTCTGCCAAGTTTTTACTTAACCACGTACTTTACAATTGGCACCCCATACAGCTTAAATTATTTCAACCCAACAGGAAGACGGACAGACAGGAAGACAAAACGAACACTGTTTCATTGAATAGATGATAATTAATCACCCACTTGAAAAAGCAAACAATAGGCTTGTGTAGATAGTAAGGTGAAGAGACATTTACAGTGGCTTGTTCAATAGGTGAGGATAGAGGGAAAAGTGCCTCCCAAACGATTTAGTAGAAGCTAAATTGTAAAAGAAAACACTTTGAAGAGAACGATTTCAAAAAACGTCTTCAAGTAGGCAAAACATAATCAAAGATAATAACGCAGTTTCAACAAACAGTCAATCAAAATATCACACATTTGCAAAGATGCTATGCTTTGCCGTGATATGGCAAACCAAATAACTACCAAAAATAATGTTTATGAAAGTAGTGACTTTGCTGTCATTTATCATAGCTCAGCATAAGAAAAATTGACCATTTGTTTTCAGCTTTGCCTTGATGGTGTTAACTTTACGAACATAATTATTTTCTGCGTTTGCTGATTCAGTGGCTTTAAACAAACGAAAAAAAATCAAGGTTGCTTGTGACATCTGAAATGTAGTTTGGGTACACTGTAAAAAATTGCTGCGAATAACGTTTATCAATTGCAAGTGGTATTTTTGAAGTTTGCAGAATTTTGCCAAATTTCTTTCACTTGGCAGCAGAATTTTTTACAAAGTCGGTTTTGCAATATCTCGACAGTGCTCAGTGAAGCTTCGCCCCCTATTTCCACCAAAAAAACCTTGCTAAATACGCCTGTTAACATGTGCTACGACGAAAAAATAGAGTTGAGGAATGATGGTATTGCGGTATCGGTCTTTTCACAAAGCGCATCCCCGACTTGTTTTTTGTGCAAACCAAACGCCAAATCTCAAATCGAATTAATAAGTTGTTGATGTTGGGAGTGTGCGATCAAGCCTTGGATCGCCTAATAGGCAGATTACCTGAGCTATGATGCAAGTGGGCTTAAAAACTCAGACCTACAAACAGGAACAAGGATGGAAGTTGAGCCAATAAAACAAAAGATTTTCCGACATCAGATGCCAAAAAAAGGTTTTTAACATTTCAGAGACGCTGAGATGACGTTGCTGAAAATGACAACATTTACTCAAAACATTTTAAAGCTTTTTTCATTCCAAATTTTCCAGCAGCTCTCTTCCAAAAGTTAAGGTTGCTTTCAGACGTTTTACTGAGACATGCTTGAACAGGATTGCTAGAATTGCTGCGACGGAGCTAATGTACATCGTGGCCGTTTTCACGTTGCATGCTACATAGATTTTTCTCCGTCATAGTTGATGTATGAGTTGGTGTGTCACGTAGGTTTTCCTGTGGATGTCAGCTCATTTTTCAGTACCTCAAGTGGTTACTTGTTTATTGAATGAATGAAGAATTAAATGAGTGTTAATGTTTTTAATTGCTTCGATAAGATGTATTCGCGTGTAACAAACGCGGTCAACCATTGTTGATAATTGATTAAATGCCAAGCGTTGAAATCAATAGCGCAGCCAGATAGGATAGGGTTTATAGCCCCCAAATTTTTTTGCCTCAATCCAGAAATTAGGCATTTTCAAGTAAATAAGAAATTTTTTGCGTCTTCGGCACAATCGCAAACAAGAATGTTGTTATTTTCTTTCGATTTCCTCTCAAACTTTGAATTTCACCTACTTTCCATTAATATCACCGAAGAACTAAACAACCGGCGCGATGGCTTAGTGGTTGAAGCGTCCGCTTCGTAGTCGGTGGACCTGGGGTTCATTCCCTATGTCAAGTCATACCAAAAGACTTTAAAAAATGATATTCACAGCTTCCCTGCTTGGCGCTCAGCATAAAAAAAAGGATAGTGTGGAGAACAAGCCGGCAAGCTTGCTTGTTGTGTCCTTGGGCAAGGCACTTAACGAGACGCCTCCACCTTTATGTGGCAGACAGGTGGCCCACCCGTACTTCACCGGATTACAATTGTGAAGTTGCTCACCCAGCATGTCGTAAAAGGCGACTCTTGGGTATCCACCAGTGGCAGTCCGCCTTGTTGGTGGTGGGGCTACCAGTCACTCACGACTGGTTCGAAATGGGCTGCCATCTTTCCCCTAGCCTAATTTCAATTAGGTTGACGGCATGAACCTAAATTGCCGTTCGTGCCGTACCTCCATCCCGAGGAAGAGGAGGGGTAATCACAATAACAACAACAACAACAATAACAACAACTAAACAAGGCCACTTAATTCATTTGTGTACATTCATCTATAAATTGCAATCAACGCCATTTCGTGAAGAATAATAAATTCAGTTAAAATACGAGAAAATGTGAATTACCAATATTATAGTAAATCCAACTTTTTCTTCGAAAATATTGAAATTGCTCGAAAGCTTAACACGCCGCCCCTAATATATTTTCTAGCAATGTCTTTGGTTGGAAAGCAGACTTGCACTTTTACGTCATTTAAGGAAGAATGGAGCGCTCCTTTCTACTTTCTATATTGCTATAAGTGTATTCTGGCATTTGAACTCTTGTGTTGCAATTAGCGTTACCAAATTTGTTGGCCCTGCCGTAGAGGTTTGTTAAAAAATTAGGCTTGCGAAAGAGATTAACGTTCCTAAAATTATTTCAGTGGTTGGCAAAACTCTCTTTAGTAATTGCTATTGTTATTTTTTTGTTCATAATACCGTTTTTGAAAGCATTTTTAGCCTGCCTCTTTATCTTCCACTTGTAAATATGTGAATCAGTTTATGTAACAGGCAATTGCTTCATGCAAGTAACAATCACATCTCCTTCAAACTCAGTAAAAATTGGCGTTTGTTTCAATTGCCGCCACTATGACGCGTTCCTTTTCACGGAATGTTATTTTTCATCTGACGTGACCTGACTAGTTACTTGGTTGCGATGTGCGTCATCATATCTTTGGCTATATATAACTCAGTCGGTCTGTTGCTGTCAATTTGAGTATGCAAATTACACTAAAAGCTATCTGCTTATGCTGCTAGCTAGCAGCTTGTTCATTGACAAGAAGGAAGTTGCACAATTTTTTGAATAGGCAGAGTATTGTACCAATAGATTTCGTTTTAATAAAAGAAATCTAGCCAAATATGACAATAATACAGCCTCAAGCACGGTCAAAGTAGTGACAAAAAAAAGATATTCGAGAATCGTTTAAAAAAAAGCAAAGGCTTAAAAAAAGTTTTGGAACGAAGATTCTCAACCAGGGAAATGAGATTAAATTTCAAAAGGTAGAGGGGTCATTTTTTTGACTTGTCAAGCAGTGCAAACGTTTTAATAGATAGTTGGTACGAAAATGCTTCAGCAAAGCAAAGAGGTACATTCAGAAAAGAAGGTCGTCAACTTCGATTTAGATAAAAAGACACAATTCTTAAAGGTACAGTTTTATTTTGAGAAAAGTTTAAGTTTACCAAACTTGGATAATTGAATAGGATGAGTAAGGGTACAAAATTAATCAGAAAAACTTGACGAGGAAAGTTTTGTCTCATCTAAACCCTTGTTGTTCTACATTGAGCAACCGTTGGTGCTTCCGCTTTCCATAACAGGCCCGCGATTAAGAGCTTTTCCTCATTATAGGTTATGTTCATATGAAGAAAAGCAGAACGACTCCAAAGCCCATTTTCTTCTTAAAATTAGCTTTAGGTGGCGCCCTTTTTTGAAGGTGATCCTTGTGGTGATAATGCCAAAAGTGGTTACGTGCCTGGACCACAGAAGCAATTTGAAATTTTTAGATTATGCCCACCTTTTTGATCATCTCTTTTTAATCATGCCCATTGCACTTAGCTCGACGTTTTCCTTCCACGTCACTACTATCGCTAAGTGCCAAACATGAGAGCTGTATATACCATTTTTAAAGTCTTTGGTGTGACTCAATACAGGAATTAAACCCAGGTCAACCTATTGTAAAGCCGAAGCCATAATTTCTATACTATCGCGCCGGTCTTGACGGTGGAACTTCACTTATTTTTTGTTAACATTCAAACATGACAGCTTGCTTTGACACTTTAGATTTTAGCTCAATCGAGTGTAGAGGATTTACAATTGGGTGGTGAAGGGTGGTGAAAAGGGCTCAAAGACAAATTTAGCCATATTTTGAGAAGCTTTAATTATTTTTGCTTTGTTGTCAAATCCATAGTGGGAGGTGCGGAGCAATAGCCTACTAAAATATGCCAGTGTTTTAATCTGTTCTCTCCTTATAGCGTTAAAGTCACTACTGGCTGCTATTTTGAAACCTAATTACATACGCAAAAGTGAGATTCAACGAGTTCGTGCGAGCCCTTTCGTAAAATGCACAAAGTTCGCAAACCAGCTATTAAAATGCATTTTCATTAAAATAAACAAATATACCGTACATAGGTGTATGCAGACGAGGCTTTATTATATGCATTGTATTCCACATTCATGATCAATATTGATAATATTTTGGCACTTTAACGCTGTTTCAAATAATTGTTGAATTTGAAAAAAAAGCTGCAGAGTGACATTGTTTCGACCTATCAGGTCTCTTCAGTGCAGTTGGTGACCGACAAGAAGCTAGAGGCTTTTAATAAAGCATAGCTTAGACCGTCACACTTTTGGGATCTATACTAGGTCCGCTGTAGTAGATGATCTGTCAGTACTCTGCGAAGCCGTATCACTCGTGAATAAGTGGCGGTTGTCGCAGATGCACTAAGTCGAACAACTGCTAGAACAATGGTGCTGTCACAGCCCAGTGGTCAAAAGCTCTTATAGTAATGCAAGAGGCTAACGATACACTTGGCAAAATGCAGACAGTGACACTGTTTCGATCTAACAGGTCTCTTCAGTGCGGTTGGGGACCAACAAGAAGCTAGAGGCTTTTAATAAGGCATAGCCTAGACCAGGGGTGGGCAACCTTTTTAGCCGAAGGCCGCATTGACCATTCAAAGTTGGCCGAGGGGCAGTACTTAAAATCTTGCAACAATTTCGATCTTTGGTGGTCTCTCCAAAAAAAAGGTCATCACCCTGTGATTAGACGGAAAATGTTTCTGTGCGGACCAACAAATGCTCTTTTCATCGTGGCATGTAAAGTTTTTGGCTCCTGAACACGGCAATTCTTTTCCCTCTTATCATCGTAACTCAGATTTACTGTAGTTTCAAAAGTGTTCGCGGGCCGCACAAAATGCTCTCGGGGGCCGCATGCGGCCCGCGGGCCGTAGGTTGCCCACCCCTGGCTTAGACCGTCACACTTGTGGGACCTATACCAGGTCCACAAGTAATTCGGCTTCGCAGAGTACTGAAGACCATTTGCTACAGTGGATCTAGTATAGATCCCAAAAGTGGGACGGTCTAAGCTATGCTTTATTAAAAGCCTCTAGCTTCTTGTCGGTCACCAGCTGCACTGAAGAGACCTGATAGGTCGAAACAATGTCATTGTCTGCAGTTGGCTAAGCGCATCGCTGGTCTCTTGCATTACTAAAAAAAGCTGTTTATGAAAATCTAGAAATCAATCTTTCAGCCTATAATGGGCCAATCCAATTTACTAGTGGGAGAATCTGTTGTTAACATTTTTAAATGCCACCCCTACGTGTCGGAATTAGAGAAAGGAACATAAGTGCATGTTGCAAAAACAATGGATTTTCAGCTAATTGTTTTCGTAGATGATTGGAAAGAGCTTGTGTGAGGTATAGTTGCTACGAATAATAGCGCATTGTATGCAAAATAAGCGGAAGCAAGTCAGTCTTCCATGCACGACATAAAGCCGTGGATTTAATTGTATTTTGCCAGTTCAGGAAATTGTAATTTGACTCTTATAATCCCTTGAAGTTAAACCAATGATAAACAACGAGCCTTTAACCCATGTCAGGAAAAAAAACATAAAAGAAGGCTATTCAATTGCGACAAAACGGCGTAAAATAAAGTTGAATTTAGAAACTGACTAGTTGGCTTTGCCGGCAAGGCTCCTATAAATAATATCGAGGTTAACAATATCGGTCCAGCCGGCCAAGCCGGTTTCACCCAATGGATAGTTGTAAGAACAGTAATAAAAAGTTTGTGTTTTTTTTCACGTAGTCAAATCTTGTTGGGAAATAAAACTATCGTTTTTAAAACAGAATTGACTAAAAAACATTTCCGTGCGCATAGCCACAACATGTCTCCAAGTTTGTAGAACCCTAGGCAACGTTTTATTTGTACTGTTTTCACCATAAACGGTCTTAAACCAAACAAACTTTTATTCGTTGAATTGAGCTAGGGCTTCAATTGAAAGTATATCAAAATTGTGGAAGGGCGCTAAAGTAATTGATATGTATTTTTGGGATTAAGCTATTAAATAGTAGAGCCATTACTTACAACTTTATCATGAGCTCATACAAATCTTTGGTTATTTGTATGAGCTAACGCCTCTGGCTGGGCGCATGTTGTGTGGTTCTGGCATAAACGTAGCCAGGCAAAAAGCAAACCAACCCGAAATCAAACACTCGCAGTTAAGTTGTGAAAATAGCAACGTCCTCATCAGTATTATCGAGTTTAAAAATATCGGTTCATTAGGCTTCACCGAATTAATATTTGTGAGAACAGCAATAAAAGGTTAATGTGCTGTTGACGCAGCCAATTGTCGTTCCAAAATCAAAAGTACCGTTTTCTAAAGTAAATCGATTAAGCCTTCAGAAACCATTACGGGGATTGCGCATAGCAGCCATTGTTTTCCAGAAGTTTCTGGAGTTCACGGATAAATCTTACTTGGCTTGTGTTCTACGTAGGAACTGAACTTGCTCGCAATGGGGACAGCCAGCGATTCCAAAAAGTATTATTTGTTTAATTTTGTGAAGTGCATCAAAGCAAAATTTCAAAGTTATGGGTGGGAAAGGCGCCAAAGTAATTTGACCTAAGTATTTTCAGGAATGCGGTATTAAGTATTAGGACCAATATTGACAACTTTTTCGTAGCTGAATACCTATTTGTGCGAACTAAAGCTTTGGCTTCGCCCATGTTGCTTGGTCTCGGCATTTACGCAGCTGGAAAGAACAAAGCAACCCGAAGTGATGCACCTACAGTTAAGTGATTACAATCGTAGCCATTAGTAATGATGAAGTTAAGAATATCAAGTCGGACGGCTGCGTCGGCGTTATCCAATCGCAAAGGAAATGGCTTCAACATTTAGATGATGTGTAGCTCGAGACTAATATTTTGTTGCAAAAGATAAAACAGGACCATCTTTGCTTCCATGTTTTTGTAAGAATATCACCAGTTTATTTGTTTGGAGTTGGAGACTACATTTTAAAGTGTTTAGAGCCTTCATTTTTAAATAAATCTTTTAGAAAATGTAGACAGCTAATGCCAAAGAAGCACGCTTTTGAAAACGATTAATGAAAATGTACCAAACAACTAACTTTTTCTAGAAACTGCAATTTTGTGAAGTGCAGGCGCCAAAATTTTGAGTGCTTTTTACCGGTAGGCTATACTAGAAAATTTTTTAAATCTTCATTTTTTTTAATAAATCCTTTTACAAATTCAGATAGATAATACGAAACAACCATGCTTGCTCGGAAAAAGTAGTCCAAATGTACCAAAGAACTAATTTTTTCTAAAAATTGGAGATTTCTTTGGTCTAGTATAGTGGTTCCCAACCTTTGTAATGGCCCGCACCCCTAAAATAATATGTTCTCGCACCCCTAAAATATTTTAACATGCCCCGGGCCAAGATGTCGGCCGATTTTGAAGTCTCGGCTGAAATTGTATGAGTTGACTTTTTTTTGGAGATCAGCATCGTTTTGTGCTGAATTGAAGGCAGCGTACTAAGCATGCTGTAACTAGACAGTGATTGTGCAGAACAATTAGCACAGGATGAACTGAGCATGACAGTACAAAAATGCAACACAAAATCTGAATGACCACCTCGCACCCCCTAAGATGCTGTCTTGCACCCCCGGTTGGAAACCTCTGGTCTAGTTAAAAAATTGTTCAACCTACAATGAAACGTGGACGTGTGGCAACAATTTTGATCAGCCATTATGAACTAATACTTAGCGTTTCACAAACTAGAATAACATATTACTGGAACGCAAATTGTTTCAGCTTTCAAACAATACTAATGGTTGGTATCTTATTGTAACGTTTATACATCAAACTGAACTCTTCTTACTCTGCTTACCTCATTTTTGGCAAAATAAAGTTACATTGCAGGTCTTAACGATCAGTTTATTTGGTATAAAAAACTGGTAGGAAATGTGCATGTCATGTATTGTTGGAATTGCTTTGAAATACCCTTTAACTTTTTTTAAAAAGTTGAAAATCGGTTTGGAAATAAGGTCACAAATCAGTTTTTAACTAAACTGATTTTGTAAAAGAGTAACAATTTTTGAAAAAATTATGAAATCATAATCTTTGGCAGCAAATGCCTGTGTTAATCGTGTCAGGCAGCATTATTACATCGAAGAGCGAGTTGAGGCGTGTAAAAAATGTAAGAAAAGAATGCTTAAAAAGCTTAAAACGCTTAAATAAAG
The DNA here is from genome assembly GCA_963675345.1 of Trididemnum clinides. NCBI lineage: Eukaryota > Metazoa > Chordata > Ascidiacea > Aplousobranchia > Didemnidae > Trididemnum > Trididemnum clinides. The sequence continues at coordinate 19,013,938 of OY776289.1, forward strand.
AATCTGTTGTTGCATTGCTAATTCATCATTAATTGTTGTAGGGTTTTTTTATCGAAGACATCTTGTTAAGATCTCCCGAAAAAGCTTTTAATCGCGTTTCTACGATCATTATTTTTTGAGTAAATTCAGAAAACAAATTTTACAATTAATTATTAATTATAACGTCATGTGACATCGCAAAGAAGTAAAATTTAAATTAAATAAAAAAAAAGGAAAAAGCACGCTTAAAATTCGTTGAACTTGGTAAATCGGGTACTGGCTTCCGTTTAAGCCGAAAACTAGGTTTCTCGGTCTAAAAATGCGAATTAAAAAAAATTATCTTTGATTATGAGGTCATCATGACGTCACGAACCCCCTTATGACACTCATCCCCAGGAGGTGATCAATCGTGCCAAATTTGATGTTAGTACGCTTGGCAGTTTCGGAGGAGTTAAGACAGACAGAATTGCGCTTTATATATTAAATTTCGAAAAAATGGTGGGAGGGTGGGGTTTTACCACAGAAAAAAAATTTTTAAACAGAAATTCTCCTGTAGAAAGGATCTAAAGTTTACCAAGGCCTCGCTTGAGTAAGGGCCGGAGACTAGTCTTCCCAAATGTATAAAAACCTCCGTTATGCCATAGATTTGCATCTTCTTCCCTTTATAATCTTTTTTAATCCTATTTTGTCAGGTCACCTTCACTTTTAAAACTAAGGTCTAAGCTGGCGTTAAGCAAATATATAGAAATAACGATAACTTACTAACTATTAAAGATGGCGTTTTATGTGCCTTATAGGTATTTAGCTCTAACGCTTGAGCAACCGAACACTTTTGCCATGTTTGTTTGTGGTTACCCTTCCTCTTCCTCGAGATGGAAGTACGATACGAACGGCAATTTAGGTTCATGCCGTCAACCTAATTGATATTAGGCTAGGGGAAAGATGGCAGCCACCAACCAGTCGTGAGTGACTGATAGCCCCACCACCAACAAGGCGGACTGCCACTGGTGGATATCCAAGAGTCGCCTTTTACGACATGCTGGGTGAGCAACTTTATAATTGTAATCCGGTGAAGTACGAGTGGGCCACCTGTCTGCCACATAAAGGTGGAGGCGTCTCGTTAAGTGCCTTGCCCTAGGACACAACAAGCAAGCTTGCGGGCTTGTTCTCCACACTATCCTTCTTTTTATGCTGAGCGCCAAGCAGGGAAGCTGTGAATACCATTTTTAAAAGTTTTTTTGGTATGACTCGACATAGGGAATGAACCCCAGGTCCACCGACTACGAAGCGGACGCTCTTTCCATCGCTATAGAGATTACCCTTTTTTAGAAATATCGATAGGTAACCAAACATATGGATAGATACATCAATCGATCGAGAGATAGATAGAGAGAAAGAGGGATAGCTAGGTAGACAGATCGCAAACAGACGGATAGACAGACGAACCTACAGAAAACCAACTAAATTTATTTCAGCAAACTCATAAAAATGGCTATGTGCTGTGTGCTCATTTTAAGAGAAAGGAAGAATCTTAAAAAGGTCCTAAAGTTTTTGGTAGTTGCATTTTTTGCTTAAAACTTTATACTGTAGCCCAGGGGTCGGCAACCTTTTGAACGCAGTGTGCCAGTTTACAAATGATATCAAATTGTAGGCAACTTCGCTTGCCAAACATTTTTATGTGTTTGGTTTGCACACTCAACAATGTGAATAGTAAACGGATAAGAAACAAATTTATTTATTAATTTTATTGGATGAAGTCGAATATAGTCAAAAGACTCTTTTTAATGAAACTACAGACTCCTTGTTCTTGCTTTTTCTTGCTCGGCTCAGTAATATTGGGACTAAATTTGGATACACTTAGTTGAACACTTAATTTTGATTGATCTTCCGTAAGTCGGCTGCGATGGGCACTGAGAATAAACTTCATTTGTGAAAATATTTCTTCACACAAATAAGTGGCTTGAAATGCAGACAGCAAAGGTATTGCCATCTTCTTCAGACAGCTAAATTTCTCCAGCAAAGATTCCCAACATGTTAAAATGTTTTTTTGCTTGTTTTCAATGGTTTCCAGCGATTTCCGCAAATCAACAAATTTCAATGTCCACAATAAAGATGCTTTGAAATCGATCAGCTGCAACTGGAAGTCTCCAATATCCATCCATTCAAATGCACATAAGTTCAAGTTTTTGCTGCTCTCGGGCTTGATGAGAAAAGAAAACAATGAAACAAAATGTTGAAAATCTTGAAATCTGGTGCAAAATTGAGACGTTGAACCCCTAATGTACATATCAATTTCAGCCAAATTAACTTGGTGATCTACTGAGAAAGCCTTCAGATGTTTAAAGTAGCGAAACGTGGCGGTTCGGATGTCCCGTGTGTAGACATCCAGTTTAGATGCAAATCCTTTCCATACCTCAAAAAGACACATCACTGTTTTTCCTGTACCCTGCAGACGAAGATTAAGTTCGTCAAGGTGCGTGGTGATGTCCGCAAGAAACATCAGTTTTACCAGCCACTTTTCATCCTCCAGTTCGGGGTAGGCCTTTCCTTGTACTATCAAAAAGACCCTTATCTCGACTAGACATTCAACAAACCCCAAGAGAACCTTACCGCAACTTAACCATCTGACACTGCAGTGCAGCAGCACATCATGGTATGCACTTTCAATTTCTTTAAGCAAAGCTCGAAACTGTCTGTGTGCTGTAGCAGAGCGTGCGACAAGGAAACTCAATATTTTCGTAACTGTTTTAGTATTAGGCGTGTCTACACCACAATTTTATTCATTCTTGCGCCGTATCGCATTTTTGTTTACTCTAATTTGTTTGTGCTAATGGGAACTCGCATGAATTGGATTGTCTTAGCCAATTTTTTCGCTTTCACAGCGAGCCAGTTGTGAGTGTCATTTGCAGAACCACAACAGACATCGCCGACATAGAAACTGTCAAGTGAGTTGCATGCTTGACAAATTTTAGAACTGTTGATTTCGTGCAGTGTAGACAATTTGAGCTTGGGAGTGCGCCACGCACGCTTATAGGGTAAATTTCGCATGCGCATCAAGTCACTTGGCGTGCCATGAAAAATCCTCTCGCGTGCCACCTGTGGCACGCGTGCCAGGGGTTGCCGACCCCTGCTGTAGCCTATGTCGTTAACCTCAAACGATTCTTGCTACAGCAACAAAATAGGAGAAAAATTTTCTGAAAAATAATTGCTGTAGAAATAGAAAAATGCATCACACAATACAGTATATTTCCCATCAAAACGTGGAAAGAGGGTTTCTGATAAGTTTTTCCTGAAAACGTTCAAACATTGATAAATTTTTTGGTGGTTTAACCATCGTGAGCAATCATTGAACCTTGCTTGGCTATTGTAGTTTTAAAGAAACAAAAAAAGACAACGAACGCAACATTAGACGTGAATGTAGCAGAAAACGAGTTAGCAAAAGCAAATGATAACAGAATAATAAGATTTCATGTAAGAATTGGTTTTGTGGTTGGCTAATTTTACAAAAAAATTTAAAATTAAGTTGAAGAGAAGCAAGAATGTCCCAGATCTTTTTCATACCAATTTCTCTTTACATATTTTCGGTGGCTTGACGACTCTGTTATTCCCTTAAATAGGTATTAATTTTAAAATATTTTGGAAGTGAGGAAGTACACTCACTGGCTCCCACCGATTGTCTTTGTAAATACGGTTCAGAAGATTTCCACTGGCATTGGCGACACTATAGATTCCGTATAAAAATGAAAAAAGCGCCCGATCAAAACTTTTTCAAATGATGACTTTCAGCGTTCTTTGTAGAAACTTGGCGTTAAAATTTCTCCCCGAACTACCCCTTCCCACACATTGCGCTATATCCTTGCGCCGTTTCAATGCTGTTTTTTATTTGCAGATTGCGAGTGTTTTGTGTGACTTGTTACATTGAACACTTTGAACTACTATAAGCAATCTCAAGCATGAGTGAAACTGAAAATGCTGATAAGAATATCTTATCTTTTGTAAACAATAAAGACGCCCTCGAAGCTACGGAAAACAAGATATTGTCGACAAATTTTCAACTTAGCATTTGGATCAGCGTTATTGTTTTTATTCTTTGTTTTGTAATCATTCTGTTGACTTTGGCATTTGCGATCAAAAACCATCTTTGCGGTAATTGCGTTCGCTGTGCTAACTCAGCTAGGATGCTGGTGAAAAACGCTTACCACTCAAATTCGAAGCATCTTCAACAAGATGACTGCTTTGAAGAAAGGCAACTTGCCCTGCCGTTTCCGAAAGAGCAACGCAAAATTGACGAAGACGTTGACAGACTTCCAACTTACAGGGAAGTCATTTGGAAAAATTTAGTGACGGTTTGAATGCAATTAAGGAGATGCAGTTGAACAAATTATTACCTCAGTTTCAACAAATGGAAATGTTGGTGTATTTCTTTTGACTGTAAGGCAAGCACATACTGTACATCAGCCAACTTGGCAAAGCTTAATTTTAAAGAGCCCAAGGGAAATAGAACATTACTTTTTGTTTTTATTGTCGAATCCTAATATAAACTACAATTTGACGCCTGTTTTTGTATATGTTTTTTAATGTTTTAAAAGGACATTTGTCAAAGGTTCTGTGATTGTATAGTTTCATTGCCTCATTCAAGGGGGTGCAAATTTAACTTATGTCTCTTTTTCACAATTTCTACCCGCAAAATTCTTGATTAATCTTTTGAGAAAAACTCCTCAAAATTCGGGGGAAATGCAACCCATCGATATTTTATGAAAGATTTGCCTGCTCTACAGTCGTCGCCCGGCAGTGCTCCAAGTCAGTTGGGTAAAAAATATTGGCTACATCGGCTTTTCCCAAACCACAATTCAGCAGCTGTAACGAAAAATTGGTATAAATGGAACATTCCCTCTATGCCTCTAATGCTAATCATTGCACTTCAAATTAATACTGGTTTTTCTCACAAGCTTTGTGTCATTTCTTTAATTCTGTTTGTTTCTTTCAATAGATATAGGGGCGCATAGTCAATGTTAGTGGTAAACGCCGTTACCGTTTTTGCTTTACAATTATAGAAATATATTAATTAGTGGTATACTTGTTTCCCAACTTGGTGCAATCAACCATCGTGTTGACATTTCTGGCTCCAACTTTCTTGACTGCAGCCATTTGCTTTAGGCTCATAGTAGAGCAAAACGAGCTGTACCTGCCCTTAAAATTGTTTGAAATCAATTTTTAATAAATATTGTCATCTGTATAGGTGCAATTGCAAATTTGATGACTATGATTTTACATTGTCTTGTAGACCTACTTACCTATTTTTTCTGTTGATTTCTCCTCGAACAAGGGCATCGCTAGAAACATTTTTAGAGGGGCATAACAATATAGGCTGCTGTTACTTGCTTTTCGTTTAACAAAGTAACTTTTCGTATAAGCACGTTTAACATAGACTACTATGATTTTTTAATTTCAAGGTAGGACCACAATCCCCCCTGCTGACGACCTTGACCTCAAATTTTAACTTTTGTAAACTATGCTCATAATATCGACCTTCCGAAAAATAGATTAAGACTATATTTACTTACAAACAGCAAATTGTTTCACGAACATCATGCCTTCATTTGACTAAGTGCATTGAGGCATAAACTTAAAGTTGGGAAAAGACGCTGAAATGATTGATGTATTTACAGGAATTAACTATGAAGTTATTACTATAATATTTATAACTTTGTTGTAATTGTTGACCTGGTAGTGAAACTTGAAGTCTCTGGCTTCGCGCATAATCCTCCCTCCACGCATAATCGCTGCCAGAAAAGCGCGAAGCGACCTAGAGTCCAACATCTACAGTTGCGTTGTTTCAATAAGATAGGCAATGGCTAAAGTAAATATTTTATCAAAAAGTTTTTTGTGCTATAGAAGAGGATAATTTTTTTCTAAGTTCAGCCTTATTTCATTTCATTTTTTATTACGTAAGGCAAAGTAAAACAATGCTCAACATTTCTTCACTTTGCCATGAGCGATAAAACGTTTTAAGGATAAGAAAACTCAGGCAAGCGACCCAACGGTACTAAACATTACGCTAGCGTGGAGCCCACCTACACTCCTTTTATTTATTATAATTTTGGTATTCGTCATTGCATAACTAAAAACATGTTTAAACCCGCATGTTAGTGCTGTAATATATCATTATACTTTAACAGGAAACCTTGTCAATAATAGGCTTTACTATTAACGGTTTCTTTCAAAGTGGCGGTGCATAATGAATACGCTGTTGCCTGCTGCTGTTTTTCTAGTGGTACCGAACAGCATTGTGACGTCACTAAATGTTATAACAAAGCAAAGTTATTTTAAAGAGAAAGAAAAAAAGGAAAAAACACGCTTGAAAACGCTCCAATACTGTTGTATCGTGGACAAAGCTTTAATTGTTAGAGAATTATTTTTGTTGAAAACATTGTGTTGATATATCTCCATAAACCTTTCAACTGCGTTCTGCGGTCAATACATATTGAGAAAGCAAATTTTACAATGTATCTTTGATCATGACGTCACCTTGCTTTCTAATAGACAGAAATTCGGTGAAGTCCGTTAGTTTGGTGCAAACTTTTGCTTAAATGCATTTTGTTCAAAGCAAAAAAATGCATTCCTCCGGCAAGTGAAGCAAATTTTTGAAATTTATCTTTAATTGTGACGTTATCATGATATCATCAACCCTATATGACTCTCACTCCAGAGTGGTGATCAGTTATTCCAGGTTTCATGTTTGTTTGCCCAAGAGTTTCGAAGGAATAAGACAGACTGACTGAATTTTGCTTTACAGTATAAATAAGATGTAGGAATATTCCCCAACAGGAAGTTGCTCTCGTTTCCAACGATGTAAATCCATTTTTGTTCAATTTACTTCCAACTCAAAGGCTTAAATTTTTTCCTAAACGTTGTTCAATTTTCGTTGCCTTTTGAGATTGAAATAAAATCTTGAAAAATATAATGACAGTTTTGTTTTCAATTTCTCAGTCTTTCTAGTGACCTGTTGGTGTACTGTATCGGTAAGCACACGTAAGTCTTTCTTGTGTACTTAACATGCGTGCATCGGATAATACACGTTTCCTATTCTGTAAAGCGCTATCTTTGTTTAATTCGCTATTATATCTAAATAGTGTTACAAGAGTGTAGCCAGAACAAAATCGAAATGTTGACAAATTCTTCGCTTATTATAGTTTCATCGTCAAACACTAGTTTTGTTGCAAATCGTGCACTTGGATTGGAGGAGGGCTGTATCACTCTTCCTGCTTGCCACGTCACTCAGTACAATTAAAAAGTGGTTTTCAGATTTGTTCAGAAAATATTGATTAAGAAACTTTTCTTACCAACAAAAGACTGTTATTTCTTCTATTCCTTAAAATAAATGTGGTTTGTATTGTCCATGTCTATTCTCCGTTCACGTGAAAGCAAATTGTATCGCTATATTTCAGACGGGACGTCCGCTCTCGCTTGGTTGTTGCCATTTCCAAGATATCTGGGCTACCTGTCTTCCTCAGAAACGTGGGGGCGTCCCGTTAAGTGCCTTGCCCAAGGACACAGCAAGCAAGCTTGCCGGCTTGTTCTCCACAACCTACCTAAATGCCGAGCGCCAAGCAAGGAAGCTGTGAATACCATTTTTAAAATTCTTTTGGCGTAACTCGACAAGGGAAATGAACGCCAGGTCTACCAACTGCGAAGCAAACGCTGTAACCACTACACTATCACTCTAAAATGAATACTAATTTTATTTCGTAAAAACTTGTGTCTCCTACCCTGGTAAAGATCAGTTGACAAACCTACTGAAGTGCGCGGTAGCTTAGCGGCTACACCATGTGCTTCGCAGTTAGTATACGTGAGTTCAATTCTTTGGTTGAGTCATATCAATGACTTTAAAAACGGTATTAGTACTCGCGTGGAAGATGAAATATGATTAAAAGAGTGCAATGGAATGGCTAGAGCACACAACCACTCTTGGCGTCAAAGAAACAACAGGCTCCTGAAAAACGCATTACCAGTTCTATAAGTTTGCGGTTTATTTAACAAAAATTAGATCTTTCATGTTGATGACCGGTTAAACTTTAATTTATTGTTGGTATAACTTTGGCCTGACAATTGTTTACAGATTGGCCTACTCTCTACTGTAAAAAATAGAATGTGGCTACCAGTAAGTCATTGTTTTTCTGAATTAGAGGATCTTGGTTATTGATTACTCGCTGGAACTTCGGATGCTTCATTGAATCACATAATATCCGGAAAGGAAAAAAGAAATTTCCTGGTTTGATGTAACTCTCATTGTCCTCTTGAAAAAAATTAAAGACGGGAGAAATAAAAAATTTAATTTGGCCATTTAAGGAAAAGTTTTTGAGTTAAAATGATAGCGGACTTAACTGTACAGAATATTTACCGTAGAATAGTCCTCAGAATATTTAACGCATAAATCAAAACACCATTATAAGACATAGCAACCAGACGTAGCATAAATCAACTATTTAACAACTTTGTTGTTTAATCAAATCAAAATTTACTAAGTATGACAAGAAACCACAACTGGAGACTAGGCTTTGCCTTGAAATGGAATGCAGCAATCTTCTAGCTCTTGATGCTCTCAGCTCTTGGGTGAGCCAGAAAGAGTTTAATGAGAATTACTTTCTTTCGGAATCTGAGACAACGTCAAATTTTCAAAACTATTCTCAATGACTTGCCAGGTAATGTAAAAGTCTGGTTTTCGAAATCCTTCTAGTTTTCGAAAAATTTGAATGCATGCCCTTTTTGTCTTCTGCTCTTTTAGCCATGCTTATGCTTAAAGACATTTTGATGAAGATTTGAATAGAATCAGAATGACCTAGGAGCAATTGTAGCAAGTGCCTGTCTTCGTTAGAACTGAAGATTTAGTTTAGTGTTCGTTGGATTTAATCAAGGGCCTCAAGATTGGTTGGTTGACTTGGCTCTGGGTGTACACAAGCCTGATAAAGGGGATGGAGGAGCACATGGTCCCGGACTTACTGTTCTTGAGGACGTTCTATTGTTTATGGACGTTGTTAGCTAAGATATAAGTCTCTAAAGACCAATAACTGTCGGCGTTAGGCTTTGAACATTATAAAACAATGAAAATGGTTGTAGCGCAATTACAGATATGTTTTTTTCTTGTTAAGTTGTTTTTTTCAACAGCTGTATTTCAAGTTAACGTTTTTGGCAGCAACGCAATTAGACAAAAAGTATTGAGGGGTCGGGGGCAAAAATAACATGCATTTTTGAGGAATTTGCTGTAGTCTACTTACAGTAACTTGCAAAAAATCGAGATAAGTTGAGCGCGATAATGTGATCTTGGCATTAGGCAAGGACTATTATTTACCCAACCGACACCAGTTTGAACCCTCAATTACTCTTAGTTCACTATAGAACTAAATGAGAACTGTTTCATTTTCTCGACTTAGGCAATGGCATAATAAAGGTTTGAGCCAAGGAGGCAAGCCTTGTTGAAGGGGTCCCATCGCTTCCGGCTAGGGTAAAAGGCATTGCCTTCACCGCAAACATAGACCTCAGGAAACAGGTATTTAAAGAAACTTGTTAAAACTTGCAATTCAATCCTTAAAAACTTAAATGAAATTCGGTATTAATGTGGTAGATTATCACCTTTAGGGATAATATATATGTAGGCCTACGTCAGAGACAGATCCAGCAACTTTTGGTGTGGGGAAATGAGTTATTTTGGCTAGAGAGCTACAAAAGCTGTGACTGCGAGCACTGCCGTCAATTTATTATCAGTTAGTGGCTGTAGGTTGTTGAATAACTTGTGGAAAGCTTCACACGATGTGTTTTGTTGTCAGACTCTATTGATGAACTTTGCACCGTTTTCTGTGAGTAAAATTTAACATATTAAACTACTGCCAACAATATTATAAACAGCAGCAGCATGTAAGTCAAAAAAAGTGGATCAGAATTCAACGGAAAATTTGGTGGATTCTTTAAAGAAAGAGATAAGAAGTGCTACAACAGTGAAAGCGTGTTTGTATATGTATATGTCACCTAACAATCATTTGTTTAGTGATACTGGCAATCACTTAACAATTGATTGCCCACTATCTTAAATATTGATTATGTCTTGATGCAATATTTAAGATACTGGTAATCATTTGTTAAATGATGGCAGTTTGCACATCATCGACCGACATTACATGATAGTTGGTGATGTGCGTAACAAAAACAAAGACTCGATAAAGCAAAGCAATTTTTGCTTCACAACGCAGGCATATTTTAACTAAGAAACTGCAAGTTAACTTCCACAAACGTGACACTTAAAAATATCGTTCGACTCAACGAATCAAAAGATATTTTGAACTGAGAGGCACGCTAAAACAGCACTATAACGGTACTACCGGTACTAATTGCAGCTTAATAGAAAAGTCACGCTTTCTCTGCAAGTATGGTGGTTCAATAAAGCAGATTATACAGAATATTTCGTTACTGTATATACCAGTAACGAAGTTGGTCAAGACAACATTTGTTAGACCTGCTGATGGGTGGTTCGATTCTCTACTAGTCAATGTTTAAGTAGAAAGCTATTTTGCGTATTCAACGAGGTTTATGAGTAGGTTTAGGCCTCTCTAAGGTTTAGCAAAACCAAAGTACGAAATGGCATACTGAAATAAACCGATATGTTTTGGCTTTATTACTTTGACTCTGGTAAAGTCAGAAAATCAAAAGTTACCTTGCGTTGTACTGCTTTTTTCTTTCTTCGCTTTGCGGCCAAAAAATAGATTCAAGTCAGTATGTTAGCTACCTCGATCTCCACGCTGTAATGGCATGTAGAAAAATTACGATGCAGTGATTCTTTTAAAAAGTACAAAAATAGACGAAATAGGCTACGTTTGTTTACTAGTTTGAAACACTGATTTTCTGGACTGCAATTCTCTGAGGAGCTGAGCAAAAATAAATAGGTTCATTCACATATAATTTGCTCATTTACAAGAAAGGTATGATCCAGAAGAATACGGCTTAAAAAGTTCTATTTATGAAGATTCAAATTACAGTTGGTACTTGTTTCAATGGAAAGAAAAAGAACTCTACGTTATAGATTATGACCAGCGTTTATTAGATTAACAAGCCGGCTCTGCCAGCGACGCCCGTAGGGTCTCCCTCAGCTGCGTCAGGGTTAAAAATATCTGTTCAACCAGCTACACCGGCTTTACCTAATGGGAAGTTGTGATAACAGTAATAAAAGGTTAATGTTTTTTATGTATATCCAATTCTCGTATTTAAATCAAGTGCACATTATAACGTAGTTTGGTCATAAACAATATGGGCAGGTCAGGCACAGCCTTTATTTCCGCGACACCAATCTCTCGATTCCTTAGATTGAATAGCCAACGGGAACACAATTTAAGTTAAACTGGGCGGGGGTGTAAGTTGAAGTGGGAGGATTTCGGCATCAAAGTGGTGATTGCTGTCGAAAATATAAAATTTGGGTATTACGTAGTAGGCCTATTTCACAACTTGGAGCGCTTCTTTTCGTAATTTGTGATTTCAAGGTCCTGACCTCGCCTTGAGTTTATGAACTCTGCTCATTGCTTGCGCCCGGCCAAGAAGCAAAGGGGACCTTATTTTCCCTCCGGTTTGAAGTGTGGAAAACATTTCTGCGGTATGTTCTTTCATGGTGTAATTATACACAAAAGTGTGATTTTATTTTGATTTGCCCTAAACTTTCTCAAGCCTCTGCCGGCTACGCCTCAAGTGTCCTGTTTCCTGCATAAGTGTTCCCAAAGGAGTTAAAAAAGTTCTTGCCTTTTCTTCTAATTTTTTGCTTCATCCTCGGTAGCTCTATAAAGATATTGCCAAGCAAAAATGCAAAAATGTTTCTCCCAAACATGGAGCGATTTTACCCTGGCAGTACTTGCTATCAGGTTTACCGAGTCAAAAAGTTTTAGTTCAGGCAGCTTTGCCAGTTTCTCTACACAAACCTTTGTGAGAGCAGCAACAAAAATTTGTGGTAAATGGAGTCTATAATTCTTGTACCTGTGATGGTAATCATCTTTCTCTATTAATGAAGACTGATAAAACTCACAAAAAAAATTTGATTTTACAAACTATTGTTCGTTCATTCTAAAAAGTAGGAGGGGAAACCAAGTCAAAAATGATGGTTGTACCAACATGATGATCGTTTTCACAACTACAGAAATAAACTGTTGGTGCTAGGCCTATTTCACGACTTGGTGCACTTTCGTTTTGTGGTTACATTTGTAACATGAAATTTTTGGCCGCGCTATTTGCCTTGGTTCCAACATGGCGATAAATGGGAACATGCCTTCCAACAAAATCATGTACTCTATCCCTGTACACCAGTAAAAATTTCCCCTCTAGGTTCAATTTTACAAATTGATAGGCATATTGTTGTACTTAGATTTTTTTCTTAAACTTTGGGTTTTGTTCTACTCAATTTTGCCCCTAATCCCGAGCTTGATACTCTTAAATCAAGATTAGTCTTACGTACAAACAGCCTATCAATTACAAATATTCACATATATATTTTTCCAAGAGAGGTGATGGAAACTAATTTAAAATTATGGGTAGGCGTCATAAAGTGGCTCAATTGTCAATACGATAATCATAATTTGCTCACCCAAGAAATATAATTAGCAGTGACCTACTTTATTAAGCATAGGAAAGTTAACAGAACGAAACACCAAAGCTTTTTTGTTCCCTCTCGGGGTGTTCGTCATGGCAATGCTGAAATATATTAATATTAATTCATAAATATGGAATTTAATGACCGAGTTAGATAAACCTTGATCAGTGGAAAGGTGGTTTTCAGAAAAGTTTTCTAGTCGTCATATCGATGTATGACGTGTACTTGTTACAAGAGCATGCATGCTGGAAGACAACATTCGGGCAGAAAAGAGCGAGTGGAGGATATTTACGGATGAAATATAAGAAATTATTTTAACAGTTTGGTAGGCTATTTTTATATCAGTGCCCAGTCTGTCCCAAAACATTGCAGCAATGCGCTTGCCTATTTTAGGATGGGGACCCCGTGCACAGGAGAGTTAGGCAAGGATTTAAGTTAGGGGTGTGGTTAGGGGAGTCGATGGGAAATTGCTCCTCTAACTCAGCCACTAAATTCCATCATGATTAGTGCAAAACCTGCCGAGAAACAATGCCAGCCGAGCAAGACTTTACATCATTAAAAAGGTGCCGTTATAACACTACAACCGGGCGGATGGAAGCGCTGCCAATCAAACACCTCAAGCCTTCCTTAAACATAAAACTAGGCAATTCACATGGAGCGAAGTCCCTTCCATATGTGTTTCAATGAGAGGTGAAGTGTTAAAACAATATAACTATCGTTATAGTTTACAGCTCTTTGATTTATCTTCAAAATTTCAGATTTTAGCAGATAACCAGCTTCTATGCTTACTGACTTGGCAGAGTTTTAAGTTTCGAATGCGATGCTGACATTTAATAACAAAACTGACGGCTTCAGCTTTTGGTTGTCTCTTCATGATTCATATCCACTACTCAACAAGAAGGCTTCCGTAATTCTCTTTCAATTCGCAATTACCTGCATTTGCAAAACTGGATTTTCTGATCTGTCGTCCATAAAAACAAAATCCAGAAATCGCCTCAATGTATGCAGTGACGTTCGCCTTGCTAGTTCAAGACGGATCCGAATATCAAAGGCCTCCTCAGGCGAGTACAAAAACACGTTTCTCACTGACTACGTCAATTTGAAGTAAATTGGCGGTGATTCGTTTAATTCTTGGACTGTAATGCATTTATTGTTATTTTGGTTCGTTGGCTTTTTATTATTAAACGTGACGAGCAAAATAACTGATGGAAACCTCTAAAAAGCAAACCGAGGTATTTTTATTAAAGAGCATGGGGCCACAAGTGTAGAGAGTCTTTGGAAGAGCCCACGGATCATGAAAGTTTGAGAACCACTGGTTTCGACCAAAACATAAGCACCCGGTAAAAAAGCAATGTTTACGCCGTAATATTTTTCCCAATTTTAAAAGACCATTCTTTGGAGATCCACATTTTAACCAATAAAACTATGTGACAAAAGCAGTTTGTGAAACAAACTCAGCACACCAATCAAAAATAAGAAAATTTACATTTCCTAAGAAAGTGTTTTCAAAAATTAGCGCGAATCTTAGAAATAAGCAAGATAGAGTAACCCTGCATATAGTCGTGCTCTGCTGACGGATCAAAATAACAACTATTTAAAATCAACTAAAAATAGACATTGTAATCATAGCTTCAGCTTCTAAAATTATATGAGAGTCCTTGTAATGTATCGTCATTTCAATCCACTTAATTGAAGGAGATTGAATGGAGGTGGAATGTCAACAGAGCAATGGATGAACTGAAGGACCAAAGTCAAAACACATTGGAAAAGTTAATGCCAGCAGCGTTCTCACACTTCAATGTTTTACTACTACAACTCTGCTTACCAGTTAAGATTTGTCAGGCTCGATACTAAACTATTTCAAGATATTCTAGCGAGGAGTTTCCTACAGTTCAGTAATTGTAATTTTTGTACTTGCTACTACATTATTAAAAAAACAGATTTGCACCGATATGCTATTACGGTGTTGTATCATTGTACTTTAACAGACAACATCTCGACAAGTTGCCTTTGCTTTCACGATAGAAGTGGATAATGAGTCCAGTTGTTGCCTAGTGGTGTTGTCACTAAAATCGTAGCAGACAGCGTGATCAGATCACAAAATTTTTTTGACGCGTCCAATAAAAAATGGAGAAAAAGTGCTTAACTTTGGTAAAACCGTAAAAAGAATTGCTTCTTGCATTGTCAAAAAAGGCCAAATTGCTGTACACTTTTTTTATCAAAAGCAGCTAGTTAATATCTCCCAAAAAAAGCTTTCAACTACGTTTTTACAATTAGCATTTTATGAGAAAACAAAAAAACAACTTTAACCATACGTCAAATATGACGTCATCTTACCTCTTAATTGGATGAAATTTTTCCAAGTTAGAAAGTTGGGTGTAGGCTTTTTTCAAGCAAAAACACACTTTCCACCGTCCAGAATTGCAAATTAAAAAAATTGATCTTCAACTGTGGCGTCATCATGTCGTCACTAACCTCCTTGTGACACTTACCCTAGGGTGATGATCAATCGAGCCAAATTTCATGTTAGTACGCTCAGTAGTTTTAGAGGAGTTAAAGCGCGGGCGCGCGCGCGCACACACACACACACACACACACACACACACACACACACACACACACACACACACACACACACACACACACACAACACAGCACAACACAACACAACACACACACACACACACAACACACACACACACAACACGCACACAAAGAGAGAGAGAGAGACAAAATGGCGCTTTGTAGTATTGAGATGTAATTCAAGAAAAATAAATGTTAACTGGCGGAAAATTAGGTTTATTTTGACCGGTTTTGCCATGCATTACGCTATAATACTTGGTTTCTTAAGGAAAGGTTGATGCATGCGAGCTTGCGTCTGTTAGTAAGGAAATGCGTGGAAAAGTATTGATCTATAAGAGGGGTGGGAGGAGAGATGCATGCAAATACGTGGACAGGTAAGTATTATTACTATTAAATATTAGCAATTTTATATTTTCGTCCAAAACAGAAAAATATAAAAGCAAAATTAAACAGCAGCAAACGAAAAAAGGAGCAGATGAAAAAAACGATATACCTTAAAACATGTATAATTAAATCTATTGCAACCATACCAAATTTGGATTAGATGCATGGTCATCGCACCTGCATTAACTTGAACGGAAAAAACACCCAAAAAACAAAAAACGTGCACTTAACAGATGGATACAAAACAACGCATATTAGCGAGTATATGTACAAAATGTTACATAAACATTAAAAATGATATGCTGTCTGCTGTAGCAAATTTACAACTCTAATCAGGGAGGCTCTCCGGTTCCACACCTTATCCAAGTGTGACCTGGGAGCCATGACAGTTAAGAGATACCTCATTCATATCTCATTATAAAAAATTATCAAATTAATAAAACCATGTAACTTGTTTGAAAGGTTGATTGTGTGGGTTGGGAAATGTGTTTACAACAGAATATTTGCAAACTTATCAAATATGACATAAATGTAACCAAAAGCAAGATTGGATGGAAGGGGGATGCCGGTAGTTATGTATTGCTTCTAAATGATACAAAATTACGCACTCGACAGGCTGGTTATGGGAAGAGGAAAATATGTAAACATTCTATCTGTAATTGAGGAGGGTGCGTACAAAATTACGGACCAAAACAGAGATTTACTCACAAAATAGTTTTAAGTTTCCGAATGTGGTGATGCTTCACCAGCAGTCTCAACTTTCCTCAATCTGCGCCAGCATCTCACATGCCAGCCATCCACAGGTCTACTACCACTCAAAATTAATCTGTACTAGCATATTGTAGGCTTGTCCATTCACAGTGTTTTCCGTACAAAATCCAAATATGCACTTCTGGGCAATTTTAGATCATGTCATCGACCCATTGCTGCATTGGTGCATAGATTTCATATAAGAGCAACGGTTTTGACCTATATCACATAGGCATTTCACACTATTATGTACAGGGTATTGCAGAAAACAAGCATATGGCTGATGAGAGTCACCAACCCAAAATAACGTTGTCTCGTATTGTTATTTAGTGTTATACTGACTGTAATATGCAAACATTATAATCATATGCTATCCCTGTATGTCAATTCTAACGCAATGCGGTTGAGACATGTGAAGTGCCTATGTGATATAGGTCAAAACCGTTTCCCTTATATAAAATCTATGCACCAATGCAGCAATGGATCAATGGCATGATCTAAAATTGCCTAGAAGGGTATGTTTGAATTTTGTGCAGGAAACACTGTGGATGGACTAGCCTACAATATGCTAGTACAGATTTAATTTTGAGTGGTAGACCTGTGGATGGCTGGCATGTGGGATGCCGGTGCAGATTGAGGAAAGTTGAGACTGCTGATGAAGCATCACCATATTTGGAAATTTAAAGTTTTGGCATTCTACGGAATTGCATATAATAGTTTTAAAGTCACCACAAACTTTTATTCGAATAGTTGGATTTGGAGGTTGCACTTTCCATTCACGCTAAATCAACCCTGATTTGATTTAGAAGTAAAGTCTATGATCTAAACCACTGTCGACTTACAAACATAGATTTTTAACAATACGAAAGCATGACTTGAACAGGCTGATTCCCCTCATTCTTCTCTGGATTTGCCAATAGCCTTATGTATCAAAAAACAGAACATTTGAAAGCTTTGAAAATAACAATAAATGTGATATCCGGCCATATTCCATCGGCACTAGCCATTTGGCTATTTCTCCAAGTGACAATTTTTTTAGGAAGTCATGCCTCCAAGGATATTTTCCTTTCTTGGACAATTTTCCACCGAATAACTCTCTTTTAAATTTGTGTTTTCAAAATCTTTAGAAGTTTATTGCAATTGCTAACACATACACGTTTTCTGAAAGTAATTCTGTTGTTGCGAATGAAGCACAAAACTATATACGTATCATAATTATTCTTCGGTAGTTTCCATTTATTAAATTCTGTACGATGGATAGAATTCACGGACATTTTGTTGATATTTGCCGCGGGATGAAGCTGGCTGATGAACGGTCACATTAACAAATGATTTTTCTTTTGGCAGCTCTTGCTAAAATCGCCAGGTGCTTTAGTGATGTGCATTGCGCAGTTGTAGATGATTTTACATAATTATAAAAACTTTCAATTGCGTTGTTGCTGCGAGGCAATTTGTCACAGTAGGCCTGTATACATACCTAACACAGAAATCGAAAAACGTGGCTATCGTCGTTTTGCTTTTTGCATCGGTCGCCCCAATTAATTTTCTTCAAAATAGTGGATAACATCTTGAGTGACAGCATGTGGTCTTTGCGATAAACAAAGTGTGAAAGATGTCAAAACTATCTTGTCGCCAACACTTGTAAAAATTCTGATTGTTAGGAAACCGCTTGTAACTCGGGGAAAAATACACCATGGCGGAAACAGCTTAGAGGAGAAAAGTACGACAAGGATCGTCCAAGGGGTAAAATGTTCAGGGGTTACTCTTTGGGAGGGAATTGCCGAGATAAGAAATGAATTATTTCCAATTAATATAGTACAACCAATTTTGAGTGATTTATTATAACCTTATTTTTAAACCCATACAAAAGATTTTTAATTTGTTTTATTTTCTATCGGCTGTCGATAGCCGTTCTGGTTGTTTATGAGTACACGGAGACGTTCTGTCTCCTACAACAAGTCGCTTTGGTAGGACACGTTATATTCTCTATTTACAACTACTCCAGTCACGTATTTATGAGCAGTTTTTCATGTGCTCTCCTGCAAGCAGCGGGGAATACATGAAAAATTGGAAAACGTTTTCTTTGTGCTACTTTACTTAGGTACCACAAATAGAAAATGTTTGCAAGATACTGTACAGGGTGTTCATAAAGTCCTGATACAATTTCAAAATTTTTTTATGAAGTCAATTCTCAAAATATCTTAGCCAAGTTGGTTTTATTTGAATCAGTGCTGCTTAAAGTTTTTATTTAAAATAAAATTTTGTGTTTCAGATATGATTTTTATGTGTTTTATAAATGTGTTAAAATAACCCTTATAAAACGGTTACTCTTCAAGAGAAAGCACAATGTGTATCCTGTAATTGAGCCATTTTTCTTCCACGAGAGAACAATTACTGCAGACGTTTACTTGGACCTTCTAACTGAATATGTGGCACTACAACTAATTGATTTTCAATCAACTATCATATTCCAGCAAGATGGTGCACCACCGCATTGGGGGCTACGTGTTCGTCAGTTCCTCAATGAAACATTTTCAGACCGATGGATTGGAAGAGATGAACCGATTTCATGGCTACCTCGTTCATCAGACATTACTCCTCTGGACTTCTTTCTATGGCTTTATGTGAAGGATATCGTGTATCGAACAAAGGTGCGGGATATAACTGACTTGAGGCAAAGAATTTCTGATGCTATTGCCACCATTGATGAGGATATGCTGCAACGAACTTGGCAGGAATACCGTCTTGATGTGCTTCGCTTAACTAATGGTGTCCCTATAGAAATGTATTAAATGAGGTAAAAAAACTTTAAGCAGCACTGATTCAAATGAGGTAAAAAATCTTTAAGCAGCACTGATTCAAATAAAACCAACTTGGTTAAGATATTTTGAGAATTGACTTCATAAAAAAATTTTGAAATTGTATCAGGACTTTATAAACACCCTGTATAACATACCCATGTTAGTATTCTTCTACAAGATATCGTAAAAGTAAAGCCACCACTGCTGGTCTCGGTTCTCGTTGACGAAGGCGCCCTGAAGAGATCTAAGAAATTGAAACAGACCTGTCGGCATTTGTCCATCGTACAAGTTCCTGTATTATCAAAATGTGACAGTATCAAGAACGTTTTGGCAGTTTTACTGGTCAGACTCAATTTATTTGCACAATACTGTATTTCGCACAAGTTTTAGGAGCTCCTGGCTTTGTCTTGCTTGCCCTTTTTGGTACTTTGAAACTGAACTTGCTCAAAATTAAAACAGCCAACAGTTTTGAAAAGTTTTGTTTGTTTATTTCATGAAGTTAATGGAGCTTTAAGAAGAGGCGAGCAAGGCGGCTGCCTCGTAGCCCCCTCCAAAAGGGCCCCAGTTAAACTTACACATTTTTGTATTTAAGCAATTTTAACTTTATGATAATTTTTTCTCAAAAGTTTGCGTTAATACAGGACCAGTATGCATAGCGTAGAAATTGAAAAAGTTATATCGAGATTTTGCAAAAGTGGCATTTGAACATTGCAATTTGAACTTGAACTTGCGAAACTTGTATTTCTCTTTGAACAAATAAATATCCCAAATAAGAATATTTAGGCGTTGCTATTAAAGAAAAGTGGTATCAACTCATCTTTAAATGATGGATCAATGTCTTTACTTTCGTCAGGAGAAGAAGAACGTGCCTCTTTTAAAAAGATACCACATTTCCAGATGGGGTACAGGAATGCCAGAATCAAGATGAACAGGTCCAAGAGCAGACATACAAGTCGGATATACAGCATAATTTTGGACTAGCTCTTTCGAGAAAATCTTGTGATCATGTTCATGCGAAAGTGGGCAGGAACATGATCTCTTTGTTCACGCCGTATCATTGGAACGCACAACGGCATTTTCATCTTTTTTCCATAGAATCAACACAAAAGTCTTGTTCTGGAACCGTTGCAACAAATGTGCGGAGTCAATGTCTTGTTTTGATTACCCACGTTGAATCCAAAATAGTGAGTGTCGGCAAACTTGCAGTGTACCACTCAGAGAGTTCATAGTAAACGAGATCTATTTAAAACCCTTACCTCTATGAACATAGCACGTGATCACCACAACCGTATCATATATCGACTTATTGAGTTATAAAGGCAATTAACCGCTCTTTTAATGCATGTTCGTACGAATGACATGGTTATTTCATAGAGTAATAGTATTGCTAATAATAAAAGCCTCCCTCCCATAATTTGACGAGACTATCCCTGGACGCGTTTTGTCCTTTTGGACTCATCAGCAGAGCCGGCCCGTCATTACCAAAAGCCAAAACCCCATATTTGCAATAATAGGAAAATGTAGTATCATCCTATTGCAAATTCCTTCGCACACATCACGCGCGTGATGCATGCTATCACTTTGGTACAGGGATCCCATCCGTATCGAAGATGCAGTGTACCACTCAGAGAGTTTATAGGAAGCGAGATCTATTTGAAACCCTTACCTTCATGAACATAGCACGTGATCACCATAACCGTATCATACATTGATTTATTTTTTATAAATTTTGTTTATAAATCGATGTATGACTGCATGCACCACGCGCGTGATGTGTGCGAAAGGATTTGTAATAGGATGATACTACATTTTCCTATTATTGCAAATATGGGGTTTTGGCTTTTGGTAATGACGGGACAGGCTCTGCTGATGAGTCCAAAAGGACAAAACGCGTCCAGGGATGGTCTCGTCAAATTATGGGAGGGAGGCTTTTATTATTAGCAATACTACAGGGTGATCAAAAAGTCCCTGTGCACCTAAATTGTGAAAATAATAAATGATTCACGAAGTTACAAATAGTCATGAATTTTTATTATTTTGCTCTTTGATTATGAATAAAATCATTATAAATACTTTCAGCAAGATGGGGCTACTGCCCACACATCAAATGCTTCTCTGACATTTTTACAAAGAATTTTTGGTAGCCGCATTATCTCCGAAAATCTCTGGCCACCAAGATCTTCTGATCTTACGTCTCCAGACTTTTACTTATGGGGCGCTATGAAAAACAAAATTTATTGCAGCAATCCCCGTACAATAAATAAATTGAAAGAAACCATCACCGATTATATTCAAAAAGTTGACGACACTGTCTTGAAAGACGTCTTCAGAAAAATGATGACACGCGCCACAAGATGTATTGAGGCGGGTGGTGGTCATTTCCAGCATCTACTGTAAAGTTCACCAAGTAACACGTATATCTGTTACAATATGCCGTTTTTGATTAATATTGAATGAAATAAAAGTAATTGAATAAAGGTTTTTGATTAATATGGAATAAAACGCTATTTAGTAACATTTTTTAAAACCTATATTTATTAAAAATCAGGTACACAGGGACTTTTTGATCACCCTGTATTACTCTGTGAAATAACCACGTCATTTGTGTGAACATGCATATAAAGCGCGTAGATGCCTTTATAACTCAATAAATCGATGTAGGCAAACTTAATTCTGCTTAAAAGCTTTACACGAGGAGTGGGAAAGTTCACTCACCACATACATAGCAACAGTTGTCTGGATGATTTATACAACGCCATTTAGAGCTGGGAGGCATGGTATATCCTGTCTCAACAGCAATTTCAACAACACCATAACAAGCTAAAGTACAGTTACAGAATTAAGCTTTCACAAAATTACCAAATAAATTAAACTATTGTATACAGATAAAAACAGATGTAAACATCCTATCTTTTTCTAAAGTAGTGGTTCTCAAACTTTCATGATCCGTGGGCTCTTCCAAAGACTCTCTACACTTGTGGCCCCATGCTCTTCAATAAAGATATCTAGTTTTGTTTTGAACGGGTTTCCATCAGTTATTATATTTGCCACGTTTAATAATAAAAAACCCAACGAACCAAAATAACAGAATAAATGCATTACAGTCCAAGAATTAAACGAATCACCGCCAATTTACTTCAAATTGACGTAGTCAGTGAGAAACGTGTTTTTGTACTCGCCTGAGGAGGCCTTTGATATTCGGATCCGTCTTGAACTAGCAAGGCGAACGTCACTGCATACATTGAGGCGATTTCTGGATTTTGTTTTTATGGACGACAGATCAGAAAATCCAGTTTTGCAAATGCAGGTAATTGCGAATTGAAAGAGAATTACGGAAGCCTTCTTGTTGAGTAGTGGATATGAATCATGAAGAGATAACCAAAAGCTGAAGCCGTCAGTTTTGTTATTAAATGCCAGCATCGCATTCGAAACTTAAAACTCTGCCAAGTCCTCTGCTTCTTTGGCATTATGGTCAATTTCGGTGTTAAACGGTCTCTGTTCCATGAGACATGCAATTTGTCGTCGTTGAAATATGATCGAAATTTAACACAGACGGTTTCAAGATACTCTTTGATGCAAGTTTTAATGTTATCTGGCAAATCAATTCTATTCATTTTCAGGCGCCTTTCCAACAAAGGAAATGACGTAGTGGACGCTACCTTGATTCGTGCTTGCCACACACATCCGTTCGAGCAGTTAGCCCAGCCAGCTTGTCTTTGACGTCGCTTACTGTCACATCACGGCCTTGCAAAGACAAGTTTATGTCGTTGAGTTGGCCACATACATTGGCCAGTTACCCAAAGCATCATTACAAAGTCTTTATTGTGAAATTGGATATGGAGGTTGTTTTTGTTTTCTCGAAGAAAAATTTCAATTCCATTTTTGAGTTCATACAAGCGAGAGAGGCATTTGCCTCTCGACAGGCAACCGACTTTGGTATAAAACAAAAGTCCCACATGTTGCGCTTTCATTTCTTTGGCCGAAAGTTGGAAGAGCCGGTGATTTTTTGCCCTCGAATGAATAAAGTTGATCACTTTGACTGCAACGCCCATAACTTACATCAAATGTAGAGGTAGAGTCTTTGATGCTGGAGTGTATCAGTGTAGTGAACAGTGCGAGGACCATTGGTTCTTCACCAGAGTGACAAACCCTGATTTGACGCCGATCATCGCTGGGGCACCGTCAGTACAGATGTGCTTGAAATTCTGCCAGCTGAGCTCGTTGGTTTGAAAAAAAGAGTCCACAAGAGCTTTGACATCAGCAGCATTTGTTGTGGCTGACAATGTATTGCTAAACAAGAACTTTTCCTTTTTCTTTCTATCTTTCTCGTATCGAGCGAAGGCGATCAAGTGGCTTTCCAAAGCACTATCGGTAGACTTGTCCAGTTGAATGCTAGCCTGGAGCATGCTTTGCTTGATTTCAGAGCAAACTTGCTGGCACACTTAAGCAGCCATGTCGTCAATCCGTCGGCGAATGGTGTCACTAGAAAGAGAAACTAGCTGGATTTTCTTTTTCACCCCAGCTTCTGACACTTCGCAATTCGATATGCCACCTCGTAGCGGCATTGAACAGTAGGCTTTTCCTCTACTGTAAATCCCAAACGAGATAGCGTCGCTTCCAGATCGTATCGTACTTTTTTGACAGACAGAGCATCGATGTCATCATCCTTCCTTTGGGGATGCTTTTTATCGCCATGGTTTTAGTTTGGAGGGTTGTAATGACGTATTTGACATCACAACCAAGCAAGGAAAACGCTGCTCACAATCACGACCGTCCCGAATAACTTTTGTGAAACCAAATGAGACGTAGCTCTCGCTCCGCTCGCTCCACATTTGATAACGCAAAAATCTTGTTTATGCTAAATGTATGTGAAACGTAAGGTCTAGAGTTGAAACAGAATACACACAAAGAAGTAGTTGAATTCCTATAAATACAGCAGTCACAATTACTCTATCTTCGTAATTCACCACCTTTATATTTTCTAGGGCAGGACGCACCAAACTCCTTCCACTATTTACAACCACTATTTTCGTAATAACAACACACTACAACGATATAGCGCGGATATTCCATGTCTCTCCGCAACTAACTTTCACCTTGAGTTAACTCTAATCATCAATAAAGTCCTTTTGTTCGTCCCCACAACACATTTTCACTCTAATCCTTCGTAATAACGAAGTGCGCAGTTTCGGTCGAATGCATGCATATACAGGGTGTCCGTAAAGTTACTATACAGTCTTACGAGCAAAATTGAAATTACCAGACGCACTATTACGTTGGAAAGGAAGTAAGCAAATTCATAGGTTCTTAAAGTTGTAAATGAGATTACGTCACAATCTGCAACTTGCTATCTCAAGATTCCATTATCATTTATAAAGACTTAATCATTTAAGTTATGTAATGCGACAGATTAAAAACAAAGCTATAATGTATCGGATAATTCAAGAACGTTCCAGAAAAATGCGTCACCGAACGTCACAAGGGAGGTCTACGACGTAATAATGAAAACTACAAATTTAAGTTTAACTGGCAAATACTTAATATCATGACACTTGGGTTTTGGAATGCCAGTGAAGGCCTCTGCAAGCTATTTAGTGAAGGCCTTTGCTCGTGGCCCCCAAGGTGCCCGAAGACCCCATTTGAAAAACCCTGCTCTAAAGATTACCAAGCTGCTTATGCCAATTGGGAGGTAAGAACTATAGTAAATCATTAACTTCAGCACAGTAACCTTCTATAGAAGATTTTAAGCTGGCAAATTGCACCACAAAAGCAATATAATCAAAGCGGTGTTAAAGCACTATGAATACCATTGTTACATAACAATAGTTTAATTACGTTCAACTAAATTACTGTCTATTTAATCGGACATTGAGTCATGTACAAAAACTACAAGTCATTTTATCGCAGAAATTTGACGTAATAAAATTCGGATTTGAGCTTAACGCAATCATATTACAAAGTTATAGTTGTTTGTTTTCATTGTAACAATTTCTTGTTGACCAGAGTAATGTCAACGAACCATGTTTTTGATGAAAAGTAGTCAAAATGTACTAAGAAACCAACTTTTTCTAAAGATTTTTGATTTCTTAGGCCTAGTTGGAAAATTATTGAACTACAAATGGAAAATGGTTCATGACAACCATTTGTTGATCAGCTGTTATATACCAAACCTTGGCTCTAACTAATTGGAGTTACATATTGATGGAAAGCGAATTTCAAAAGCTTCCAAACAACATTAGTTGTTAGCACCTCATCATAATCTTTATATATTTAACTTACCTGTTTTTATTCAACTTACCACCTTTTTTGGGGGGGAGGGGGAGCAAAATGTTACAATACTAGTTCTAAAGTTCAATTGCTGCAGTATAAATGCAAATAGAAAAGATACAGGGCATATATTATTGGAATGGAATTGCCTTAAAATATCCTTCAAGGTGTTAACAAAATTGTGAAAATCAGTTCAGAAATGAGATCACAAATTAGTTTTTGAGCAAACCAATTTTGTAAAAATTTTACAATTTAAAAGAAAATCGTCCCATGCTGATCCCTGGCCACAAAAGTGTTGATGGTGCCAAACAGCAATATGACATCATAAAGCGAATTTGAAGCGCGCAGAAAAAGAGCGAAGAAGCATGTTTAGAAAGTATGAAATGCATCCCTTTGTTGATATCACACAAAAAAAGCTTTTAATCGCGTTTCTACGATTAGTAGTTTTAAAGAAAATACAGAGAACAAATTGTGAAATCAAGCGCTAGCTGTGACGTCATTTTCGCTTGATAAAGAATGAAATTATTTTGAAGTTGGTAAGTTGACGGCTGGTTTTCGATTGAGCAAAAAACGGTTTTCCTCTGTCAAAAAATGCAAATTAAAAAAATTGTTTTTGATAAAGGCGTCACAATGACGTCACTAACCAACCTTGACACTCACCCCGGGGAAGTAATCAATCGTGCCAAATTTTATGATTGTACTTGCAGTAGTGTCGGATAGAATAGCGTTTTACAGAATAGCTAACTCGGTAGGCTTAGCTGACGATATTTTTAATACCTTGAAAGGAAACATCTTTTTGAGGTCAAAAACAAGGCAATAGCTAAAAAATTTATCATCTTTTTTCGGCGACAATATCATGGCAAAATAAATGTGGTGACAAAAAATATCTGTTCAAGGCCAAAATTTGGGAAGTTTCTTAGAGTTTTCAATGTGCTGTCAACAAAAAAATCAAGGTGTCGAACCTATTAAAATATCGCTTCGGTGCGAGTTCGGTTTCTGAAAAATTTAATTTTATCCGTTGAGTTTGAGTTCCGGTTCAAAGCTTTATAAATGTGTTGGTTTAGTTGCGGTTCGTGTTTGCCAGAGTCAAATTTTAGGGACTCGGTTTCGGTTTGGTTTTAACTCTTAACGGTTCTGTTTGGGTTCGGGTTCAAGAATAAGAGCAACACAAAATTGGTTTTTGGGTCGATTTTTTTGCCTGCTTTTATTGGATGTTTCAACGGTTTTCGTTTTTGTTGCCTTTTTTGTGCATTGTGTTTGTGTAAAAGAATTTGTTTATGAATTTAGTTGCCAGGAATAACAAAAAGAAACGGAACCTAAGGGAAGCTTGACTGAGTTTAAGATCGTCAGAAGTAGGATAATAAATAGAGCCGCTTTTTCATGAGCTAACATATCGAAAAATATGATTTTGTTCTTTGAAATATGTGATAATATATGACTTTATTTTTAGAGCATTAAACTTATGGCGATCTCCGTAATCAGCAACTCGTGTGTAAATTAACACATCTATTTTGAGCAATAGCACACCCAAGCAACAAACAAAACACTTCAGTTCCACTCATAAATTGCAACAAAAATTTAGTGCATCTGATCAATAGGCGTTTATGCGCAATTTAATAAACTGTACAAAGTTTGCGTCAGCAAAATTTCTGTTTGAGCGAACCACTAATCACTTCTAGCCACTGCGTAGTAACAATCACAGCTCTAAGCTCGATAAGTACTCTTGGCTCGGATATTTCAGCATAGGCTGACCTGCTACAAGTTTGTAATATTCAAAGACCCAATTGTGAAAGGCAAAAGAGATGTGACAATGCAAAATTGACGTCAAACAGCAAGCGCTGTCAGGCTACAGAAAATAATGAAAATGAGGTTTCATTGCTTCATAAAACTCGGCGTAAGATCGCTCATTTCCTTTCTCATTCACTAATTACCAAGTTTTAATGTGTACGGCAGCGATTTGAACTGCGTCTACGAAGGTGCTGGGTATCAATATTTGCATTTTAAAGTAAAAATTAAAAGTCCTATTTTACTGTAAAACCTAAAATAAAAAACATTACTTAATATGATTTTATAACTTCGTAAATACACCCCGAAACGATCGAGTTTTTTCACTGTTACAAGTTTGACAGCTTTATGTAAACTTACCACTAAAAATTATGACTTCAACGGTTTGTTACTATCTGTACTATCAATAGGAGCTTTAAAAATGCAGCAACAATGAATGCTATTAAAGTTATATAAAATTGAATATGAAATTAATTACCGCTACAACAAAAAATTTGTTGTATAGGCTCGCAATGAAGTCCATATTTTTACGAAAATCTATGCAACTTAAGATCGCTGTTCACAGTATGCTTTTTGTCCGGTTTTGTAAGCTTTTTGCTCTCATTTGTTTTATAGGAAAATTTTCGTGCGCTCGGATATTTATATGATGCTTCACATTATATGTTGCTGTTGTTCGAATATCGGATTTTGTCCGCAAAGTCCGCGCCAAAAGCGTCTGAGGTTTTGCGGACAAAAACGAGCGAAAAAATTTGTGATGCCCAAGCCAGTTAGTTGTTCACACAACAAGGTGCACTTCCATTATATCATACACTGTAAATATCCTTGCGGATAAAAATTTTCGTAGAAAAATGTTTGAGAGCAAAAAAAGTGCTAAATTAGTCAAAAAACGTATAAATGTGGAAAAACCTTAGGAAAAGCTTTCTTGTGTTCAGCGCCCTTGATGCCATGCAAAGAAACCCAAGAACAAATACGGGAAAAATCGGGTAATATAAATGGACCCGTTAATATAAATGGTTTTTAAAATGGGTTGTAAGATTTAAGGGAAACAAATTATATTCCAACATGAAAATTCGAAGGACAAATAACAAAAAAAAAAACTTGACGGCATAATTTTGATTTATTTTGCTTTTTTGTACCAACCAAAAATGAAATTTTGTTTTATTATCTTTCGAAATAGTGCTTTTGGATATCAGACAAAGTTTGTACAGCTACATTTGCAATTATCGTAGCCAGATTTCTGAATGGATATACGGAATGAGAGGAATTGTTCAAAAATGACGTTTAAGTTTAAGTTGAGCACAATTTATTTTATTTGTCCAGTTCCGGTTCAAGTTCAATGCTTTATAAAAAATGTGCGTCAAGTTCAATGCATTATAAAAATAGTGATTTAAGTTTAATGCTTTGTAAAAATAGTAGTTCAGGTTCGGTTCGGATTCATCACAGACAATTTTAGAGGTTGGAGTTTGGTTTGGGCTTAGCAAAAATAAACCCTAAATACCGGTATTTGCTTTAGCTTCGTATTCAGTTTTTTTAATTGCTTTATACAGTGATTATACAAAGTGTGCAACTAAATTTTGGGCAGCCACTTTGTGTTAAAATATGTGGTAAATGAAAGAGTGGAGAATATTTAGGTTTTTTTGTGCGTTTTGGGAGGGCAACTTTTTTCGTAAAACAACCACCTATCCTCCAAAAAGAGGAGGTATGGAAGCTTTCGTATAAATTTTTAAACTTCATTCTCCAAAAATAAACCACCATTACCTTGCTTAGTCTTCCACAACTGCTTCTAGAGAGGCTAATTTTGTTCGGTAATTCGTAGCAGATTCAAGGTCATAAGCAAACAAAGGCAACACTTTATCACCTGATGAATAAGCAACAAATGCTTCTTTGTGGCAATACAACAACAAAACTGTTCCGATAAATTTCTGTATTAAAAACTTTTTTCTTCTGGTAAATTCGGTTTTGCTGGTTCTGAATATAAGAGCTTAGATTATTTCTTGTGACAGAACATTTGCAAATAGCGAGCGCAAGTCGTAATTTAAGCATTTATTAACAACAGGCTTATAGCTTATATCCAATTTTTTAAGTTGTACATAGCACCAGGTGCTAGGATTGCAGTTTCACTCATACAGGTGTCTGGCCAATTTGGCTCGAAAGCTTTGCCATATTTTGTCAAATTATGGTTGTTATAGCTTAATATTTTTTGATTACCCGTTAGTGCTGTAATTATCAAAATGTAGCTATCAAACCATATTTACCTTTGCAACCTATTGGCCTCAACAACCAGAATATTCCTTGAAAGTTATGCGCATTTAAATATATCACATTTAAGTGGTAGACAGTTGCATTCTTCAAAATAATTATTCAGACCTTTTATCTAAACGGCAGCTTTTAAATGTCAAGAAATTCTTGCTGCATTCATGCTGCTTAAGTCTATAAATATCTTAAAAATGGTAAAATTTTGCCGGGTTGGCTACGCTTTCTCGCTTTTCTTCGGTTGAGGCAATGATTTCAGAGTCCTTGCAAGACTGAATTTACCAATCTTTATGTCGAACAGTTGCAAGCACATAGCTCTAGAATAGGAGTGGGCAAATGTTTTACGGTGAGGGCCGAAATTCTTTTTAAATCTGACAGGCAGTCCGGATGAGCCAAAAATACAATACATTCGAACAATTTCATACCATTAAAACATGCCGCAAAAATATACTACCGAAATGGCTCTTTAAAGTTTGTTCTTATTTCGATGTGAACAATCCAACAGAGTAGTTTTCTTTATCAATTTGTCGTAGCTCGGTTTTGGTGTGGTTGACTCATGACAGATTTGTGATGTTTATCAGTTAACGTGGATCTGTGGCGACCGATGCCGATATTCATAACACTAAATATCTGCTCGTAATACACATACGGGAAGAAGCAACAAAAGCATTCTCCGTAATCTTCCACAGTTATAAAAATTTAGTTTCTCATGGCGAAGCATAAAATTCATTTTTTTTGTTTTTAACAAAGTCACATTGAAGAGCAAACAGCTCCAGTTGCAAATCTTCCAAAACCTGTTTTAGGTCTTGCGTCAGGTGACATGAGACAATTTCAAGTGAATCCTGAATTTGTTTCAAAATTTGAAAATTGACTACAGAATTCTACATGTCACTTGTTAACTGTATTTATATAAATGTTAAGGAACCTCTTTATTGAAGCCAGAGTGTGCAAATAGGAAAAAAAGCCGTTAGACATTATTATTATTGAAAATAAGTGCAGTTTGGTTTTGCAAATTTACACACACGTGTGTATTTAAACTAGCCAGCTCTGCCAGCGTCGCCCACAGGGCCCCCATCAGTAATGTCGAGATATGAACAACGGTTCAGCTGGCTTAGCCGCCTTCACTCAATGGATAGTAGTGAGAACATTGATAAAAAGTTAATGTGTTGCTGACGTAGCCACTATATTTCCCACAATGTTCTAGAGTTTCTGGCTACGTCTTGTTTGCCCATTTGGTACTAAGGAACTGAACTTAGGAACCTGACTTGCTCAAGCCAGCCAACGATTTCACGAAGTTTTATTTGTTCATTTTATGAAGCCTATGGAGGCATATTTTCCAAGTGGTGGGGTTGGGGGGGGGGGGCGACAGAGTGATTGATATCTATTTTCAGAAATAAGCTATTAAATATTGGGACAACTACTTACAAAGTTTTTGTTATTGTATACCTATCTGCACGAGCTAAAGACTCTGGCTGCTCGCATGAGTTTCGTTCTGGCATAAACGCAGCCATGCAAAGAGCAAAATAACTCGAAACGAAGTACTCGAAGTTAAGTTATTACAGTTGCAGGCCCCCATCGGCAATGCCGAGATTAATAATATGAAATCAATCGGCTGTGTCGGCTTTACTCAATTGGAAAGGCAATTGCTTCAACATTTAGATGATATCTAGCTCCACACCAATGCAGCACCACTTTTACCTGGCTCTTTTTGTGAAAGGATCAACAATATTTTGGTTGGAACAGTTTACATTTAAAAACTTTTTAGAGACTTAGACTTAGATAAATGTTTTTGAAAATTTGGATAGATAATGCCAAAGAATCATGCTTTTGGGGAAAAATAGTCAAAATGTACTAAAGAACTTAGTTGCAATTTTGCAATTTTGTAAAGAAATTGCAATTTTGTAAAGCCCTGCTACAAAAATTTTAAGTGTGTTTGACCGGTAGGCTACATTTTATAATTTTCAGAGACTTCATTTTTTGATAATTTTTTTGAAAATTTAGATAGATAATGCCAACGAACCATGTTTTTGATGAAAAGTAGTCAAAATGTACTAAGAAACCAACTTTTTCTAAAGATTTTTGATTTCTTAGGCCTAGTTGGAAAATTATTCAACTAAAAATGAAAAATGTTGCATGACAACCATTTGTTGATCAGCGGTTATATACCAAGCCTTAGCCCTAACTGATTAAGAGTTACATATTGATCGAAAGCAAATTTCAAAAGCTTTCAAACAACACTAATTGATAATACCTCATCATAATCTTTATATATTTAACTTACCTGTTTTTACTCAGCTTACCACCTTTTTTGAAAAGGAGGGAGGCAAAAAGTTGCAATGCAAATCTTAAGTTTTTACTTTAGTACAAAAAACAAATAGAAAAAATATAGGGCGCATATTATTGAAATTGCCATAAAATATCCTTCAAGTTGTTAACAAAATTGTAAAAATTGGTAAAGAAATGAGATCACAAATTAGTTTTTAAGCAAGCTGACTTTATGAAATTTTACTATCTAAAAAATCATCCCATGCTGATCTCTGGCAGCGAGAGTGGTGATCGAACAAGACAGCATTATGACATCATACGGTGAATTTAAAGAGGACAGAAAAAGAGCGAAGAAGCATGCTTAGAAGGCTTCAAATGCGTAAAAAATGATCTGTTCGGGCGTCGACAATTCAGCTGTAATTGTTGTAGATTTTTTTATCCAAAGCATTACCTTGTCAATATCACACAAAAGAGCGTTTAATCGCGTTTTTACGATTAGTAGTTTTAAAGAAAATACAGAGAACAAATTGTGAAATCAAGCGCTAGCTGTGACGTCATTTTCGACACAAAAAGAATAAAATTATTTTGAAGTTGATAAGTTGACGGCTGGTTTTCGATTGAGCAAAAAACGGTTTTCCTCTGTCAAAAAATGCAAATTAAAAAAATTGTTTTTGATAAAGGCGTCATAATGACGTCACTAACCAACCTTGACACTCACCCCGGGGAAGTGATCAATTGCACCAAGTTTCATGATTGTAGTAGTTTCAGATATACATATATGTGTTAGCAATTGTAAACAATACAACTGGCCCCAAAATCGATCGGTTAAGTAAAAAGATCAGCTCCATTTTTAGGAAGAACGGATTAAGCATAACAACAGAAGTTAACTTCACCACTACAGATTTTCTTGACATTTCGATGAATCTATCAAACAGCTCATACGCCCCATGCAGAAAACCAGGAGATTTACCGCTGTACGTCCATGCCAAATCAAATAACCCACCAACAGTAATTAAACAATTACCACTAATGTTTAGCCGACGCATGTCTGATCTTTCTTGTAACGAGTTGGAATTTAATAAGTCCAAAGTAATGCACTATAAAGCCTTAAAAAGGCGTGGACACAACAATGAATTGACATATTAAAAAAGCAGTCCAACAAAAAACAGAAGAAAAAGGAACGTAAAGTCATTTGGTTAAACCCCCTACAGCAAAAATGTGATGACAAATATTGGAAAAGCATTTTTCCAACTAATAAAAAAGCATTTCCCCCAGTACCACAAATATGCAAAAATATTTAATTTAATTGTAAGGCTAAGCTATTTATGCATGGACAATACACCACAGCAACAGAATACTAGCACGGTCAAATGAATCCACAAATTCAAAGCGTTGCAACTGCTGCATTAAAGAAAAACGCCCACTGCTTGGGAAATGCCTTGTGTATCAAGCAAAGTAGGAAGCAGAGGCAAAATCATGAACTACTATAGACCAAAAAAGAACAGTTTAAAACTCGTTATCGCAACCATATGCCCACGTTTGATTCGGTCAGCCGAAAGATCAGAAAAACTAAAACAAACTTTTGCAGAATGGTTTATGGTCCCAATCAAACCGTAATACGGGCCGTAGTTTGCCAACCCCTACTTTAAAAATTTTCTCAAGAAAGAAGCCAAAAAATCTAATCTGCATATATTGTTGAAACAGGAAAATATCGCACTTGTCAACAAATTAGCAGTGGGTGTGCCCGAAGGCCAGCTGTGAAAAGGACACTTTTAGTTTCTGAAAAGAGCGCTCTCACATCTCATTAGGACTTACGCACCTTGCACTTTCACTTACCAAGTATTTCCAAAAAAGCGTTTCACATCATTGCAATGAGTCCGCATTCTCTAAAATTATAATAGAATTTACATAATTTAACTTTAAAATTGTACAAAGAATGAGGCCTAACTTATGAATGCTTTTTCAAGTCAACTTCACAGATTATTTTTAAACACTTTGTCTTAGATTTATTACCTTTGTCGTTTTTCGATGGTGGTGTGTAAATCGCAAAATGTCAATAACAATAGCGGTTGCAAAGCTCACATATAAGGAGGCCAATTGCGATATCTGATGAGGCAAGGAAATAGGTCTACCAGCAAGAAAAATGTGCTCGGAGCAATGTAGCGAAACAGTTAAATTACCATTCACAGTAGTCTGCTAAATGTAGAGATAAATTTTGCGCGGTGTTTAGAAATTGATTTTGGAGAAGGTTTCAAACAAATAGAAGAAAGGTTTACCAAAAAGATATTTCCAAATTAGTGCAAAGTTTGGCTCATTTTATGTAAAAGGAGATTTTGACACATTTTGATGGGGTTTAAACCATTGACCCAGTTAGGGAGAACCACAGGGACTATGCTCTTCCCCAATTTTTGTACTTGATAAAAGGATAAAGGAATTTTGGATAAAGGATAAAAAATTTGATTTTTTTAAAAGCTTTTTATCTTTGTTTTGGGCCGACCACAGCTATTTTCTAAAAAACGCTAATCTAGCAAATTTTACCTTTATTGCATTCCAAAAATTCGCAACCTTGTTTATACCTCCTTGATTCTCCTAAAATAAATACAGTCTTTTACTATTAGCTATAAATTTTCTGAGTACAAACTTCGCAAAAAACTCCGTTCACTGTAAAAGTAAAATTTTTTAAATTGGTAAAAATTTTGTAAATCTCCTCGCGCTTTGATAATGTTGTAATCAGGGGAATTTTAGACAGAGTGGGTTCCATTGTCAAAAAAAGATTAGAGTTCTTTGCCTATAGCCAGTGGAGTACAGAGAGTTTGCAAAAGAAAAGAAGATGGGAGCCAGCGATAGATGGTAGGTAATTAACTTTTTTCGGAGATTCTCTTGTGATCGTAGCCCTTCCGTAAAGGTGGAAAGTGAGGCAAATCACAAAATTTTTCCGAAATAAACGAATGCTTATAGCCGACGTATATTAGCCTAGTATTCACGAACATGGAGCGGTATTTTCAGTAAAATAATAAGCCCTAGATCACATTATTTTTCAAATTTTGCAGCGCGGTGACACAAGCACAATAGAAAAATGTCGCTTAAAAACCAAGCCGGCCGTTTATTGGTTGCCTTATGATTTTACTTTCCTTAGCTTGCTTTGCAATACATATTTATAAATTATGGTCTTGTAAAAAATAGTCTTCCAGCCTGCAGCAATTAAGAGGCCAATCTACCCTCGTATCAAAGTTATTGAGGGTCAAAATCAGTTATTTGAGGTCAAAGTTATTGAGGGTCAAAAGTTATTGAGGGTCAAAATCAGTTATTTGAGGTCAAAGTTTTTGAGGGTCAAAAGTTATTGAAGGTCAAAATCAGTGGCGCAGGAAGTTGAACTTTATTGAAGTAAGAGTGTGTTGCGGTACCCTCTTCTATTTCAATCTTGCAAAACAATCATAACATCTTTTTTTGGAGATCAAATTCTTGAAAGCAAATTTTGTACCCTTTTTTCTGGAGGAAGACACAACAACAAAAATTACTGGTCCACAAACTGATCCTGGACTCAATTCAATATACACTCCTTAGACCCCTTTAAACGCTACTGGTACTCGAAAAAAAGAAAGCATCTAGTGGTCAACGTTTCAATAAGAAAGAGCATGTGAATATAGTAATGCAAGAGGCTAGCAATGCACTTGGCAAACTGCAGACAGTGACACTGTTTCGACCTATCAGGTCTCTTCAGTGCATAATTGCTAAATTTGTGCTTCAACATGTGAATAGTTGCTAAATTTTTTTCTGTTTAAAGATCTCAACCAAAAATGAAGTGATGTGATTACGCAGGGATGTAGTGCTGAAAAAAAAATTGTGGGAACGCACAGGGAAGAAATATATATCTTCCAGTCAGATTAGTGTGAAACAATGTCGGAACAGCGTTTCCACATCACTACATCCCTGTGTCTACGTCATTTTACGAGTTCACGCCAATATCTCTGAATTCGACGCATCTACAAACAAGGCTTGCACTTTTCACAATAAAGGCTGCTTTTCATTAGGCGCAGATTGCAAGCGTGGCACGAAAAATTCTTTGTTTCGAGTAAATTCTTAGTTTTTACGAGCGAGCCCTCCGCGCATAAAACTAAATAGAGAAACAAAAAATTTTTCGCGCCACGCTTGCAATCTACGCCTAATGGAAACCAGCCTTAACGCATTTACAACGACATTAAAAATATCTGATGATGACACAGGCTTATGCTTTTTGTTGACACGGAGTACATTGCGGCCACAAGGATGGCTATACCTAGAAACGGGAATCATATTTTTAATATCAAAAAAATGTTGAAGATATATATCATGTTTTGAATATATGGGACGCCAATGCAAATAACAACTGACTACTGGTTGCTCTCGAGCAAAACGAGCGATTAAACATTTATTAACTTTGACAACTAGATTGGAATTATGGCTAAGTACCTATGGTTTCAAGCTTATCGTTGCAAAATACCACCCAAATATTTAAATCTGGTAATTCTTTAGTTCTTTGTTTATTGACAGGTCTATTGCCTATCTCGTTCAATCTGTTTAATCTTCTAATATTCTAATCTGTTTAATCTTTTAATATTCTAATCTGTTCAATCAGTTTCTAATCTCCCTGCTTTCTAATCTTACTGTTTATTCTTCTTATCTGTTTGATCAGCTTTTAAACTTACAATCAGAAACTGCATAAGAATGCTTCTTTGTTTAAATTATAAGAGATTGCTGCAAACGAACATTTATTTTTGAAGTATCATTTAAACCAAAATTAAATCTAAATCTGCGGAGTGTGCTGTGGTAAGAGAATTAAACCTCTACAAGATCAAACTACTTTACTGACTGTTTACCACTTAACACTTAGTACGGTTAACCAGTTGGAGTTGGATATACGTCCAAACCGTGATAAATTAATCTATGCTTGACTTAGCTAATCGCTAAGTTTTGTTAACCACAAGGTACTACTCGATGGAGTGCTGGCGCCAGAGCAAACAAAGTGGTGGGGCACAAGACGAAAGTGAGGGGGCACTGACGTAGACTGAATTTTGCATATTAAAACTGATTTTGCACGGCTGCAAATCTTGAGCAATTTTGAAAATTCTCTATTTTTGTTTAAAAAAAAGATATTATAAGATATAGAATGTTTTGAATTGCATACGATGCGAACCTTCATGATCTTGAAATAGATATGACCGCTAATCGTGTGTTGATGATTAGATGAATTTATAATATAATATAACGTGACATTTTTGCCATACTTGATGACTTGATGGGTTAATGGTATAAGCTTGGGATGAGAAATGGTGTTTGAAATTTATACCACCAAAGTAACAGTATTAAAAAATTTAATGTACTGCTAATATAGGTAACGTTAGTCAAGTACCTTTTGATAATTAAATACAGGCGATCATTCGGCTTTAGCTTTTAATATCGGAAAATAATATTCAATTAAATAAAATGGAGTAGCTTGGAAATGAGAGCAACAAGTAGTAAAAATTATCGAATTGTCGGCCTAATCATCGGCTGAATGGTTAATTGACGGTTTGATTCTGTGCCACCAACAATCTTCACAAAAGTCTAGGAATGCTGCTTCAGGTTGTTGTAGAAAAATTACTCTATTGCTTAACGAAAGCATATTATTCCGGTTCAAGTCATTTAAATGATAGTTCAAATAATGCTTCAAAAGTGCGCTTTGGTCATTGACAAATTTTGATTTTAGTTTGTTCCAATTGAGCTCGTCATCTGGTTGAGAATTTGGTTTTAGTTTGTCTAATATATTTAGCATTGCAAATAGTGCATTCTACAGCATATACAGTATACCGTAGTTTCGACAGGTTAAGTTTTGCTTTAGTTTGATGATTTCATTGTCCGTTTTAATGATGGTAGCAAATATGACCATTGAGTTTCGATGTTGGACGAGATTACCGCAAAAGGCACAGTGGCCACATGGTCTGGAGCAGGGGTGGCCAAACTTACTGCACGAAAGAGCCGAAAACGATGGAAGTCATTACTGTAAGAGCCGCTACTTAATTCTGAGAAAGAATTTTTTTTGAAAATCACTCTTTACTATACCGCTACTACTTTTCATCCCAACGGCAATTTGAAGACTAGTGTTTTTGCAAGTCATTTTCAATGACGATATTATGCACGTGCTGCATAGCAGTATACGCATCCCTACACTCCATTACTGTACACTAAACACGAGTCAAAAGAGCCGCAGTCTACGACCCAAAGAGCTGCATGCGGCTCGCGAGCCGCGGGTTGGCAACCCTGGTCTAGAGGTACCTCTTTTGTTGGGCTTGTCGATGTTTACTGACAAGGATGTAAAATTAGCAGAAGCGATGCTAAACAAAGAGATTTTTATAAGTTACTATTCTGTGCGGTTGTAGTTCTTTCTCCTTTTTTGAGAGTTTGATAAGGTTTTTGAATGATGTTGTCCAAACGATTGGTCCTGACTTTTGTAATTCATTCATTTTGGATGGTTTAAATCTATTTGTCCAAGTTTTAGCTTAGTCTATCTTATCTGCGGCCATTGGTTTGGGATACTGCGCTTGAATTGCCTTTCTCTTAAGTTGTTCTAAGCTGCTATAATAGTCCTTGGTGAGTTCATTTAAACGTCGTAATCGAACTGATTCACCGAACACAATCGATTTGAATATTGTACCTGGTTGGTATGAGAAACCTTAAATAAAGCAGCGGTCAAGAGCTCTTGGTTTAACGTAATCTGTGGTGACGAATCGAAATCGAAAATAGGGAGAAATTTTATGCAGAATATCCAAAAATTTCAGCTCGCCATTTTCTTTTGTTGTGTTGATAACTCTGTACTTTAATATCAAATCATATTTGGTAAATATCTCTGAAAGCTTGATTTTTATGTTTTGCGTGGCTTGATTACCAAAAGAACGCCAAATGATATTATCAATAAAGCGCTTAAATATTTCTACGTGTTCTATTTCTGTAGAGCCTTGGCACACAACATAATGCAATGCTATGTTGGCAAGCGAAATTGAATGTTTATTTCCTGTAATGATCCCATCTTTTTGGTTGTAAAACTTGTTTTAGTATTGAATAATGACATTTTTTAAACATAAATCAGTTACCCACATTAAAATCTTTCGCACCTCTTTGCCACAACTTGTATGTTCTTGTAACGCAATTTTAAGTGCTTTCATTAATAAGGTTCTTTTAATGTTGGGATATAATTTCTGCACATCAGCCGCTGAAATATACTGTGCAGAATTAGAAAATCGAACTGTGATGTTTTCATTCTGATTATTTTTCCATTCCTCTAGCTCTTACAAATAGTGCTTATTGTCTCAGCTGTATTCATTCATGGTTGATTGATAATAATTTTTGGCAACAGGTTTAGAGATGTGTTTTAAAAACGCGGTTTGTCTTCAAGTGGCTATACTTCTAGCGGCTTGCAATAAGCGAACAGGAATATCGTATACAAGTTTTTCTAAGATTTCTTTAGATGTAAGTTTGCGGGCTTTAAATAGAGGATATGCGTGTGCTGCAGTACGTTGATCGAAAAAATTTGCGTAATATCCTTTCGCTTGTTGGTAGGCACCGTTTTGGACAAATAGATTTAAACCATCCACAACGAATGATTAACAAAAGTCAGGACCAATCGTTTGGACAACATCATTCAAAAACCTTATCAAACTCTCAAAAAAGGAGAAAGAACTACAACCGCACAGAATAGTAACTTATAAAAATCTCTTTGTTTAGCATCGCTTCTGCTAATTTTACATCCTTGTCAGTAAACATCGACAAGCCCAACAAAAGAGGTACCTCTAGACCAGGGCTACTCAATTGGCGGACCATGGTCCGAATCCGGACCTTTTGAGTAATGAAACCGGACTTCAAGCACCAGGATGAGTAACAGTAGGTGCAGCCACAAATTGCGAAAAAGCCCATACTCATCTTACTAAACTTTATTGACTTGGTCAAAATTTTCAAACAAAATAGCAAAAATTTTCGCGTCTTCGACGCTACTGCACATTCTTAGCATTGACTAACAGCACCTTCAAAAAGGACTAACAAGCAAACGATCAGCATCAAAAACAGTCGAAAACCTATTTTCCAGTGCTGAAGGTCTGTTGTCCATGCCTCTTTCGTCTTCTAAATTTACCTCTGCAATAAAACTGACCAAGTGTGGTAAAGCTCAGAGCCCAGACAATATTTTGTTAGATTTATTCTGAGGCACTGTGGCCCCGAATGTGTTACATGGCTTCAAAAAAAGCCTGCATGACATGCCAAACAATCCCCACGATATGGCGACCATCCATAGTTATCTCGGTACCAAACCTGGCAAAGCACCTGACAACTGAGCTTCCAGCCCATATCGCTATTGAGCGTTTCTTGCAAGCTTTTCGAGCGGTTACTCTTGAGGCGTCTAGAACCTGTTTTTGACCCCCAACTTCCTGACAAACAAGC
The DNA here is from genome assembly GCA_963675345.1 of Trididemnum clinides. Taxonomy (NCBI): domain Eukaryota; kingdom Metazoa; phylum Chordata; class Ascidiacea; order Aplousobranchia; family Didemnidae; genus Trididemnum; species Trididemnum clinides. The sequence continues at coordinate 19,054,069 of OY776289.1, forward strand.
TGACTCAAGCATAATTAATGCATAACCGATCAAGTATTTAAACTAATTTTCGACCTTGAACACCGCTTCGAAGAGAATAAATCAGACATTGTATTGGTAGATCTTACTGCCGCACACGATAAGCTACTGAAAGGCACCAGGGCCATACACCTCACCACCGCCTTCAATTTGCTGTTGTTTCTATGAACTAAGTTTTTAGAACTGGCTAAGAATAGGAAATGCACTTTTTTCACAAAATTAGCAGAATGAATTTCAATAAATTTGTATTATTTTTGATTTTGATGATTAGTGTAGAGTGTGTAGACTAAGAGAAAATCCGAGTATTTTTCCGTACTTGCTGATAATGATAGTTTAATTTTTTTCATTGCAAGTCAAAAATTTCACTGAACTTATCGAACTGGACCTTCCTTAAAATTAATTGAGTGGCTCTGCTCCAGACCATGTGGCCACTGTGCCTTTTGCGGTAATCTCGGCCAACGTCGAAACTCAATGGTCATACCCGCTACCATCATCAAAACGGACAATGAATTCATCAAACTAAAGCGAAAGTTAACCTGTCGAAACTACGGTATACTGTATATGCTGTAGAATGCACTATTTGCAATGCTAAATATATTAGACAAACTAAAACCAAATTCTCAACCAGATGACGAGCTCACAGAACCAATTGAAACAAACTAAAATCAAAATTTGACAATGACCAAAGCGCACTTTTGAAGCATTATTTGAACTATCATTTAAATGACTTGAATCGGAATAATATGTTTTCGGTATGCAAAAGAGTAATTTTTCTACAACAACCTGAAGCAGCATTCCTAGACTTTTGTGAAGATTGTTGGTGGCGCAGAATCAAACCGTCAATTAACCATTCAGCCAATGATTATGCCGACAATTCGATAATTTTTACTACTTGTTGCTCTCATTTTCAAGCTACTCCATTTTGTTTAATTTAATGTCTATATCGCCTAGTTTTTGCAACAATCAACTTTCATTCCCATTCACTTTAATTAATTTGGTTTATGACGTCACATTCACTTTTAGTCTCACATTCTGCTGTTGCTATTGTTAATTGCTCTTCATAGTCTATTTTAGGCTAGGTAGATTTTTTAATTTGTTCTTTATCCGAATATGTATTTACTTCATCCTTTGTTTAACAATATTATTACAACTACCCGATTTACTGCTACTAGTAAGATTTTGCCGTACGTATTGTGAAGATATTAAACCTGTATCGTGCTAGACATGCAGAGTTTTTCACTAACTTCTTTTTTATGCTGTTACCAGGAACTAATGATGACTATTTAAATAGTTAAAATATATTTTCCGATGCTAAAAGTTAAAGCTGAATGAATGTTTGCATTTAATTATTTAAAGGATGTACTGCAGATACGGCCACTAGCGATCTTCAGTTAGAATCGCTCAGTTTTCGGTTTGTCAAAGTATTTGACCAGATCTTTATTCAATTTAACCATCTTGGTATTCCACAATGCTAGTCGAGTACATGGCGCATCAAGATACATATTGCTGTATTGTCGGTAATCACTGAATCACGATTAAATAAGTAAAAAAGAACATATCGTATATACTCGTTTTACCGCCCGATCTTGATTGAGGGCCCGTTTGAATAACCGTCCGTGTGAACAGAACATAAAAATAAATAAGGGCCCGTGCTTGAATACCCGCCCGATGTAAAAGCTGATTTTTCAGTGGTAGAGAACAATAGGAAATAAGAAGCAGCTAAGAAGCGCTATGAGGATGATGGCTATGATGAGGAGAACAACATACCACTTGCTGAATAAATATAAACTTTGATTTGTTATTTCTTGTTAATAATATAAACTAATATGAGGGAATTACTCTTAAGACGTGAATAATTTGCGTTTGACGAGAATAAATTGACGTGGAAAAAGGATTAGTGTCGTGAAATATTTGTCTTCAACGATAACTTTTGTGCATAATTTTACTTTGAAAATAACAAGCGCCCGTGCTTGAATAAGGGCCCGTTTGAATAAGGGCCCGGTAGTGAGTTTGGTTGAAAAAAATAAGGGCCCGGGCTACAAAACGAGTAAATACGGTAGTCGAATACTAAAATAACGAATTTTTTAAGAAAAAACACAAAAGTGCGGAAGCAATACTGTGAAACAAAAAACACCAAAAAGTTTAAAATAAAGTAAATCAACTGAGTTACTTCAGATCAAAAATATAACTGCAGTCTACGATTTGAGGTACAGTACTGAACTGTCGAAAGGCATTTTCTTTCCAATTACTTTTTAGTTTTTTTTTGTCAAGTCGCTTTCAGAATCAAGCTGGACAGGATGGACTTTGCGAGCGTGCTTCATTGATTGCCTGCGATCTCGTATGATAGTTTTCGGAACAGAAAAAGAGTTTTTACACTTTTCGATACAGACTGCAAAAGTGACTCCTAGTTTCAGTGCAAGATGTACAGTAGGCATCGCCTTAAGTGCTTCACAATGTTCAGAAAGAAGTTTGGTTGTTGTCGGCTTTGTCTTTTCATCACGGTTGAATTTTGCAATGTACATCTTAGCAACCACACCTGGGCGGTCTACCAAATCCAAAAGAAGCTGCACTACTTTTACATTCAAAAAGTTGCTATTTTCTGGTTGAAGACAGCAGCATATAGTTTTGTATATTGATGGCTAAAACATGTCTATTTCATTGATAACTTGACCCAATGTGCTATAAAATAATCTTCGCATTTCGTTTTTATTGATTTCATTATTTCCGGTTGTTTCTTCGTCTACGTAGTCTTGTAGCAATGTACAGGGTGGGCCATAAATAACGCACCAAAGCATATAAAACAATTCAGATAATAATAACAAACGTTTTGGGCCATAAATAACGCACCAAAGCATATAAAACAATTCAGATAATAATAACAAACGTTTTGGGCCATAAATAACGCACCAAAGCATATAAAACAATTCAGATAATAATAACAAACGCCATCGGCACCAGACATTAACACTAATTCAACTCGTTCTTTAATTGTTAAGTGCATACCCTAAAAATGATATAAATTTTTTTTAAAAGGCAAATCATAACTAAAAAACTTTGATTGAAATTAAATTTAACAGTTATAGTAACTGATATTGAAATTAAATTTAACAGATACCCAAAGAAAAGATATTTACATTATTTCACATCACAATTTATTTTAAATCTTTGGTGCGTTATTTACGGCCCACCCTGTATTATCACGTCGTGTTCGTCTTGAATGAGCATCAATTTGAGTAACGACCTCATCTCATATATTACAAAATTTCTCTTTTGTTCGAAGATTGTGAACGTTTTCAACAGACGCAGCAGCAAGTGTCATCCCAGTTAATAAGTAAGTATTTTCAGCTTGAACAATATAGTTGGCTGGAACAAAAAACTTAGAACTTTAAAAATGCAATGTAAAAATTAGCAGTTTCAAAACCTTAGTGGTTCTATTTTGCAGTCTTTTGGTAAGACTGCTTGGCTTCTCTAGGTGATACACGTTAGGTCTCTTTAACATCACAATAGTACAAACACTTTGTAAGGGTATAATGTTTGATTAATCAACTTCCAAACAACACCAACGGGTATAACATATTGCCGACCAATATTTATTCACTGCCTTTCACATTAGCATAGCCAACTGGTCTGACCTGAGGCTGGTCTTGAAACAGAGATATCACCTATAATTGTAGAACAGTAAAATTACAAAAAATAACCAAACACTTGGAATGCTTCAGATTGTCAACTCCCAAATCATTAGCATCAGCAGATTTTCGTTTGCTTATAGGCCTACTTGCAGCAGATGTTGTAGGTGCACTGCAGCTAGCAGACGAGCTGAGACCTTGCAAACTTTCAGAACTTTCACTCGATTTAGAAGTTTGCAATCAATCTCTCTAACTCGTTTTGCGCCTTTTGCATCCTCAATGAATAAGCGAAATGAAAACATCTGCTATAACTGTGAAACAGTGTATTAGGTTGTAGGCCTAAAGGCAAAAAGTTATTTTATAACGATTGATGAAAAGGTTAGATGCAGTAGTTTCTAGTACCCCCTTAAAATGCCAAAAATTTGGCTGCTGGGCTTCAAAAAATTGCAAATTGTAGAAAAAGTTAGTCCTTAGGTGATTTTTGACTTTTTCTCAAAAACATGATCCTTTTGCATCGCCTAGCGCCTATTTTCAAAAGTTTGTCTACCCATGCCTGAAATATTTTTTACCTTGGGGTAACATTGGTGATGTAAATTTGTAACGCGTCAGGTTTAAACGTTGCTTGTAATTTGTTTCTTGATTACTGCGCGTTAGTTTAATGTTTGCCTGAAGCACTAGGATCCAATGATGGTTTTCTGTAACAGTTGTGTTTCTTATCAGTTCAGTGGAGTCGCTTTAGTTAGTCTTACTAGTTCTTCAGTTTAAATCTTTAGTTTAGGCGTTCTTGTTTGTATATGTTCTATTTATTCTTATGTTTCTAGATATCAAGCGTTTTAGTTGATTAAAGCCGGATTTATGAGGCTTATGTTATAATTTGTATATGCGTCGAGTTAGCAGGATCGCAACAATTGGTTTCTCCGAACCAAAAAAGGAGGCAAAGATGTTTCTGTTTTATTTTGAGATACAAAATATTGTTTTTAGGAAACATATTATGCAAATTGGGATGAAGTTTCCTTTCCAAAAATATATTACGGTACATAGCTTGATTTAATCTTTATTTCATTTTGATCGATCAAAATCACAGTTTCAATACATATTTTTTCGTTGTGGCCTGTTAAATTTTTTTGGTTCTGGTTCTCAGAAAAGTAAAAATTGTAGAAAAAGTAAGTAATTTGGTACATTTTGACCATTTTTTTTACTTTATTTTTCATTTTGACCATTTACATTTTTTTTACTTTTTTACTTTATAAAAATTTTTTTACTAGCGATGGCATCTCGGCCAGCGGCGAAAAGGTTTTACAGGATGCTATTCCTGCGATACAGAGCGACGAGAATACCAGTAATGAACAGCAAATTGAAATGTGTAAAATTGCTTCCTACAGTGAAAGGAGTAAACTTTCTGCTGAACAAAAATTTCAAATTTTAACCAATCGCAATACTCTACCGCATAATTTTCAATTTCCTGGTCGACTACAAAAACGTGGCTGTCAACGACATTTTCAAGCAAAATGGTTACAGCATTATAGCTGGTTAGAGTATAGTGTTATGGCAAATGGAGGATTTTGAGTGCCATGCATGCTGTTTGGTATTGGTTCCGATAATATAGATTTGGGTGTTTTGGTAAGCAGACCACTGACGAATTTCAAAAAGGCTACCGATGAACTTAAAGCACACGACAAGAAAGCTAGCCACCTTGATGCTGTTTCCAGTGCTGATCTGTTTCTTAAGGTTATGAGCGGTAAACAACCGCCTGTTCATCAACAAACCAACATTGCTCTTGCTAATCGTGTGGCAGCAAATAAAAAAAGATTGGTTCCTATAGTTAAGACTATTCTGCTTTGTGGGAGGCAAACTTTTGCTCTTAGAGGGCACGACGGTAGCACCAAAACCATAGAAGCTCAGCCGACAAGCAATCCTGGAAACTTTAAAGCTCTGTTGCCGTTTAGAGTTGATGCTGGTGACAAGGACCTGGAGCTTTATATAAAAACTGCTCCAAAAAACGCAACTTGCTTTTCCGCAACAATCCAAAATGAGATTATCGACGTAATTTGCACACTTATACGTAAACACATTGTGGAACATGTGAAGAAGTGTTGATTTTATAGTGTAATTGCTGACGAAGTGATTGATGCGGCCAATAGAGAACAACTAAGTTTGGTAATTCGCTACTTTGATCCTGAATCGAAAATGGCAGCAGAGAGGCAACTGGATTTTACTGCATGTCATTTGGGCGTCACTGGCCATGCAATTGCAGAGACGATATTAGACCTTCCTCAGAAAAACCATCTCGATCCTAAGCTGTTGCGTGGTCAAGGATACGACGGTGCTAGTAACATAGCTGGAAAAGTCAAAGGAGCAGCAGCTATTATCACCTCTAAACATCCACTTGCTCTCTACTTTCATTGCGCTTCTCACCAGCTCAATTTAGCTGTAATGAAATCAGCGGAGTTAATTAGCGTCAAAAACTTAATGAGCACCTGCAAAAAACTACATGATTTTTTTTATGTGCATCCTAAACGCCAGCAAAAATTGGAGGATGCGATAGATAAATGCTTACCTCAGTGTAAACAAAAAAAATAAAGGACCTTTCTCGCACCAGATGGATTGCACCCCTTGAAACTTTGGATACTCTATGAGTCTATGTTATCTTCACCCAGTTGCTGTTGAATGCATGGAGATGATTCTTAATTACTCTGCTTCATGGTCTGCAGAAAGTGTGGCTGATGCAAAGTCATTGCTTTCTGCTATAACTTCGCCCGAGTTTTTGGCAGCTTTGATCATCACTAATCGCATTTTTAGTTACACTGCCAACATCACTCGCAGTTTGCAGAGTAAGTCTAGGAACATAGTGGAAGCTATTTCAGGCATCGATGTTTTGTGTGATACCCTGCAGAGTGTGCGAGACGATGTAGACACTCACCACTGCCGCTGGATGGATGAAACTAAAAAGATGTGCGAAGATATTGGAGTTGACTCTGCATCCCCAGACTTTGTGGTAGACAGCAACGTCGTGACAACGTTCCAGCTGGAACACCAGATGAATATTACAAACGAAATCTTACTATTCCGTTGTTGGATCATGTCTTAATGGAAATGAAATCTAGATTTTCGATCCATCAGCAAAGTGCGACATATGGCCTGTGCTTCGTCCCTGCTACATTGGTTCTCATTGAGCAAGCAGAGGCATTGCAAAAACTTGCATCTGTGGTAAATCTATGCAAAGCTGACTTGCCTTGTCCAGAGAGCGTTTGGAGCAAACTTCGCTGCTGGTACGTCAAATGGCAGACAGAGCTTCGTTCAACAAGCACTTCTAACTCGTTGCCGAAGTCTCTCTCCGCAGCACTTGCTCATGAAAGCGAACAACTTTTTCCTAATATAAAAACACTGCTAACAATTCTTTGCATTTTGCCTATGACAAGCTGCTCCTCTGAGCAAAGTAATAGCACATTGAAGGTGACGAAGACACGACTCAGATCCACTATGTCCGATGGGAGACTCACTGGCTTAATGCTAATGTCAATTCATCGAGTCATTGATATTTCAGTAGATGAAGTGATATCCGAATTTTTGAGAAAGCATAGAAGACGATTGCAATTGGAAAATATAATGTGTTAATTTACTAAAAAATGCTAATAATCAGTAAGCTATTCTAAATGTAATGTGGTAGCCTTATGCATTGGAAGACAGCATAAAACCAGCAACAAAAATTTAAGCATCATTTCGTGCATTAATGGCAGGCCTAGCTACCAGATTTCTTGGTAAGAAATTTAGCTGTCATTAGCCGATTTGTTTATGTTTTAAAATGTATGAAATTATATTTGCAAACCAAATCGGAAGATAGGCTGCATGGGTACTCGGTCTGGTCATACGCACTGCACGGCAAGTACAGCGTCACATGCACACGCTTCCTGCCTACACACACACACACACACACACACACACACACACACACACACACACACACACACACACACACACACACACACACACACACACACACTCAATTTCCTAGCACAGGGAGGGAGGTTTGACCGACATGATTTTACTTATATGATGTCAACTTTGTTTCTCAGCTTTCTCATTCCAGCGCACTCATACAGTAGGGACTAACAGCCGCACCCCCACTTTTACGGCATCTTTACCACATTTGGGCAAAAATAAAATGAATGATTCAAACTAAATTTAGTGTTACCACAGTCAACTTCTACGTTTCACCTAAGTGGACTTTATTTATCAGGGGTGTAGTGGAGTGACAACGGCGTTTCCACACTGCTTCGCACTAACCTGGCTTGAGAATCTACATTTTTACTCCGAATTCTTATTTGCAGCTCTTAACTTAGCATAAGGAAATAAATTGCGAGTTTTCTCTTATGTGTTTTCTCTAATCATCGTTTAACGGGCACGATGTGGTAGTGGTTTGAATATCCGCTACGCAGTCGGTAGATTTGGAGTTCATTGCCCTTGTCGATTCACACCAAGAAAATTTTAAAAATAGTACTTACAGCTTCCCTGCTTGGCGCTCGGCATTTAGTGGAGGTTGTGGAGAACAAGCCGGCAAGTTCGGTTGTTGTGTTCTTGGGCAAGGCACTTAACGGGAGATCCCCGGCTTTGTGCAGAAGCAGGTGGCCCAGAACCTCGGAAATGACAACTACCAAGCAAGTGCGGACGTTCCATCCAAAATATAGCGATATAATTTGCTTTTTCGTGAATGGAGATAAAATATGGCAAATAAATGAAAAATAAAAATAAATTAGTGTGATTTCATAATCTAAAGGGGTGTTGAAATTTTGTTTTATTGTTGTGGTGATTTCATAATCTGAAGAACATTCTGCAAAATGCTTCCATACTTTGCTTCCATTTAAAAATTGGGCATTGCCACCAGGGATGTGGAAGCGGAAGCGGAAGCTGGAAGCGGTGGAAGCCGTACTTTTTCTGTGGAAGCGGAAGCGCGAAAAATCCACCGCTTCCGCTTCCATATAGGAGGGAAGAATGGAGGAAGAAAAGAAATTGGTTCTGCTATCCTTCGTAGAAGAACGAATGGGGGGAGCATAAACATTAAGAAATGAGAGCAAGGAGGAGCCGTTTAGAACGCCGCCGCTAGCGTCTGCGACATCAGTAGAAAAAATACCAGACCGGGAGTGGGTGCCATGGGATTGCAGAGCAGAGAATCCAGGAATCCGGAAAGAAGAAGATAAATTGAGATTAGATTCCTGGATACAAATAAGGTCAATGGGATGAGACGAAATAAAGTGTATTAGTTTAATTCTCCTGGCTCGGAGACCCCCAGCATTCCATTGAAGAACCTTAAGAGAGTTAGGGAAGGGAAGAGAAAACAGGAGGTAAAGAGAAACAGCCAGGAGCATGAGGCGGTGGTGAGGGTGCAGAGAGAGAAGATACAAAGTGGGCGGAAAAAGGATAAGAAGTTTAAAAGTGAGGGTGGGGTGCGAGTGCTGCATTAGCAGAAGGGGGACAGATTGAGCAGTGAAGGTATACCAGCTGGAGGAGTCCGACGAGGAAGGCACAGTGCTGGTAGGTGTAGAATCTCAAAAAAAGCTGGGAGGACAGCTCCAGAAATGAGAGCTGCCAAGAGTTCTAAATCTAGAAAACGAGAGTAGTGAGCACTTTAAATGAACTTAATTAGAGCATGTGCAGCATTGCACTGACCTACTCCGCCAGGTCACATTTCCAGCGCACACTAAACAGGGAAAGACAGGACAAAGGTTAGGATGAACGTTGCCACTCATCAGAAGAAGGAGAAGAATGAGAAGACATTCAAGAGAAAGGCAGGAGAAAACAGGCCAATTTTAAAGAAGCTGCGTGCTACCCTTCTGCGGTCGTTCAGGGGGCTGCACGGCGAAAAAATGCTTTGTGTGAGGGGAGTGCCCGGGGTAACTAGAACCTTCGGGAGGGCCAACAGCCATTTTGACCCAACCCAAACGGGTCGGGGACCGCACCACCACGTTAAGGTGGCTGTTGATTGGTGCAGTTCAATTTTGCTCGCTTTACATTTACATACTACATATATGACAGAAATTTAGCACTTCACTATCCAAAAAGATCGGAGTCAATACGTGTTTTGAGGACGGACAGAAGGTAATGATGATTTGAGTTAAAGTTAACTCAAAGTCAGAGTTAGTTGAGGATAGAGAGGGAAAATCAACGCTATACGGTGTAATTTGTTGTTGTGACGACAAGTTATTGTTGAAAGCTGTAATATGGAACCATACGGTTTAGATCTGAGAAGCATTAAGTTAACTGTTGTAAAAGTAGTTGTAAGTAGTGAAGAAACTTGTAATAACTGTCTATTTGTTGAAGTGTTTAATTATTTTTTGAATTGTAGTAACAAAATATTTGATTTTCTTGCAAGCAGTTCGTGATTTCTAAATTTTTGTTAGTGGGAGTTCCGTTACAAACGCGAAAGTACATTAGGGGCTCCGCGATCACAAAAAGATTGAAAAGCACTGTCCTACATTCAACACGAGTTTTGATATCTATGAAAAACAAACACAGAGTAGTTCGAAACAATAAGCTTAAGCGAAGTAGGTAAAGTAATAGCAGTAAATGAAGGTTTTTGTCTTTTCAAAAGGATGAAGTGTAGGAGAAGGCAGGCTACAGACCCACAAAAGTTAAAAAAATTGTCAACGATCGTTTTTTCGTTTTTTGTTAGTGGAAGCGGAAGCGATAGGTGTGGAAGCGGAAGCGATAGGTGTGGAAGCGGAAGCTGAAGCGTTTGAAAAATAACCGCTTCCACATCCCTGATTGCCACATTTTCTTGTACTACACCATTTTTCAACCTATTTTGGTCTGCGTTTGAATTTTCAAACCTTTAACAAAGTCAAAACTTCTTTCAAGCAGTAAATAAAGCAAATGTTTTGAAGGTATTAGGAGATGCAAACTAGTAAACTTTACGACTATACCCTATTAAATTTTTCTACAATTACAACTTCAAGAAAACAAATACTGCTTTAATAGATAGCAAAATGAATTCTGATAATTGTTACAAATACAAAAAAGCCCTTTTTGAATTTTAAGTAAAATTCAAAATACGTGACTTGAGAATTCAAAAAACTATTTGCGGAATAATTTGCTGTAGAGGTAAACATGCTGAAGCTTACGAAAAAAGCTTCACGATGACTGATCTTTTCGCAAAAAGGCTAGAGTAGAAAAGGACCGGCAAGCTTGCTTGTTGTGTCTTTGGGAAAGGCACTCTGTTGAACAAATATGGGGACAGGTGATGGAGCTTAGCAGTTTACCCATTGTTGTGGCTCAGTTAAACTGAACTGCTAAAGACTAGCAAACGGAGCATAAGCTCACTCAAATCAGTAATTTAAAATGGCAAAAGAAAGTTCAAAACAGCAGTAGACAAGAAGAGACAATCTAAGGCAAAACTTTATATGTCTGCTGAAGAATTGGTTTTATTGCCTGACCTACTCATGTTCCTAATTCTAAGTCAAACTAACTCTAACTCTAACCCTAGCTCTCACTAATCCTTACTATATTCTAACCTTTACTCTAACCCTAATTTAGATATGGGTAAAACGCAGAAATTTTTCAGAATTTCATAGATTACCCCTAATCTCAACCAACCCCAATTGACTTATCTCTGACCTAACCCCAAATCCAGATGTAATCACTGTTACATGCTGGAGATTTCCCTGTTTCAGTAAAACCCAAGTGTATACAAAACTTTGCAGATTTCTGCATTTTAGTTTCTTCATAATTCCAACCTTGAAACGATAATCAGATTTTTGCATTTCAATTGTATTCAGTACCAGTACCCAGTGTTCCCTCTAAGATTTTAGTAAGTGCGTAACCGCCGGCACAGGTGCGAAATTGCTGCAAATGTGCGAAAGCCGCCGGACAAATTTGCAGGGAAAGGAAAGTCAAAACTGTGACAATGCACTTCGGTGACGTAATAATTAGCGTGACTATGTCAGCCCCAAAACGTTCACAAACAGGTAGCCTATCGGTTGTTATAAGATGGCGGCAAAATACCTGGCTATTTTTCTTCAGTAAGTTAATTGTTGTTATATTTGGTCTCAAACTTTACAGCCTTTGCAACAGTGATTCGTAAGCACTTTGGAATGACAGATGAAAAATGCGCGTAAATGAAATTAACCCTTCGCCGACGCCCGATATGAGCATGAGAACTAGAACTTTTACGAAGTAATGTGATGTTAGGTAGGTTATTACGACTATGACACAACAAAAATTACTTGCGAATTTTAACTGTTGCTTGATTACGGTAAATAATTAGACAACTTACATTTCTTTATCGTAATCAATTAAACAACAGGTTTTTGCAATTGCAAGCAAACTTTCAATCTCAGTTCGAAAAGTATTTGAAAAGAATCTAAAACTAAATCGGTTAGAAGTTGTATTCTTTTATATTTTTAGTGTTTATAAATGGCAAGTAAAAGAAGGTTATTTATTTGTAACGCACAAAAACTGAACCAATCCCTCAAAAATGGTGTTTTTTGTGCTTAACCGAAAGCGAGAACTATGTGCTTTTTATCTTAACAAGCACGATTGAAGTTAGCGTTGAAACGTAAAGAAAACATAAAGATTTTAAGCAAGTTTAGTTTCAAACTTTCCTCGAAAAATGATGTCTTGTGTTAAAACTGAAGTTTGAGAGCTGCTTGCTATTACTGCTCTTTAGCTACGACTGAAATCGGCTGGGAAAAAGTAAACAAAAAAATTGATGTTACTTCAGGTTAATTGCTTGAGAGATAATTTGTTATACAAAAAAGTGAGGCAAAGGCGTGCGCGATATTTAAATCGCCGTCACTCGATGTTGCGCCACAGCCGTGCGATGTTTGGGTGAGACGTTGCACTGCTCTAAAAAAGCATCTATCCTAACTTGGATTTCTTTTTACTGTCTCCCATACATTTAACAGTTGGTTAAGATTTTGCTAAACAAAATTGCAAAAATTTTAACACAATGAAAAAGTTACCAAAAACCGCCGGACTTTTTTTATGCACTGTTGAATTTTAACTGCGAATCCGCCGGACATAATTTCGCAAATTCGCACTTTTTTTGCGTTTAAAGGGAACACTGCCAGTACCACATATCCAGCAATACAGCGGATTCTTTAGTAAACCCAGCGATATAGCCTATATGTGGTATGCTCTGTGTCAAACAGCAAGTGATAAGAACTTATTCAACTCACATTTGTAGAGGTTGGCAGGAATTGCCCCCCCCCCTCCCCCAGCATTTGCCGTGAAGTATCCAGCCAATCTGAACGACAAAAATGCAGTTTGGACTAACGACATCCCATGTACAGATTGACAGCTGCCCCATCCAGACTAAAATGTAGAAAGAGTTTTTTGAGAACTGTTCCTCCTCTCAACAAGCACACCATGCACCAACTCAAAACACAGAACCTATGGCAGAACTACACAGACAATATTCCAGATCAACATACAAGATTCCAGATCCAAAATTTCCCAGTTCAAGAATTTCTCCCCCCAGGACACAAGTTACAATGGAATAAATGGCGTTGTCTCAATCGCTTAAGATCAGGTGTAGGCAAGACCAAATCTCTTCTACTGAAGTGGGGTTACTTACCCCCTAGTACTGATACCACCTGCCAGTGTGGAAAAGAAAATCAAACCATGAACCATTTGTTGACTTGCAAAAAAACTGGAAGAACCTGCACCATGGATGACTTATTACAATGTAACAGCAATGCCAAAAAAATCGAAATGGCTTGGTGCAACTTAATCTAGCTTAAATGGACTCAAAGAAGAACACAAGAAGAATAGAGAATCTGGTAAATTGCAAAATAACAATATGGTCTTTGAGAGAGCTGTCATTTATATGTGTTGCAATCGCTGTAAGCGATTGTTTAACCTGAACATGTGTGAAATGTGAGCTATAACGTAAATACCAGTTCTGCTAGGTCATGCAGCATACAGTGTAATGCAACTGATAAAACGGTATAATGTCTTAAGTGTGCTTTTCACAGTTTCATAGTCTTTCCATGACCAGTTTATTTCTCTGTCTGTCTTGCTGATAAAATCTTGAATATTGATTATTAATTTTAGAATGACAATTTTGTAAACACAAAACAAAAACATCACTATTTTTCATAGAACAATGTAAACCAAATTATAGTGATAACACAAACCATGCATATTTTATTGCTCGTAGGGTAAGTTATAGGGTATGCATTGTCACATACTGTGCGCATTGTTAAAGATAAACTACCAATGACAGATTAACATATATTTGATAATCTGTTGCTAGTGTTTGTGAAAAACACTGCTTATTAATAAAATTCAAAAATGTACTTGATTTTTTTCCTATTGCCCTATGTTGATCACTAATTTTAGATATGTCGATTGCCCTACCACTTTTAATAAGTTTTGTATAATTATCTAAGCATATTATTTTTGTTTGAACTTAGCACTAGTATAGCCTATTATTGTAACAATGCAACAGAATGCTGCTCCCCCACCTGCATCATGTCATTCCAAAGTTGAACTAAGAGTGTCTTGCAATAATCTTTTGGATAAAGATATTATGTCTAAGTCTGATCCTTTGTGTGCACTTTATATACTACATGGAGGAAAGTGGTATGAGGTCTGTGATGTGGATATTTTATTTTATTTTGTAGGGTAGTAGCATTTTTCAACTTATTTTGTTAGGCCTTAACTTGCTATATTAATGACATAATGTGAACTTACTTTATTTCATTGTATGCAAGAGCAACAGAAAGTGCAAAATAACATGTCGTTCATGTTAGTAGTCACCATAAAAGCTATAGTGGTCAGTGCAAGCTGCATTTTAAGCTGTTGCATCCATTATGTGAATGTTAATTCAAATAGCAGTTCAGTTAGCCACACAGCATAATGCTCTCCATGTTGCTGATACACCATAAATCAGTGTTGGCAAACTTTTGTAGTGTTGGTCTAATCCAGGAGTTGGCAATTTTTTATGATCAAAGAGCCATTTGGGCTCGATTCCCACAAAAGAAATAATGAGAGCTACAACAAATAGTATTCAGGTGAATTTATATGACACAGTCCATCAAATCAAGGGTGATTGATCTCTAAAAAAGTTCTTGACCTTTAATTAGTGGCAAAGAACCAAATTTCAAGACATGCTCACTTGGTTGCCACCTACCTAACAGAGGTGTTCTCCAAAAACAAAAAGACAAAAAAGCTACAGGTTTTGAACTCTTGGTCTAAACTCTGTTTTCAGTTTTAGCTGAAAGTTGGTTAATTATATAAGCTAGTACAGCTGCAGTCTAGTGCATAGCTATAATAAAAGGCAGTGGCTATTTCACCGTCGACGGCAATTTGCCCTTGGAATCTATTTTGCCATGATCATTCACGTGTGTTTATATAGCCAAATTTGCTATAATTGCACCAGTGACTCTGTGGTGTAGTGGATAGAGCGCTGGTCTTGAGATACCAAGGTTGTGGGTTCGAATCTCAGCTGGCCAGGGCTTTAAAAGAAAGGCAGTGTACACTGAAGGGGCAGGCTCGGTATGTAAATGTACAGGGCAGTGTACACTGCAAGGGAGTGTACAGGGTGGGGGATAGAGACCTGGGGGTGCAAAATTTTTTAAATTGGTTTTTAAAATTGACCAATCAGAGACGACCAAAAGTCACATGCTTAGTACGTCATTAAAATTGACCAATCACAAATAACTCACGGCAAAATAGTCTCTGAGGGTAAATTGCCGTCGACGGCAAAATAGCCACTGCCATAATAAAACACTTGAGCTAAGTAGCTTATTTTGATCAAACAGTGTACTTGCACACAAAAAGTTCATAGCCCAATACCGAAATTGACAGGCTAATAAAAACCTTTAAAAAATGATGTATTTAGATTGCAAAGTGATACTTTATGGCTGGTGTAGTAATGCACACTTGAAAAAACGTTGTTTGATCCACAGTTTGGTCACTATTACCATAAGTTAAGGCCTACTGTGTAGATCAGCAGGTTCCAAAGTATGGGTCGTGACCCACCAGTGGGTCATTAACAAAATTTCAGTAGGTTGCACATAAAAATACCTCTCATTAATGTGGATGTCAATACTGTTTTGATCACAGACAAGGAACAAGCACATCCTTCACACACATTGCATTATTAATTAATTATTTTTGAAACTTTTTGTGGTTCCTTAGTCATGTAATTGTAATTTGGAATAAAATTAACATTTTTAACATCAGTTTTGTTTTCACTGCACTTTTTTCCAAGCACTTTGACATACGTGTAAAGTTATGTGGGTCTTGAAAATTTATATTTTGAAAAGTGGGTTGTGAATGGAGACTTGAAAAAGTTTGAAAACCACTGGTTTAGATGCATTTACTAGAATGCTGTATATCCTACAGCCTAGTCAGAACATGGCTTAATAGAGTGAACATCAAACCTGTCATCCCGAGTCAGCGCTTTAAATGTTTATGCTGCCTGTCAACAGAAGCAGTGTTACTTTCAGGGTCCTACAAAATAGTACATGTCCATGATATGTGTGATATGCATGATGATACTTTGCAATGTCAGCAAACTATAACTCAAAATCTAATGCAAGCCCTAACTGTGCACAAAGTAGATGTGTGCTAATTGGAATTACTGCTTATTTCTTGCTTAGTTTTTGTGTGGGTGCTTGTTGACTTAAAGAGGTAAGGGGATTTTACTGTAATCTTCTGTTTAGTTCAATGGTAAGTAAAATAAGTTTTCTTCATCATTTCTATAGCATTAATCAGACACATCTTTTCCATTAAAGAACAATCGCAGTGTTTTATTGTGCTGGTTTACATACCGTTTGTTGTGGTTTACCTCAGGCATGTTAATACATATGGCATATTTTGTTTTTACATTAGCACGAGGTATATTTTTACTTTGATTTTTTTTCAGCAAGGAAGAACTGAAAAAATACTTAACAACTTAAATCCAAACTTTGCAAAAACATTTACAGTGGATTATTTTTTTGAAGAAGTTCAAAAGTTGAAATTTGCAGTGTTTGATATTGACAATGAAACGCAGTCACTTGGGGATGATGATTTTTTAGGAGAAGTTGAATGTACTCTAGGACATGTAAGCATTATTGACTTTAACAGCACCGTACTATGATAGGTTATTGGTAGGCCTGATGGTCTTTCAGTAAGTGCTACAAGGCTTGGGTGGATTTAAAGTTATCATAACCTTAGTAATTGTATTGTAGTTTTTCTGCTTGATTGTTGCATTTCTGATAAAGATGCTCTGTGCTATACGTTCAGCTCTTATGATCTTTGGCAGCAGTCATTTTGAAACTAGCCAAACAAGTTTTGTCCATGACTGCAAAGGTGTATTCAATATTTAAAACGTGTCTCTAAACGTTAATGAAAAGTGATTACAATTTTATACTGACAAAATAGTGTTATTGAGAGTCGTTTATTGAGTCATGAACAGCACGGCATAATTAATGTTGGATTTTCATCAAGAACCTGAGATGAATAATCATAGCACTTGTTACACGGCGTGGCCGAGTTCAAGTTGATTTCAAGCTTGCGTATTAACTTTAGTCACACTGATTGTCACCTAGTACCTTTCAAGCTGTATTATGTGGATTGCAGCTGAGCTTGACCAAAACAAATTTTTTAAGTCTACACTGTTATTTTGATTTTAAAGCACTGATAGAAGATACCAATAAACTAAAAAATACTGCATACATCTTCAAATAAGTTCAAGAAAAAAAATGGTGCTCTTTTACTGCTTATATGTACAATGTGCGAAGTGCAATTTTAGGATGTTTAGTTTGCATGCCTAGCCTAAATTAAGTGCTAGTAATTGGTCGATGTTTAATATTGAGCGACAATATAGAAAGCCTGCTTTGAAGCTGAAGTTTATTGTTTAACTTCATTATTAAGTTTCAGTAAGAAGTGTAGCTTCAAAATAGAAGTCATCAGCTCAGCCTTAAATTTCATAATAAGCTTGTAAATGGAATGCCATAATCAAGTAATAGTCTTTATTAATATATATCAATAAACACTAGCTGATTTGATATATCAGCATGACTTGTATATTGGCCAATATATGTATATATATATCAATTGCTGATGTATCAGTTTAGCTCTAAATTAGTTGTGCAGATTTTTTTCAATTCTTAACATTTAGATCGTATCAAACGGAAGTGTTACTCAGCAACTCTTACTTCGAAACAAACATCCAGCAGGCAAAGGAAAAATTACGGCAAGTTACTGTGTCTTGTGTTGTACTATTTTTCCGATAGGAAGGCTTCGGTCATGCTTTGCTTTCATAGCCAGCCAAATACTGGCGTTCTAGGCATAGAAAAAGTCAATAGATATTTTATTTATCAAAATTGTACAAGCTTGCTTGATCTCAACATTGTGAATGCAAAGTTTGGAGCATGCTGGATACCGTAATTTGATGTTGTGACACCAACAAGGCTACTTGCTCAGGCCACTATAGCCACTTGCACTCTTTTTAATTGTAACTAAGTAAATTCTGATTTATATTTTGTCCTCCATGTAATTCCCATCTGCTGATCTGATTGCCAAGCTGGAGATCTGTGAAGACTATTTTTTTGGTATGACTGGACAAGGAAATTGAACCCAGTTGTACCAACAACTGAAGCAGATGCTCTTTGCCAGTGTACATCACAACTGCTGTAATTCTAGGCAGAAAAGTATTTGCAATTGAACAACTTTGTTTCTGTTTAATAAAAGCCTGATGCAAAAGTCTCTGATTTAGCAGTACTTGTAAACCTCTTGGCATGAAAAACTAATAGAAATGTTATCAAACAATATCTTTCAAGTGGCTATAAGTTTGTAAAGTAAGCTTTTTGTTTCTCGTTGCAGACCAATAGCATTGAATTGATAAAAACGTAGCTGTTTTCAATTAAGTTTCAAATCTTTAACTGCGAAGCTGAGTCTATTTCAATTAATAATTTTTTGTAGTTGGCTTTTTCTCATTCCTCAGTGTATACAAAGGAACAGTTAGTTCATCAACTGCATAACCAGCCAGTTAGAACAGAGGTTTACAACCTATTGCATGGGCTGGCCTAGTTCACCCTACTACATTTGACTGCGGGCCAGAATGCAGCCTTTTCAAGATGATTTTTTAAGATTAAACCCAAAAAAGAGAACCTTTTATTGTGAATACATTTTTTTGTGGTGCTCCTAGTAGCGCTGACCAAATACCAGACCACTATATGTGCTGCATAACTTCATTTTACAGGCTGCATGACTTCAGTTAGTGGGCTGTAAAACGCACACTCTTGAGTTAGAATATCGTTATTCAGAGACAGGCCGTAGCTCTGCTGTGTTTCTTTCCCCTTCTCAATGGAATAAAATAAAAAGAAATTCTGATTTTTAAAAAAGAGGGGTCCTAAAAAGCTAGCGTAACATCTAAAAGCACGTTCTAACTTGTTTTTTGGTGGTTGAATTCAGTCGGCTACCCCTATATTTTGGATCAAGGGGGTCATAATTCTGAAAATTGCTATAACTTCTGATCTGTACATGCTATGGAGCTGATTATGGTCTTAAAAGAATGGAAAACACCAAGTTTGTATCTGCGGAAAGAGCAATTTTTTGCTGTAGCTGCAACAGAAATTGAGTTACAATCAAAAGACCTGATTTATACAGGGTCTGCCAAAAAGACCTGACACATTTGAAAATTTAATAGAAATCAAACGCGTTGACGAAAATAATTGATGTTTACATTTTTGGAAAGCGTATAGCATGCCATTTTGTGCGGTATCCAAAAAACAATCTACAATGCATTTGTGACGTCATAATGGTTGATTTTTAAAATAATGTAATTTTTTAAATTGTGCTTTATTTGCTAAAATGAAGTGATTGGGCTCACACCGTTCTTTCGTTATGGAAACTGTTTTTACGAACAGTGGATCAATAGCACTGGATCGAGTCTTCCAAGCTTGAAGTGCGTACGAAATAATCTTTGAGTTGCAGTTATTGATCCACTGTTCGTAAAAAAAGTTTCCATAACGAAAGAACGGTGTGAGCCCAATCACTTCATTTTAGCAAATAAAGCACAATTTAAAAAATTACATTATTTTAAAAATCAACCATTATGACGTCACAAATGCATTGTAGATTGTTTTTTGGACACCGCACAAAATGGCATGCTATACGCTTTCCAAAAATGTAAACATCAATTATTTTCGTCAACGCGTTTGATTTCTATTAAATTTTCAAATGTGTCAGGTCTTTTTGGCGGACCCTGTATTTTCCATGCACTATGAGTAGTTGAAGAGAGGGTGCACACTACATCAAGCTTTGCATCTCATCCTAAGTCTTCATCCTCATTCCCATTTGTGGATGCATTTTATTGCAAGGATTTAAAAATTTTTTAATTATTTTTTTTTTCAGTTTAATGTGAGCATAGCTAATTATCTGCTGTTAAAAAGTACTGTAGACTGTAATTCAAACATATTTTGCATTGCTGACACGAAACATAGCAGTTGAAAGAAAAACTTTACAAAGTGGTCATAATTTTACTAGTACAGATTGACCATCACTAATTCGGCCATCAGTTATCCGGCACTAAGTTGACCTAGAAAACAGTATCTGTACTCTGCACTGTAATTTAAAATTTTCCGGGTCACTGCACCAGCTTGGGTCAGTGGTCGCTACTATTTTGTTGGTGTTGTTTTCTACATCAATGAACTGGCAAGCTTTTTGTGCACTGTACTTTATTTTTAGCCTTTATTTTTGAAAAGATCATTTTTTCAGCCATGGCTCCAGTGAATAACAGAAATACTTTTCGTGGTGTAAAGCGCAAACACAAGTTATTGTCCATATCAGATAAGGTTGAACTCTTTTATTTTGTCTGTATTTCATTAACATTTCACTTGTCTTTTCTTTATTAACCAACTTGTAATGCTTTAAAGGATGTTTTAATTTTAAGATGAGATGGTTAGCAACTGGGTTTGTGTATTTAAGATAATAAATAGCTAATCCGGCTCTCCCCACGTTTCAATGATTCCGGATTAGTGATGGTCAACCTGTACTGCAAATTTTAAATGAGAATTACTGGCAAAGAGAACAAAAAAATAAAGGATTTTGCATGAAGATGATTTTCGAGAGAAGGGTGCTTCAAGAAAAGTTGCAAAAGAACTTGTAAATATGTGGATTTGGTGTAATGTGGATTTCGTCCTAGGAAAGACTATGTATTAACAATTTTCACTAAACCATATCACTAAGTCTGTGCAAGTGTAGCCAGATTGGCTACTTTCGGCAGAAAATAGGCTAATTTTGAGAATACTTGGTGGGTTGCAAGCTTGCTTTCGGCAGCTGGCAGATGTTGGAAATGAAAATTATTCATTTGTTGGAAATGCAAAAGGATATAAAACTGTAAAAATCTTTGTCTTGTTTTATTTTTAACAAGGATCATTTAGCAATTTGATACTGTTACTACAATTGCCAATAGTATCCTTATTTTTTGATTTGTTTGTTTCTAGCCATAAAATTTTTTTAATTTGGCCACTCTGGCGAGTTTTTATGTAACTTTTGGTTACAAACTTTTTAAAACCTGGAAAAACTAACCCGCCTGTGACAGTAGATTGAGTGGACCAGTAGGCCATAATCTGTAACCAGTTAAATAAGTTGGATTGATTTCATACAAGAGCAGGGCTAGCATTTTTCACTATCAAAGTTTGTATAACAGATTGTATGATTTGCGAGGAAACAGAAAAATCTTGGCAAATGTAGATTTTGGAGTCAAGTTTATTGCAGAATATGAGAAGTTTATGTAAGATGATGGCTTGGAAAGATCTCGTGAAGTTGTTGCAATAAAGACTACTTATAGGCAAATGATACTGGTAGTTGTAGAACAAATAAAAAAGAGATTGCCCTCTACACAGAACATGTTTGAAAATCTGACAACAATAAGTCCCAAGATTATTCTAAGCCAAATAAGCAGATGCTCATTTATTGATTTATCCTTTTTGAAGTTATTTGCTGACAAATTAACTCTGTTAAAAGATCAGCATTGAAAGTGTATTCTTGTCGATTGAAAAAATGAGAAAATTTTTGAAGCAGAAGGAATTCCAGTCTATGACCCTAAACAATTTTGGGTATCGATTCTGCAGCATCTCTTTTTAAGGATTTGGGTGAATATGCTCTAACTTGTCTTGTTACTCCGGTCAGTAGCGCAGTGGTTGAAAGAATCTTTTTCTTACTCACAGCTGTAAAGACGAAACGAAGAAATAGAATGGAAACGGAGCTCTTAGAAGTAGGGATGGACAATTCAGAAAAATATACTATTCTAGAATAGTTAAACCGAATCCAGAATCCGAATCCTTTTTGGCAATTAGCACAATCAACATGAAAGCATTTATTACAAGTTTACAACAACAAAAGCACAATCAGAGAATGAGTTTATTGCAGTGCAATCAAATTAAGTCTGCACGTGTGTGCATCATGAGAAAACGGACGCATTCAATCAATGTTTGTGTGTGCGAGTTACTTTTTGAATCATTGCATGCAATTGATACTTTTACAAAAAGAAAATCTGTGAACAAGCAACGTGATAAAGCCAGCAAGCAGGATATTAACCGAATCCTATTGGATTCGGATAGTTTGGGATTCGAATCCTTCAGATTTGGTATTCTGAATTGCCCATCCCTACTTAGAAGCTATTATCAGAATTAAGAACAGACATGTTGCTGAAGGGCAACTGTTGCAAAGATTTGTTTGTATTGGAGAGCATGTTGCTCCGATTTATGGCTGATATTGTCTACAAACACAACCAGCAGCAGCATAGCAGATGCAATGCAACTTCTTTTTTAAAACTTTGTAGTAATTTTTTGTTTTGTGCTGCTTGTACAGTTTTTCAACTTTTGGCCTTTTTTTGCTCATATTTGGCATATTTTTTGGGCTAGTTTGGCCTTTTCAAATTTTCGGGTCTGGTCACCCTGGTAATGTCACCATATAACATCTTAATTGATGCTGACAGCAAAACTACCAATACTGATAGTGCTGATTAGTGTTTAGGCCAGCATGGTCAGTCTATCGAAAATTGTCGAAGCAGGCCAAGTTTAGCTACAATGTGTGAACGCTTCCTGGTATCAGACAGAGTTGGAGCAGCAATTGCTAATGCTGCATTGCAAGATGCCGGTGTTTTAGACAAAAAAGAGATGTCAATGATTATTGATAGATCAAAGCTACGAAGGGAACGCCATAAGTTCAGAAAAGAAATTACTGCAGAAGAAAGTGTGCTTTTTAACCAGGTTGACAAAATACATTTTAATGGTAGAGAAGACAGCATAGTTAGTGTGGCAGAAAAGAATTTCAAATAAAACACGCATGACAACAGAACTGCAAGAGCATTATGTAATTTTTGGAGAGCTATTCAAATTTTATTTAGCTCATGTTTCTCCACAAAATGGAAAAGGTTTGACAATTGCTAACCACATTTACAAAACAATTAAAGATTTAGAGCCGGAAAAAAAATTTAAATTTGTTGGTTGCGATGGCGTTGTATCTATGACAGTCAGACATATGCATGCATTGCAATTTTGGAAAAAATGTTAGATATACCCTTACTATGGATTATTTGCTTACTGCACTGCAATGAGCTAACACTTTGACTCGTATTCACGGCCCTTGATAATAATCAAGATGTCCAGAATCTTTTTGTGGGCCAATTGGAAAAGAGCTGGATTCGCATAAATATGTTTCAAAGTGGCAATTTGCAAAGATTCGATCAATACCCGGCACCAAGTTTCCAATGCTGCCAAATGAGGACATTGCAAATATTAGCTCGGATGTAGAATTCTGTCATATTTTTCATCAAAGTTTACTTTCCCTCTTGTTTCCAGATTAAATTACATGACGGAGTATCAGATCGCCCCAA
Organism: Trididemnum clinides; assembly: GCA_963675345.1. Classification (NCBI taxonomy): domain Eukaryota; kingdom Metazoa; phylum Chordata; class Ascidiacea; order Aplousobranchia; family Didemnidae; genus Trididemnum; species Trididemnum clinides. The sequence continues at coordinate 19,077,544 of OY776289.1, forward strand.
GAATTTCTTTGATATAATTCAAAGAGTTAGATATTTTCCAGATGAGTATGTTAAAGAAATTGCAACCAATGTACTGAAAAGAAACGCTTATTTTGCTCACCCAGAAAATGCTTCTATGGCTTTGCTTTGTGATTTGGACCAATTCGTACGAAATTTGGTTATCAACAAAATCTTATTCACAAGAGAAACCAGAAAGTTACCAAACGTTATGATTGGCAGTGATGCAGTTCAAGGTGGATGCATGGAACCAATGGAGGAAGCTGTTAACAGGAAAATTGTTTCAAATGATAGTATTCAAAAATTTATTATTCCAAATCTCAACCTTAGAACAAAAGCTCGTCACCAACTGGCAACCTTAATGATCCTGATATTCGTCAATCTCCAGCAAAACAACATATGATTGATGCTGAGATCGAAGCTTTGAGATCTCATCCATTGGTTTTGAATTATATATGCCATAACCAGGATGTTGAACGACATGTTAAGCTTATCACTAAAGCTTCAATGTCGAGGTGCTGGACATGAAAAACGAGATTTTGAATCAAAACTCCAGTATCCATTGTAACAATAGCGTTTGACAATCAGCTTGTATATGAACTTGTACCTGCTTACAAAGTTGATTGTATTTACTGGTGATGAGTGATGACTTAAAGAGCTTTGAAAATGGTGCTGGTTTACACATGCATGCACTTACAGCTAATTTTCTCAACCTCATATTGTTTTGCATTTTCAATCTTATGTATAGCTAGAAACATTGATAGTATCTCCTCAATTTACATGCAATAGCAGCACGATATATAACTCATTCTTTGGCTTAGCTTGAATTCTTGCTGCAGACCAGTCATTATTCAGTTTTATTGAGAATGACTTACTACATTAGCATGCCAAGACAATGTACTGTATAATGCTTCAAATCGTCGTATAAACCTGCTGCTTTAAATTTTTTAATTTAATGATAGGTAATGTAGAAGTAAGTTATATAGAGCAGAGGTTCCCAAACTTTTTTTGTTGACGGCCCCCTTTAAAAACTTATCAATATTTGCGGCGCCGTAATGAAGCGAAAATTTGCGAATTGCAAGTTTTACCAAAAAGTTGTATTTAAATCATGTTTATTGTTCAAAATGCAAAATACTTAAAAATATTCAATGTGAGCAGTGAGTTTGTTGCTTTGTGGACATTTTATCAAAGCGTGGTGCAATGTTTGATATTGCAACACACATCTCGCGTTCAATGACAATCTTATTGTGGTACTTCAACTTGATTACTGCTACCGCAGAAAAACCGGCTTCGCACAAGTATGACGTCGCAAACGGCACAAAAACACGGAAAGCTTTACAGCCTACAAGTGGAAATTCAGCTCGAGCCTTAACCCAAAATGAAATGAGTGAATGAGGGTTGTATATGCTTTTCAAAGTGAGAACAGAAGTAAGATTGATAAATTTTCCAGAGTGATAAAACTTCCAGAGATGTAAACCCCTGAGGGGCATTTGCATTATCAAGAAAAGGATTTCTTATCCAATTGTAATTCTCAATGTCTTTAGAAAAATATTTCTCAAAATGCGAGATTGGAGCATCCAAATCCAAACGCATCACAGTCTTCATATGACATTTATCGGTATTTTGCAGCGAGAAATTGCGAGTTTAAATGGGATTTTAAAAGTGGATAACTATCACATTGCTTGTTATTTATCAACAGATCAGTTTTCCGCAATTATAGTTTTCTTTTAAAGGCTGTAATTTTGTCATGGAGTTGCAGAAGGTATCTTTTCCTTGAAGTGAGACGTTCAATTGATTTAATTTTGCAAAAATATCACAGAGATACCCCAACTGAGTTAGGAAAACTTCATCCTCAAAGGTAGTAACAAGTGCATGGTTTTCTTCTTTTAAAAATATGAAGATTTCGTTTCTCAATTCGTACACACGTAAGAAAACTTTGCGTTTGGAAAGCCACCTTGCACTGCAATAAATTGTTGTGGTCTGCTCCTAATTCATCGCAATGACGTTGGAAAAGCCGAGCTTTAAGCGGCCTTGCTTTAATGAAGTTCACAGTTTTGGCAACAACTTCAAGCACTCCACTAAGTTGATCACGGAGCTTCTGTGAAGCTAGCGTCTCACGGTGTATTAAGCAGTCAGTCCATTTTGCGTTGACGGCAATGCCCTGCACTAACGTTTGCAGCTCGCCAAAACGACCAGACATAGCTCGGGCTCCATCAGTGCATAAACCAACGCAGTATTTCCACTCAAAGTTATTTTCCAGAAAAAAATTGTTAAGTATTGCAAACAATTCATGTGCTTTGCAATTTGTTAAAATGGGCTTACAAAAGAGCAAATCTTCAACGATGTTGTCGTCGTTATCAATAAAGCATACGTAACAAGTCAAATAAGCATCTTTATTACTGGTACTGGTGGTTGCCTCGTCTAATGGTAAGCTGAATTCATTTCCACGCATTTTTGCTACCAGCTGATCACTAATATCCGAAATTTTATTTCGCGATTCTGTACGCAACTTTAAAAGACGCAAGCTGTGCCTTGGCAGGTGTTTGCAAAAAATTTGAAAATAAGACCGACTGCTTATTCATTTCTGATAACTTATTGAGTGAAAAATTCGCGTGGTTTTTCAGATAAATTGTTGTGGTTTGTTATTGAGTTGCGTTTCAGTTTACTAGGTAGCATACATTTCGCAGCTAAAACTTTGCAACAAATAACACATTGCGGATGCTTGTCACTACGGAAAGTGTTATTTTCTACAATCGTATGGTTGCTATAAAAAATCTTAACAAGCTGCAAAATTGTAGTAAGTTGTTTACAACTTTCGCACTGTGAATATTAAGCCGCTAACAATCTACTGCTAATCACGCACTGTAATTTTTTGTAAAAAAAGCAGCGAATATATAGCCTTCTCTTATAATACGGTATATGAATCACTAACAATACATTACAGCAGAGGTAACCGAACAGCAGTTAGGCTGCTAGTGTCCTACTCTGTCCTTTTTTCAAGGAAATAGCCCTGTCTAAGCAGGCAGTTCTTTTCTCATCCAGGTAGTTCCAAGGTGAATTTAGAAATCCATAAACATTATAAAGAAAATTCAACCAACCTTCTTTATTTCGGAATCTTAGCAGCACGAGAGCTGATTCGACAAATCCTTAGTGGAAAAGAAAACTGTATTGAAATGGAAAGCTTAATTAATTTTAATTAAAATGGAAAGCTTTTAATACATAATAATATTAAAATGGAATTTTAATTAATGGAAAAGCTTAATTAACTTTAATTAAAATGGAAAGCTTTTAACACCAACATCCGGGCAAGAATTGAAAATAGAATATAATTACAATCTTCCATAATCAAATAGAATACGCAGAAAAGCGCTCTTTCTTAATTATCTTCTCAAGGTAGACAAAAGTGTTCGCCAAATTTTGACTTCACTCAGATTGATGAAATTGAACGGGCAGTTGTTACACAACATATTGCATTGTGACGTGAACTGCGTAATCTGTTTACGAGCAACTCTTCCAGATTGTATTTTTCCATTATAGAATTTCGAGGTACAGAGCGGACTTGACAGCGACAAATGCAACAACTTTCGCGGCGCCCCTGGCAATGTCTCACGGCGCACCAGGGCGCCGCGGCGCCCAGTTTGGGAACCGCTGAATAGAGTGTTTCATTCAGTGTATAATCTAGATAAATGTGCCTACTTTAATAGCAGCTGAGCTGAAAAGCTGTGTGAGTTTATATATGGATAATCTAATAATATAAAGTGCTGGATTTAAATCCTAAGATACCAAAAAAAATTGTAACGCGTAGTGAATATTGTTTTGCACCATGATTTAATTTTGCGTTACCAGTTCCTGTTCTAAAGCTATTTGATAGGTTTCAAAGTGTTTCTTTGCTAACAAATGCATCACTTAAGCCAACTATACTATCTTTTTGGAGCTTACGGTTTTACATAAGTAAAGTTATATCTTTCTGTAAATGTTAATGTAAAAATCCAAAATTCCGAAAGTAAAAGCAATGAAAAATAATTACAAATCAGGTTTTTTGATTATAACTCAATTTCTGTTGCATCTGTAGCAAAACTTCTCTTACAGTAGGTACAAACTTGGTGTTTTCCATTCTTTTAAGATCAAAATCAGCTCCCCACTACGTACAGATCAGAAGTTATAGCAATTTTCAGATTTTTGACCCCCTCGATCCAAAATGGGGGGGATAGCCGGCTGAGTTCAACCACCTAAAAACAAGTAAAGATGTGTTTTTAGATGTTACGCCAGCTTTTTAATACCCCTCTTTTTAAAAAAAAATAAATTTTTACTCAGCACTATGTTAACAAGTACGGGCCTGTGCATGACCGGTCAGTTGCTTGCAGTTGTGCTCTATTGTTTGCCATGCATGAACCAAAAACTTTTTTCAGATATCAGCAGAAGAGCTGAGTGGCAACAATGAAGTAGCGTATTTGACTTTTCGTGCTCAAGGTCTTGATAAAAAGGTATTACTAAAGTTGTGATAGGATGGAAATCGTGATATTAATCTGTTATGCTTATTTTTATTGACACAAGCTGTTTAGTTCTCGGGCTTGTATGCTATAACCTCTTGTCTGGTTTCAAGCACAAGTAACAAAGCGTTTGCTACTTCAAAGGCCACAGTAATGTTTAGTTCAATCTACACAATAATACTTAAGGTATTCCCTACAATGTGCATTATGTCCGTCTTGTCTTGGTGTGATGAAATGTCACTGCTGGTTAGGCTACTTAGAAATTATGTTTTTCATAAAAGGGGAATTCTAGATTACAAAAAATGTAGTAATTTACCTACCAGTCTCGAGATTACACCAAACGCTTTTCGCGTACGTGACTGACTTAAGCACGTGATTCACGTGATGAAATGACGCCTTCACAAGCGGTTTTGTGCAGTAGCGGATGTATGCAATCGTGAAATTATTTAAATAAGTTGACGAAGTATATTTGCTTGTGGCCACAGCTGCATAAAGCGTTTCATGGAACTTCGTATATGTGCTTATTAAAAATTTCACGCTTTTCAGCAATGTTGAGTCCTTTTGAAATACATAAAACAACTGTAGATATCAGGAAAGAGGAACTCTGCCAACTACAGACAATTTAAACCGTGATTATGAGCAAATATTTATTAAACCTAATAAGCCAACGCAAAACACCAAAGCTTTTCGTCTCCACGCGGAGACTTAGTTAGAACAGAAACTCTTTAAACACAAAATAATCTAGAACAATGTACTCGCTGTGGGTTTGGTTAACTTATGCAGAGCAACAAATTTATGTGAGAAAATAATCACCATTTGGTTTGTCAAAACATGTATTTACGGGGTTTTCTCCCAGCCATATCATTACTAGCACAGTGTATTTCTACCACAAGCACTACAACCGTTATGAGAAAATTGTCTAACACCTTTCTTAAGGCCACAATGCGATTTCTCTTAAATGCAATGGAAACTTTTGTGTGCCAATATATCTACTTGGATATCTTTTAGGATTTTTTTGGAAAGTCAGATCCTTACCTGGAGTTTCATCGATTTGGGCCTGATGGCAGGCCTATGATGGTCCACCGTACAGAGGTCATTAAAAATACGTTGAGTCCGAGCTGGAAGCCGTTCAAAATCTCCATGCAAACGCTATGTGGTGGAAACTATGATGCTGAGCTGAAAGTAAGATGCAGCTCTCATCGTAGGTAGGCGGAAGCGCTAAGAATGATAAATTGCGGACATGTGATGATTTCACGTCATAAGCACTGGTTGTGGTTTTAAAGCTGTTGTTAAACCCCCACCCCCCTTGCTTTTTACTCAGTAGACAATCGCTTTCTCTAATCGACATCTTTAATTTGTTACAAGATGTTTAAATTTGTTGTTTTTCCGTAGCATGCGAACTTAGTTTTTTGTTTCAGCTAGATCCTTCTTTTTGTTCAAGCGTGTGTGCTCATGCTTTGTTTGCTGGTCTTTAGTTAGACTTAGCCGTCTTGACTGCTCGACTCTGCCATATGTCCTCGTGAAAACGGACGTATTCCGAAAATTTATTCTCTTTCACAACTTTTATTTTGTGTATACGACTTTTCACTTTTAGTCTTCTACTAGGCTAAATTATCTGTTTTTCTTTGTCCCCTGACAAGGAAGAAGTCATTATTTTTCTTCGTCCAATCACCATTCAAAAGTCAATTGTAATGACTTAACCTAAAGCTCCGGCCGGAGTTGAAACTCTGTGAGAGTAACTTCCGGCCTTCGGCGCATCCCTAAGTGTTAATGCACTTTATATTTACCAAAACTGCTTCTAACAAGCTTGAAAATTGCCACCAGTTTCCTTCCTACAAGTACCACAATGCAGATTCCGTACGCTGTGAATGTGGATGTAATGCCTGTCTTTTCAAGAAGCAAAAATTTTAAGGGTGTTGAATTTGCAGGTGAAATGCCTTGACTGGGATAATGACGGATCTTCAGACTTCATTGGTGAATTTACTGCTACAGTTCGACAGTTCTTAGAAGCTTCTTCGAGACAAGTATGCTGTGAAAATGAGAATTTTTGCCACAGTTTAAACCAGAATTGAACCATGTATCAGAGATAACACTTCAAGCATTTGCAGTGTGTTGCTGTAATGGCTAAGGTGTTTATTTTATGCGATACCGCTTTGCAACCAATCGCAATAGATAACTTATTTTCTGTGCAAATTTACTTGCATATTTATGAAAAGGATCCTAATTCTTATTTTACCCTCAAAGTCATTATAACCTAGACTTATGGTTATTAGCAATTTTTTGAGATTTCGGATCTACTGCAACAAGTTTGTTGCATCAAAAGAAAATGGAAAACCATTGATTAAAATGTATAAAGTAGCTTTGTCCGGTTATTTCTTTATAGAAATTTTTACTGTGTTTTAGGTAAATTGGGATTGCATAAATGCGGATAAAAAGCGAAAAAAAGGCGGAAAATATAAAAACTCCGGTATCATAATGTTAGCCTCTTGTAAGGTGAGTTATATGTGTATAGCAATGAAGTTGTTCTGTAATAAAGAGCGTAGCCGCAGAATGACTTAAGGAGCGATTCAACTTTTCAAAAATATTTGAGACATTCGATAAAAAAACGTTTCACCAAACTCAATTATAGGATGTGTTAATGGCACGGAGATGTAGTGGTCATAGTGTCCGCTTCGCAGTCGATAGACCCGGGTTTGATTCTCTCATTAGGTCATGCAAAAGACTTCATATCAAAGACTTTAGAAAGTGATATTCGCAGTTTCCTTGCTTGCCACTCAGCGCGAAAGGAGTATTGTTGAGAAAAAGCCGGCAAGTTCACTTTGTTGGTCCTTGGGTGAAGCACTTGACAAGATGACTCCACCTTTATCTGGCGGACAGCTGGTACCTCGGCGAGAATTGCAAGCTCATACCCGCAACTAAAGCTGGTTGTAAAACTATAAAACCCTCAGCTTGCTTCAAATATGTCGCACTCGCAACAAGAGGGACTGATTGCGACATTAGACGCCCATGTTACTGAGACTACAAAAACGGTTCTTCATCAGTGTGTCATAAGCTTCGTTCACAGCTCCATAACTTGTTCTGTTCTTTATCTCTAATTAGTAGGCAAGTGAAGTTAGTTGGCAAGCACGGGTTGTTTATATGCAAGCACTTTCGGTCTGGCTTGTACTGACTTCATTACATTGTGTGGAGGAAAGTGGCTCAGTTAGAACCTGTACCTGTACCTGGCTCAGTTAGAACCAATCGCTCTGAGAAATGCTTCCTCACTGTCAACTCATGTTTTTGTAGATACAGCTCAACTAATCACTTATGTGTAGAAATGTAAAACGCTGTTAGCGACGTTTTTTGGCTTGTTCTTAAACTTTTTTTGTTATACACTACAAGCTTTTTTTTCAATTTTTATTCCAAAGCATTGAATTTTGAGTACACGCAAACAGGTTCGACCAAAACATGTTGTATAGCAGTTTTAAAACACACGTGTTTTACAATATGATATTAAGCATAATTGTCGTTGCTGTATAAACAGCGGTTACTTAACACAGCTACATATGTACCGAAAAAATTCAATATGTTCGGCTGGTGAGTGATATAAGATCGTAGGTATTGCTTTTGGCTAAAACTAGTTTGACCTCGATGCATGTACGATTATTAAAGAAATTTAAATCAGCAAAAGCGCCCAAACAAGTTATATAGTAAAAATAAACCACTATGAAAAAAAATGTCATCTTTTAATCAGAAAAAACGTTGCAAAAAAAGGCAATTTGCGTTTCCTTTCATGGATGAGCGCAAATTCGGGCGATTTTGCAGTTTGACAGAGAACTCAAATTGCCGGTACTTAAAGTTTCAAAATTGTTGTGGCAACAACTCGTTTTTGACAGTTCTACCTACCACGTGCTTGCAAAACTTTAAGTTCGCTGTCAACTGCCTTGCTCTCTGCGCATTGGCATCGTGTTAAGCTGACATGAAGGATTGCTAAATTGCATGCAAAAGAAAAATGGCTTTGGTAGGAGAGCTGTAACTGTTGTTTACCTCTCTTCTTTTTTCGGACTGACGCTGTGTTAAAAGAGTGATTCGTGTTTGCACCACACACCTGATATAGATCACGCTGGAGTGAAGTGGCAGTCTATTTAGAATCAATCATAAGGTGCAGACTGACAGCCCCATCACTAACACGGCGTACTACAATTTCGAAATGCCGGAACCGATAGTCGCTTGTTACGACATGCTAGGCAGTTTCGGTATTCCAAGCCGGCAAGCACGAATGAGAATGAGCAGAGTAAAAAGATGAAGTAGATGACATGTTTTTGGAGGAACTGAACGGTGATGTGCACCATATAAGATCGCATTTTTGATCTTGACTTCGCTATGTAACTTGATGTAGAAAGTTTATCTCCTGCATAGGTTTACTGCCTTGTTGTGCCTAGGCGAAGACACTAATGCAATTTCTCTGCTTGTTACTGTTGTTGTTACCCGAGGCGAGGGGGTAGAGCTCCGTAAGTTAGGCAACTCCCGACGGCCTAAATCAGCAATCGTAAGTGGAGAAAGAGCCCCCGATGAGCGTGCAGCGTAGAGAGCATGTAGCAGGTGATTTATCTGTTTGGCTGCAGCGTTAGGTTAAAGTGCATTGTGACGGCAGTACTGATTTTTTTGATGCTGGCCTGAGCATCTGTCGGCACTGTGGTCGACTTGGTTGATGTGCCGGTTGTGGTTACTATTGTCGTATTCGTGCATTTGCACTTTTACGTTCTTGTGCGTTTGGTAATGGCACATTACGGCCATTTCTCATGATTACTTTCCGGGAAATGCTCTGTGCTAGTAGTCTTGGGGTCATTGTTAAGCGAATCTGAACAACCACGTCCTCGCATGACCTGCAAATGGTTTTTCTTTAACCAGAAAATAACTATTTGAAACAAACAAAGTTGTGTTGCCTACTGGTTGGGGTGACCTGAGGAAAAATACTAAATTGCATACTTTTTATTTAGGTTGAAACTGAGTATACATTCTTGGATTTCATTATCGGTGGTTGCCAGATCAATTTCACTGTACGTAAGAATACTTTTAAGTAGTTTCAAAGCCATAATATTGTAGAATAACGGAAGTTTTTTCCAGCAGTAGTGAAGACCTGGTCGGCGATTATTTCTACATTACGCCCTTTTCACCACAATCCGGACAGCATACACGCAATGTTAAAGTGCGTTTTGTGTTTTTCCAATAGCGCAATCACTGGACAGTTGTCCTGCGAGTATCCCCTATGTTCCACCTATCGGGCTTCCACCATGTGTTGTAGCATTTTCATTGCTACATGGTTTGCGCAGACGTTGATGCAAACGGCAAAATTCTCAATAACGAGACGATAGTATCTGTGTCAACTACACTTCGTGTAAATGCTTCGACAGATCGCTTTAATTGAAAGGGAAAAAAGTCTTTGCTTTGGAACTTTATCGGAGCGCTCTTGAAATGCTCGAGAAGTCGGCAAACAATTGTCTAGCATTTCGACGCAAACCACCATTCATCTATTTTTTTTTGCTTTTTTTTTGGATGATTGCTACAAAATCAAATCACAGTATGTTAATAACTTAATTTGTAATAGCCAAGAACAATATCAGTAGATTAAAAATTGCAGAGATTTAAAAAATTTAAAACAAGTTTAAAAACTCCCTATTTATATTTTATTGCTACTCGTCGAGCGCGGTATTCACGGAAAATTTATGGGGATATTAAGAAGATTAAACTTTAGGTTTTAGTCTAAAAGCTTTTCAATTATTGCTAATGGCTATCGCAAGATCGATTTTAGACCTGTGCTCTTACTTTAAGGGGTAGATCTTGATATAAATTATTTATACGCTCGACACGGACTAATTATTTAGCACCAGGACATATCACGACTGAGTAAATATTGTACGGTTTTATATGTCATTCTCCAAATTACAATGGTCAACAGCAAAATGTTACGCTACCAAAAAACAATCACTTCTCTATGCTTTTGGTGTGCTGAGCCCAAATCTGCAGTCAGATTTTTGCTATCACGTCTACAAATTGAGATATTTGCATTTTATTCCACTTATTTTCTTGTCAATTCAGGTCTACTTTGAAATTCAGTCGCAACAATGACTCCCATTACTGAGAAACTTGAAAGTTTTAACTTGACTGTATTTTTCTTGTGACGCAACAATTGATGTACGCATCTAAACAAGTTGGTGTAGTAGTAGGCTATTAAGTCAGTACTCAGTAGCGTTTTTATCTTAGCAAAGTACGTTTAGCTATCAGGAATGAATTAAGTGAAATTTGCGGAGATTTAGAGAGAAAGTTTAACCTTAGCAGGTGTTTTAAGAGTTTAATTTTATTTTATTTTTGCTTAGAATTGCTATATACTGGCAACCATTAAAGTTACTGATTTAAAACAACTTGTTCAATGATGCTTTCAACTTCCAAGCGTAGTTGTGCCAATCATCCAGACAACTTTTGTTATGTCTGTGGCTAGTATACTCCTCCTGCTCACCGTGTGAAGATTAACAGCAGAATAAAATTTGCATACAAGCACTATTTTGCATGCCAAATAGGCAACCAAAACAAAAAATGGGCCCCACACATCTGCTGTAACCGTTGCAGAACAAGTCTTCTATTTTGGCTGGATGGTATGCGGAAGCAAATGCCTTTTGCTGTTCCCATGGTGTGGCGTGAGCAAAGTGATCATATTACTGATTGTTATTTTTGCATGACAGCCATCAGAGGATTTTCTCGAAAAAATAAGTCTAAAATTTCCTATCCAGTTTGTAAGTCAGCTATTAAACCAATTCCCGACAGCCCTGATTTGCCTGTACCTCAGCCTCCAACTGAAAAGAAGGATTCTTTGTCCGTTAATGCATGTGAGAGTACCAGTACTGAAAGTGAAGAGGAACCTATTGAATTGGATCTCTCTTTTCAACATGAGTCTGCGCCACTCTTCATTAATCAGAAACGTTTGAATGACCTAGTGCGAGATTTGTATTTATCTAAAGAAAAAGCAGAAATTTTGGGTCCAGGCTTCAACAATGTAATCTCCTGGAACCAGGAACAACTATTTCATCGTTTCGTAGTCGCCATCAGAATCTTGCTGGTTATTAATGCAAGTGCTGAAAACATATGCTATTGCAAAGATATTGGTGGCTTAATGTCAGAACTGGGTCGTGAACATAATCCTGCTAATTGGAGGTTGTTTATCGACTCTAGCAAAACAAGCCTCAAAGCAGTGTTGTTGCACAATGGGAACATTAAGCCATCAATCCCCGTAGGCTACAGCATCCTCAGAAAAGAAACTTACAATACAATAAAGATTCTTCGTGATCTCTTAAAATATCCCAAGTATACCAGGAAAATTTGTAGTGATTGGAAAGTTGTTTCTCTCCTACTTGGGTTGCAGTTAGGTTACACGAAACAAATATGCTTTTTATGTTTATTGGGACAGTCGGCAAGATAACAGTCTCTATGCAGTAAAAGTTTGGCCTCCCAGACAAAGCTCCCAAATTGGAAAACACAATGTCCAACACCATCCTTTGGTTAGCTCTGCTCATGTCTTGTTACCGCCGCTTCATATCAAGCTTGTCTTAATGAAAAATTTTGTGAAGGCAATGGACCGGGATGGCGACGGCTTTAAATTTCTCAAAGATTTCTTTGGAGCTGAAAAAACCGATGCAAAACTAAAAGCTGGAGTTTTTGTCGGACTGGAAATCAGAAAACTGATGCAAAATGAAGTTTGGTGGACGATTGAATCCATTAGAATTGGCTGCTTAGAATGCCATAAAATCAGTAGTTGTCAACTTCTTGGGAAGGCATCGTCATGAGAAATATCCGGATATTATTGATAGCATGCTGAAAGCATATGAGCAATTAGGTGCTCGTATGTCTTTGAAAATGCACTTTCTGCATTCTCACTTGGATTTTTTTCCATCTAATCTTGGCGAAGTAAGTGATGAACAAGGAGAGAGATTCCATCAGGATATATCCGTCATAGAAGGGCGGTACCAGGGCCGTTATGATGCAAATATGATGGGAAATTTTTGCTGGTACCTATAACGTGAGAGCAAGAGCTCATACCAGAGAAAAGCCAAATGCTCGAAACATTTTCAAAGCTGTCTGGTGGTGTATTATAAAATTAAATGCATTGGTGGTTTGTTGCAATAGTCTATTTAGTGCAAAATTGTATTTCGTGATTGTGTGCGCTGTGCAAGGAAAGGAAAAACTGCGGCATGCGGTTATCTCAAAAACGTGACGTGATAGAAAAAAACTAATTGTATTTTCAAAATCAGCCCCCCCAAATTAGCCCAAATCACTATTTCGTTAGTTATGTAACAAAAAAAATTTTTTTTTTGTTGACCAGTATTATTTACATTGATGAGCGCTCAGCAGAAGATTTACGAACATCATTTTTAAAGCCTTTGGTATGATACAACAAGGAAAATGAACTCAAGTTCACCGACTGCGAAGCTTACACTCTTGCTACTATACCTCTATGCTAAAAAGCTTAAATTGTGCGATAGAATGCTTGAACTTTCTGTAGCCCTGGATTAGTGTTCTGAATTTTGTAGCTTATCGTATAGATTGAAATTCTCCTTTAAGCCTCTGAAAAACATAAAGTTATAAGCTCTTCTAGTCAAAGTACAATGAAAAAGCAGATGTCGCTGTTTTAAGTAAATTAATGGCAGACACCCCTCTAGATCTTGCAACATTCAGCATGTTAAAAGTAATGCTTGAGGTGTAATTTGAAACCACACTCACTTACTAAGCATGTAGTTAAGATAGGCATACTTTGCACCAGCATTGCCTAGTTTTGTGCTATATGTTAAGCACGGATATTACTGGATATTGCCATTGTAAGTAAAAAATAGGCGTTTATGAACTGAAACACCTATATAGTTATATTTTTCTAAATATAACATTTCTTTGTATAGGTGGCTGTCGATTTTACTGGCTCTAACGGTGACCCTCGAACTCCTCAATCGCTTCATTATATAAACCCCAACCAACCAAACGAATATGTGATGGCGTTGCGTTCAGTTGGAGAAGTATGTCAGGACTACGACAGCGACAAGCTCTTCCCAGCTCTCGGATTCGGAGCCCGGATTCCTCCTTCTTTCCAAGTATCGCACGAGTTTCCCCTAAATTTCAACTTCCAAAACCCTTTCTGCGCCGGTAAGACGCGCGAAAGTTACTTTCACGTACGATATCGGTTATCATAAACGGCTTTATGAAAGATTGTAGCTCAATTCAATTAGATTGACTGCCTAAACCTGGATTGCCGTTCGCGCCGTACCTCCATCCCAAGGAAGAGGACGGGTAAACCAACCAACTACACACTCGCTTTCAAACCAGACTTTGCTGGAGCGACGTAGCACTTTAAATTACAAATGCCCCTTCTAATGAATACTAATGGCGCTTTTGTGGAATTTCGAACTCCAGACCTTTCGTTCTGAAGCCCGAAAGAATTACTACGCCACGGCGGTTACTGTGTAGAAGATTAACTACCTTGTTGGAAGCACCAGAAATTAAATGCCAATATGCAACCAAAAAATGTGTTAATGGTTCTGAACTTTATTATGGTTTTGAACCAAGCTGTTTTGCTAGAAGGTTTTATCAAAGCCCTAATAAAATATGTGAACTTATATCAGCGTTTAATCAAGGCAAGTTTTTCGGAAAATTCGCAATTTATTTTGGTCTGTTTTGACTTTATGAAGGTATATGCTTGCACCAAAGGCCAGTTCATGGTCCAAAGTTTTTTTGATAGATGTGAGATTGTTTTGTACTTTGGCAAATGTGATGTCTTTTTGCTGATGGGAGGATTAACTTGATTTTGAAATCAAATCACACTTCGGGATGTCATAGCCAAGATTTTTGTGTTTTGGAAAACCTGTCTAAAAACAAAAACACTTTCTTCTTATTTGGATTTAAGTATAGTGCATGTTGCTTTGTGTTTGGCGTATTAAACATTTTAACTCATAGACGCCAATTTAACTGATCTGTCCCCAACTGGAACGAAATCATGGTCACAGTATGATTGGAGTTTAGGTTGACCTTCAAGCCGAGATAGCTTACGGTTACCCGTACTTCGCCGGGTTACAATTGTGAAGTTGCTTACCCAGCATGTTGTTGAAGGCGGCTCTTGGGTACCCACCAGCGGCAGTCCGCCTTGTTGGTGGTGGGGCTACCAGTCACTCATGACTGGTTCGAAATGGGCTGCCATCTTTCCCCTAGCCTAATATCAATTAGGTTGACGGCATGAACCTGAATTGCCGTTCGTACCGTACCTCCATCCCAAGGATGAGGAGGGGTAACCACAACAACAACAACAACAACAACAGATAGTAATTGGTGCGATGGTGTAGTGGTGTGAGCGTCCGCATTGCAGTCGGTAGACCTGGGGTTCATTCCCTAGTCGAGTCATACTAAAAGACTTTAAAAAATGGTATTCACAGCCTCCCTGCTTGGCGCTCAGTATAAAAAAGGGGTAGTGTGGAGAACAAGCCGGCAAGCTTGCTTGTTGTGTCCTTGGGCAAGGCACTTTACGGGACGCCTCCACCTTTATGTGGAAGACAGGTGGCCCATCCGCACTTCACCCGATTACAATTGTGAAGTTGCTAACCCACCATGTCGTAGAAGACGACTCTTGGTTACCCACCAGTGGCAGTCCGCCTTGTTGGTGGTGGGGCTACCAGTCACTCATGCCTGGTTCGAAATGGGCTGCCATCTTTTTCCTAGCCTAATATCGATTAGGTTGACGGCATGAACCTGAATTGCCGTACCACCATCCCGAGGAAGCGGAAGGGTAACCACAACAACAACAACACAACAGATAGTAGCTTACGGAGGATCGAAGCGCGAAACGAGTTGTCCGGAGTTGCTTTAGAGTATTTATTTAACACTTATTGGATTTTTTCCTTGTTATTGCCATGTAAGCACATCTTGAAATTATTTCGTCCAGGTATCGCTGGCATTGAAGCAGCCTACCACAACTGCGTGTATCAAGTGCAGCTGTATGGCCCCACTAACTTTGCGCCTGTGATTAATCACGTGATGCGATTCGCTCAAGAAGAGGCCAAGAAAAACGTCGCTTCGGTAAGTCGTAACGTTTAATCTGCCTGGAATTCTTTTCTTGCTCTGCTTATCTATAGTCTTTGGTTCGATTCGCACTGTGATCATACAAAGGGTTTTAAAATGCTGCTCGTGGCTGTCCTGTTGCGCGTAAGTTGATAATAAGCGATTTGCCAGTTGATAATAAACGATTTGTCAGTTGATAATAAACGATTTTATATGTATTTAATTCGCAATGCCTTTGTCTTTTTTACAGAATTATTTTGTGCTTCTCATTTTAACCGATGGTGTAATATCCGATTTTCACTTAACGAGAGATGCGATTGTGGCCGCCTCCCATTTGCCCATGTCCATTATAATTGTCGGCGTTGGTAAGTCGGTTAGCTCTTTTGATAGTAGCCGCCGTGTTGTAGTGGTAATCGTTTCGGACTTCAAAATTTAACGTGTGATCTTCCAAAAGCACCGTTGGTATTCGCCAGGAAGGGCATCCAAAATCGGAAGTGCTTCGATGCTCCAGCAAAACGTCTGGTGCGGAAGCAAATGTGCAGTGGTGGGCATACAATAAATCAACGTATCCAAGCCAGCAAAAACGCGGGAAAAACTTCGGCTTCTGCCTCGAGAAAATCTTGGCGGATATAACCTAAATAGAACAACTTGAGTTAAGACGCGTTTCGTAGTCACCAGCGCTCTGCTTATCTATCTCAATCAGTGCGACCACGCT
Source organism: Trididemnum clinides (assembly GCA_963675345.1). Taxonomy (NCBI): domain Eukaryota; kingdom Metazoa; phylum Chordata; class Ascidiacea; order Aplousobranchia; family Didemnidae; genus Trididemnum; species Trididemnum clinides. Next base: position 19,093,813 of record OY776289.1, read on the forward strand.
TCACAGATGTAGCCGAAATCTTTTTTCCTCAACAAAATATTAAAAATCCGAAATCAATGGAGAAGACTTTTTAGAGGTCACCGGAAAAAATATGACCTGTTTTAGATATTACTTAAAAAATTTGTCCTTTTTTGAAGATTGTTTGGAAAATGATTGCTTTTTCACAATTCATTTGATAAGTCAGTGAAATAGGTAGTCAGAAGTTGCCAGAAAAATGTGCCTTTCAAATGTGCTTTCTGGCTTCGCACTGCCTAGCAAAAAAAATGTGGTTAAATTCTTTTCTCAAGAAGATATCGCCAATTCCGTGCTTATCTAACGTTGGCGGCGATTTTATTTCCGCTTCGTAGTCGGTGGACCTGGGGTTCATTCCCTAAGTCGAGCATAGTATTCACAGCTTCCTTGCTTGGCGCTCAGCATAAAAAAGGGATAGCGTGGAGAACAAGCCGGCAAGCTTGCTTGTTATGTCCTTGGGCAAGGCACTTAACGGGACGCCTCCACCTTTATGTGGAAGACAGATGGCCTACCCGTACTTCACTGAGTTACAATTGTGAAGTTGCTTACCCAGCATGTCGTAGAAGACGACTCTTGGTTACCCACCAGTGGCAGTCCGCCTTGTTGGTGGTGGGGCTATCAGTCACTCATGCCTGGTTCGAAATGGGCTGCCATCTTTTTCCTAGCCTAATATCAATTAGGTTGACGGCATGAACCTGAATTGCCGTTCGTGCCGTACCTCCATCCCGAGGAAGCGGAAGGGTAACAACAACAACAACAACGTTTTATTTCCTCCGTTTATAATATGGTATACAACTAGGTGGTGCTGATTTCACTGAGATGAATGTACTTGACGGTGATGATCGCCGATTGACAGACAGAAGTGGTCGACCGTGCATGAGAGATATCGTTCAATTTGTACCTTTTCGTGATTTCAGAAACGTAAGTGCACTGTGTAGTTTTACTGCTTTTTTATTGCTAACGTTAAGGACATTAGCTTTTACTTGGTGATATTACCTAAGCCGAAAAGATGTGATGTCACATAAGGTTTACTATGATTACTCAGGTGAAGTGTGATGTCACAACCTCTTTGAAAAAAGGAAAGGACGCAGTGTTGACAGCGGAAATGCAGCGCATGACTAAACACTGAATCATAGAGAAACTGCTGCAGCATTGCTTTTCGCACACATACGATAGTTCTTCCAACTCAGTAATTGTCAATCAATTTAGGTTAGAAAAGGATTCCTTAAAAGATATGGCTAACTGTCAAGAAGTAATTTGCTTTGTCTGCCAGTCAATATGCTAAACAGCATCTCCAACTTTCTGTCCTCTGACAACCAGAAGTATAAGAAACATGCACCACCGAGCAGACTCTTTGTCCTTTTTTACGGATTATTCGGGGTTTACCCACTCCCAATTGTGTGAAGCAAGTTTGCAACTTTGCTCTTAGTGACTGTTTTAAGTTTTGCCTTCGATTTGTTTTTTATCTGAAGAGAATTTCTTTTCTTACGTCTTCAACTCGATCTCAATAATGTGGCTCAATAGATTAAGCGTCAAACTTGTCAAATAATCTATTTCGCGCTCAACTTCCAATAGATGCGGCGTCGCCGAGAACTATCGCCACTTAAAAACCTTCTTTGCTTCAAACTCTGACTAGCGCCGACCTTAAAAAGACGAACGGGCAAAGACTGATTTCTAGACCGTTGAAATAATTTTCACCTTCCCTAACTTTTTTTTCCGTCCTGTGTTTGATGAGTGGGACAACCTACACCTTTTTCGACGGTTTGCAGCACGCGATTGCTGATTTTCATCTTTCAATTCCTTAAAACAAATTACAGGACTACCGTAGAAGCCGAGTAAAAAAGTTCCATAATTCATTTCTTGTTGCCTATTCAGTATTAGGATATTTTTTCTTGATCAGTACCTAATAACGCCGGCGACCTTGTCTGTAACGCGTAACAGAAATTCAATTTTGCACTTTTGTGATGATATAAAAAATGTACCTCAACTGGTGGTTTAAGTATTTCAGGGATCTTAAAAAAGGGTCCCTTTCCAATGGGCTGATTTCCAGATAGAATGTTGCATTTTCACTCCGACAAAAGCAGTCTTGGGTATTATTAATTATCTTTCATCTTATAGGCACCGCGACACCTTCTTGCAAAAACAGTCTTGGCAGAGTTGCCTGACCAGCTGCTGTCATACTATCGCGCACGAAAGTTGAAACCTCCCAACGACCCCAAACTCGCTCAACAAACTTTCGGCACTCCGTCATCAGCACCGCCACCTTACGCTAGTTAACATCGGTAAGAACCGCTTAATTAAAGGCTGGTTTTCATTAGGCGTAGATTACATGCGTAGCGTGAAAAATGTTTTGTTTTTCTATTTGGTTTTATGCGCCGAGCGAGCGTGCTCCGCGCACAAAACTTAAATAGAGAAACGAAGAATTTTTCGCGCCACGCCTGTAATCTACGCCTAATGGAAACCTGCTTTAAAAGCTGTCGTTTTTCAGTTGGGTCCAGAGTAGTTGAGATATATCCCGCGCGAATTTACTCAAATTGCATATAGAAATGTAAGTAATGATTTAAAAAGCTAGTTAGCTTCTACAGTATTTTATTTATTGACGTTTATTCCCAATCAGTACTACTAAAAAGACACTTCTACTGGTCAAGAAAGAATATTCCACAAAATTTGATACAACATCACTATAAAACTTGCGATAGAACAATTTGTGTTCTAAATTCGCGAGCGCTGACGGTTGACTGCATATCTGCGACACACGCCACAATCAGTTTTTCAACGACCCATTGAACGCTCATGAGAACACAAAATTTATTTTTGAAACAATAGCATCGTGTGTGCGGAACATCCTGCTTTCACGTCACAAACTCATTATCAAGTTAGTCAGCAGCGTAGCTTATGACGTTAAAGCGTTGGCTCGAAATAGAAATACTGCGAGTTCGATGCCCACATGGGCTTCGCGCTGTTGAACTTTTGGGGAAGGCACTTTACAGCGATTTTCCCTGTTTTTCAGGCTTTTCGTAAAAACGCATTGTGCCAGCAGCACTGGCAACTCCGAAGCAGGCATGAATGTTAGTTGTTTTATGCGTAGCCGCAAAAAGTTTTCACAGCGCTGCCTTAAAGTTTTTGCGGCTCCGTTCGCATTTTCAGCCAGAGGCTTGCACTGGCTATAACTAGGCCATCACTTGCAAGTAGTGCGCTTATCATTTTATGGATTGACTCCTGTATGAACGTTAATCACTTCCTTCCACGACTTTAAATGTATGTCTTCATGCGCTTGGTCGAAAGAACGCATGTAAGTTTGTAAAATCATCTGCTGCTTGTAAGTTAGCGTAGTGGAAATTTTTTGGTGAGAGGTCTGGATTATGGGCATAGTTTTATGATATCCTAAGTTTGAGGGAAAATTATTAAGAAAAAAATATGTCAGAATGCTACACCACTGTGTGAATTTAAATATATCATTGTACCTATGATGGCATTTTTACACTTGAAAATGAGTTATTAGACTAGTAGGGTGGTGGTATGCAAGATCGTTGGGTGGGAAGTGTAGCTCCTTTTGCTTTATTCCATAGCCGAGGCTCGTAGCTGCCGCCAAGAAGCATGGTGTCCCAAGCGTCATTATGACGGGGTTGCACCAAGTCGTGATATAAGCCTTTATCTTAAATTAGCGTATTTCCGTAATCATTTAAAAATCATTTTCGCGCCCACTCGCAACTTTGATCTTGTGACCCTGTACTTATTGGGAAAAATGAATTGAATTTATGAAATATCTACGATGATCGGGATTAGGGGCGTAGGCGCTTGCTTACATTTATAACAACTTTGCGGTACTGCTCTCTGAAATGTCATTTGGGTGAAACTGACCTATAAAAATAAACGAATAAAAGTAGAAACATGCTGATTGGATAAAAGAAAAGCGCGATTAATTTTGAATCAGTCATCAATATGCATGGATGTTTTGTTCTCTTACGCTGGTGAACGGCTTGTTTGTTTGTGGTTACCCCTCCTCTTCCTCGGGATGGAGGTACAGCGTGAACGGCAATTCAGGTTCATGCCGTCAACCTAATTGAAATTAGGCTAGGTAAAAGATGGCAGCCCATTTCAAACCAGTCTTGAGTGACTGGTAGCCCCACCACCAACAAGGCGGACTGCCACTGGTGGGTGGTGAACGGCCTCGCTATCCCAACCCGTTGAATCTATTGTGTTTACCCCCATTTTCCCGAAAGGTTGGGGGCACGGCCTTCCAATGGTTTTATTCTTCGCTGGCCAGCAGTAACCTGACCCTAAAGTCTTTTGATGTAGGTGCAGATAATTAAGCCCGTCAGCACGAGTAAACTGACTCTGCCGTAGAGATTCTTTGTTATTGAAAAATATTTTCATAATGGTAGTGAGCCAAAAGTCTGTGTGCAGCATGGTTAAACAAGTATGTTGACGAAATAAATTCTTTACGTATAGATACTATTTATCACTTGCGGGATCGATTCCATCAAAACGCAACCTTTGCAGATTTGCCGTGAATAGTGTTTGAACTGAAAAAATGGCAGATTAAAGGCTGGTTTTCATTAGGCGTAGTTTGTAGGCGTAGCGTGAAAAATTCTTTGTTTCTCTGTTTAGTTTTATGCGCGGGGCGCTCACCAGCCTCAAGTGTGTGCTGCTATTGCACAAGTTCATCTAACGACGGTGTTTGATTAACTTGGTATTTCGCAGTCTTGAGCTTAAAGTAGCTTTGATTTAGTCTCGGCTAACTATTGGCCAGCCCTGCATAAATTCATAGGTTCATGCAGTGCACCAAATCAGAATCAAACCACCGATAGGCAAAAACAGCAGTCTATTTGGAACCAGTCATAAATGCCAATTGTAGACCGGTGTCGGCGTCACCAACAAAGCGGAATGCCATCAGTAGGTGCCCAAAAGTTTCGTCTTTTAGGTTGATTAAACAGTGGGTGATAAAAATTTATTTTTTTAGGCACACAAAGGAGAGTTGGCAAAAGCAGTGTTAGCTGAAGTACCGTCGCAAGTTACTTCCTATTTTAAAGCCTGCAAACTACAACCGATGCAGAGGCAAACGCAAGGTCCCGGTCCGTCAAATGCTCCTCCACCTCCCTTTACAAATTCGTGATATATCGTCGCACTAATTATACCATTAAGTTCGTATTTGTTGCCTTTTACCTGAAAGTGCTTAGTATCTCAAGGTCTAATTCTACTTCAACACTCCCATTTTGTGTCGTAGCATGTGTTCCTCATTTTAGTATTATGGCATTACGTTTTTTAAGCCAGCTTTCATTTCGATGCAAAAGTAACTTCCGATATCTCTTGGCCTAACACGCTGTGAAGTTCGATGAAGTAAAACCTATAAATTTGAAGCTGAGTAGATTATATCTAGTGGTTGCGTAAAACGAGAAAATCTTTAACCTCATTGCAGATCTACTTATCGGGACATCAGCGCTTGCACTGATGGTGATACTCGTTACAAATCACTTTCGTTTTGTATTTCAGTAAGGCATGTGATTGCAATATTTGAGCATAATCTGAAAGATATTTTATGCACTGGAAGTAAGAATGCTTTATTATATCGTAATTGTTTATTTTTGAATAAAATATTGCAATTTAGAGCTTTCCAGGCTTCAGTTTTTCAAGTTTGTTGAGAAAAATATTGGTCAAAACGTGTAAATTGCGGCAACACGCTCCCAGTGTCCTAGCCCGGATTCCCTTGAAGGGGCCGAGATTTTTTTGAACAAGTCACTCTTGGGAGTAGTGGCGAAGCCCTTCAAGAGGCAGTGACGGATCTTTTTGGAACCAATCAATCTGCGCTCACACTTTAAGCCCACACTAAACAAACATAGTTCAGGGCATTGTCTTTGTTGCTATACGGACAAAGCTGCAACTTCGCGTAAAGTTGACCGAACTCTAGCGTCTAACTTCGCTACGTTGCGTTGGCAATTGCTCCTGTAGCAATGCAAAGGAGCCAGACCCTCGAATTTGTAGGTAAAGTCGGTATACAAAACTTACAAGGACTCCACTACATCACGTTCATTTGAGGCCATCTTGACGTTTGGATTATCTTGAGATCTGTATCATGCTAACTTTTTGTTTCTTCTAAGAGTCAAACCAAGCGTATGAAAGACCACCATTTATAATAGCTTTTTATAATTTCAATCGAGTTTTAGGTTGTTTTCCAACGAAATAGATCAAAAAAAGTATTTCACTTTTGTTGACCTGTTCAGGTAGTGGTATTATTTTGCCAGTTTTCAGATGTGTTTTCCACAAAAAAATTGTCTTATCCAGATGTAAGACAACCCTAGTCGAAACAAATTATTTAGCTATTTGCGTCAGGCGTATCAAAATTCTGCACTGAATATTTGCTCATCAACTAAGTTACTGCGTTGTTTACCTTCTTCACCATCCAATAATCCTTGCAACTATACTGGCGTATTTGAAAACAATTTCCAGAGAGGGGGTGCAAAGCATCAGGTCAGCTCTATTTTATTATCAACCGGCCTAACAAAACAAGTAATCTTGTTCGGAGGAAGGCCGGATAATTTTGGTCTCCGAAACAACATGATCAACTTTTTGAAACCGAGAATTTCTCTTCCACAAAATTTCGAATTTGCTTATGCTACATTTCTCCTATCGTGTGGTGGCTCATTGCCCTTGATCGCAACAGGAGGAGAAGAAGGACAGTTTCTGCCAGATCTGCCACAGAGTTTGAGATAACAGGAAAGATGGAGGAGAGGACACGGTGGCGAGGACAGAACGAGAGTCAGACAGGAGAAGAAAAATGGCAGACTTTATGGTGTTGCCGAGACCAGCAAAGAGCGTGCAGAATGGCGCAGGCTTTAGCGGAAAAACTGGGCCTGCCGAAAAGGAAAGAGTGGCCTCAGTGCCACACAGAGAGCAGTTGGCAAGAACGCCAGAGCCGCCCTTGCCAAAAGGAAAAGGAACAGAGCCGTCTGTCCAAAGCACCAGATCATGAGGGGGGAGAGAGTCAAGGTGGGCGAGAGCCGCACCTTGGCGAGAAAGAGGGGGATCAGAGCGAGAGCATGGAGTGGAAAGGGTGGACTCCACCGTGAACGAAGGCAGATTCCAATGAGGACAGGGAGGGCAAGCAACAAGAGCCTCTCTAGAACAAGTAGAAGGAAGCATGAGCGGGTGAGTGGACGCAAAAGCTCTCCAGGACGATCTGCAGAGTCTTGGTTTCACTCCAAGTCTGGCCAAACCTGAGATGGGAAAGGAGGTTGGGAGACGAAGAGCCCGCTCATGAGATAAAAGAGTGAAATCAGTCAGAGTGACTCGTAGGGGAGGTAAATAAGCCTCGGTGAGAAGTAGAGGGATAGGGGAGAACGAGAGGCAGCCGGTGATGGCGCGACTGGCCGCTCGGTGGAGGCGTTCCAATTTGGTGATATTGGTAGCGCTTAGGAAAGGAAACCATCCGGGTGAAGCGTAAGTGAGAAGAGACCGAAGAAAAGATCTATACAGAAGAGAGAGGGACTCCTTAGAGGGGCCCCATGAGGAAGCAGAGATACAGCGTGAGGCCTTGAGACGTGGCAAGAACTTGGCCTTCAGCGAAGATACATGTTTAGAAAAGGAAAGAGTGCGGTCGAAGGTGACCCCAAGAAAAGTTGGAGTGCGATTGAAACGGAGGCGGGAGCCGAGTAGAAGGAGGTTGGGCTGGAGGTTAGCCTGGTGGGGATCCACCGAGAAAAAGGAGACCTCACATTTGCTCGGATTGAGAGGAAGACACCAGTACTCAGACCAGCGCTCCAATCGAAACAGAGCTCCTTGTGTGGCCTCCACCGCACTGGGGACCGAGGGGTAGGAGGACCAAATGGCCAGATCGCCAGCGTAAAGAGAGCAGCTGACGGAAGAAGGCAGAGAAGCCGGAAGATCATTAATGAAGAGAGAGAAAAGTACAGGGCCAAGAACGGATCCTTGCGGAACACCTCGACGGACTCGAAAGAAACGACTTTTGTGATTTTGATAAACCACAGAAGCGCGCCTGTCAGAAAGAAAAGATTGAGTCCAACGAGCAAAGCAAGGAGGGAGGCCAGTCGAAATCAGTTTGTGGAAAAGGGCGGGATGGCAGACAGAGGTAAAAGCTTTAGAGAAATCGATAGTAGTCAGGATCGTCCGAGAGCCCGGCCTGGGTTTGTTAAACCCATCCGAAATGCACTGAGAAAGGTACAGAATTTGATCAAGTGTAGACCGTCCAGGGCGGAAACCGGCCTGACGGGGAGAGAGAATGGAATTAGATTTCAGAAAAAAGAGAAGACGGGATAGTATGATGCGTTCAAAAAGCGTTGATACGCAGGAGGTGAGAGAGATAGGCCGGAAGGAAGCAGGAGAGTCGAGAGGTTTTCCCATCTTATGTATGGGAATAATAGAAGATGTCTTGCAGATGGAAGGAAAGGAATGTGAAGACCAAGAGAGATTGAAGATGTGAAGAAGAAAATCCATGCCAGAGTGAGGAAGGTGCTTTAGCATGGGATAGGCAACTTTGTCTGGGCCAGTGGCAGTGGATAAGGAGAGGTTGGAGGCAGCCGCAAGAAATTCAGCGGGAGAGAAGGAGAGCAAAAGGACGAGTGAGACTCCACAGGACACGTAGCTCGGCGGAGCTCAGAGAGGTAGCCTCTGGCTCTGCTGCGCAGGGCCTTTGGCTGAGAAACGGAAAAGTGAGACCTCAGGTAAGCGGCATAGACCGAAGCCGATTCCCTGGGAGAAGAACAGTTGGGGAAGTTAGGAGAGGAAGAAGACGAGGAAGGAGAGCCAGCAATAGAGCGAAGAAGAGAGTGCACAGATTTAGGATTAGATTTAGGTGAAAGAGAAGAGCAAGTTATCTGCCATGCCTCAGCCTTGGCCTTGGCAATGACCGACGAGGCACGTCGAGAGGCGGAGATGTAAGCCTGGCGATCTTTATCACTTCTGTGAGCAGTAGCGAAAGCCCTGCGTCTTTCATCAACCGCTTGTTCCACCTCAGCAGACCACCAGGCTTTAGGAGGGCGTTTGATGCGGCCGAAAGGAATGGAAGATTTGGCCGCATTCATTGCCAGAGAGTCTAGCCACCTCTCTGCAAACTTGTCGTTGTTTAAATTCACCGTGCTGTGCAAAATATTTCGTGGAAAAAAAGGTAGTGGCTATTTTGACGTCAACGGCATTTTACCCTTGGAGACTATTTTGCCGTAATCATTCACGTGTATTTACATTGCCATAATTGCTACAATTCTGCCAGTGACGCTAAAATACAAAAGTTGCCGGTAGGAATTATCATTGGCAGGACATTTTACAGAAAGGTAGTGCACACTAGAGGGAGGCCCGGCGTGTGAATGTACGGGAAGTGTGCATTGGAAAGAAGTGTACAGGATGGGGGAGTGGGACAATGAGGGTGTATACTTTTTAAATTAATTATTAAAATTGATCAATTACAAACGACCAAAAGTCACATGTTCAATACGTTATTAAGATTGACCAAACACAAATAGCTCTCGGCAAAATAGCCTCCAAGGGTAAAATGCGATCCACGGCAAAATAGCAACTGTCCTCAAAAAAAACAAGGACTCACACGTGGTGAAGAACTTCATATAACACGGAGATAAAACAGGATCAGTGTGTCGTAACAGAGGATGAAACGGATGGCTTGGCATATGGATCATTCTGGATCCTACGAGTAAATAAAATGATTGCCAAATGGTTCGCAGGTGTTGAAATTGGAAATGATTTCCAAATAAGGTGAACAAGCAAAATTAAAAATGGGATAAATTTGCAGAAACTTGCATCAAAAATTACAGGGGACTTTAAAAGAGAAGCGGATCACGCGTTAATTGCGTGCTAGAAAGGAACGTCACTGGCAGAAAACATTGCAATACTAACACAGCTGTGAAGATAAAACGACGCCCAGAAACTACAATATGACAAACTATATGACGTGAAACGCCACAAAATAAAAGATCTTGCCCATACGAAGAAGCACTGCTCATGCAATTTTAGCGAAATGCATTTATTGTACAGTACTTTAACACTTGGGAGCTGATTTAATTATACCAATTGCGCTCTTTTCCGTGGGTGTGACTACCCTGTTACAGATTATACAAATACAAAATCCACTCGTATACTTATAGCTTGAAGAATCACTAATATTATTGTTACTTTTAGCTTTAAATATGTAATTAAAAATAAACAGTGCATCATAAGAGTAACCCTACACTTTAAACAATTAAGCTTAGGTTAAACAATTGGTCTAAAAATTTTGTTAGAGCTGTAACCCAAACATTCTTTCGAAATCTCTAGCGGGCCGCAGCCAAGACTTTTGGAAACCGCTTGTAGTCCTCACCATATGTTTATGCCTGCTGTTACCCTTGATCGGGTTAAAAAAATTGGGAAGACGTTGGGCATTCATTAAAGTGCCATGGCCTGTGGAGTTTTGCAAGCACCCCTAGCTGGGCCTATGGCTCTGCGTAACATAACTACCAATTAGTTTAATACCTCAGTGTGAATGGGTTTGCTTTCACCGATAAATTTAATTTAAACCCTCGTGTTTTTAAGTCATTTAGAAAAACTCTTGATGGAAATTCCCCGTTTGTCGCAGTGCTTAAGATAAAATATATTTTTCCAATATACCAGGTCCTCAAATAAAATTATTCCAATAAAAAAACGTAACGTTGGCAGCAAGTGTTGAAAACTAGTTGTCTTAAAAAATACTCAATCTGACCCCAGTCGTTTGCACGAAATGACTAGTTGCCAACAGCGTGAACTAGATTCCTATTAGAATCGATTTGCAATGGTTTTGCATGTCGGAGAGGAGGGTTTCGTCATCCACTTGGTGGTTTCAGGGTTAGAGCGTTCGCTTCGCAGCCAGTAAGCCTGGCTCAAATTCCTGGCTATACGAAGAACTAAAAAAATTGGCATTCACGAATCTGCTTTTGAGCACTTATCAACAGGAGTAATGTGGGGAATGAAATTGAAGTTACCCAGTCATGATTCAAGTTTAATGGACCTGAGCACGTTGCCACTGTTAGCGCCACAACTTCTATATTTATGAAATAAATTCATTCGAATACGTGATTAACATCTTGTCATCTTCATCTAGAGTTTGCCCAGAATACAGGTGTTGACTCTTTTATATTAGCTAATTGCCCGTGTGAACTTTATCCCCAAGACTGCAACGCGAGTTCAGCGAAATAGTAGTCTCGATTCTTCTACACATTTTTGTTACAAAAAAGGAAACCGCCAGCCAATTATCCTGCATCCGTAACAGCCTGTACTGCATTGTTACCTTTTCATCCAACAAACTCATAAAAGAGCGATAGTGGCGCTCCGCGAAAACTTGCAGCCATTGGGAGAGGTGACCACGTGATTATACAATAATAATAGCACTTTAACACATTTGTCCACAATGCCAACACGGAACTAGACCTCAGACCTACGTGGGATTTGTCGGCATTGCCGGAAAAGTGCATTCTGTAACAGTGATTGCAACCAAGAAATAAGCGGAAGAATTCAACTTAAGATTACGAAACAGTACTGCCCTGACTTGAACGCTTTCAAACCTAACTGTGTTTTGAAAACATTGGCATTAGTTGGTAAAAAATTACTGTACTACAAACAGCTAAAATCAGCGATAATGAAAGAAAAGAACAGAATTAAAACGAAGTAAAAACTATGGTGTAGGAGATTTCCACTGCATTTTCTCGATGCTAAGGCAGGTTAAATGAGACAAAATAGAATGGACATGTTCCGGAGAAAACATCTAAAAAAATATTTTGATTATGTAAGCTGACGGATGTCAAAAAGGGCAGTTTTTCGTTTGGATTTGAAACAAACACTCGACTCTCGTTTTTCCGGACCTCGTTAATCCGGATTTCGGTTTATCCGGACAGTGAGCCCGGATGGCCGACAAATAAATTCGAACGCGCGCCACGCTTACTGCCAGATAAGTGGCTACCGACGCTCGTAAACCCCGTGTTTTTTCGGGTATCAGTGAACAATTTAGCCGTCTCGTACAAAAACACGAAGTGAGTGAACGGCAAATTATATCATTTTACGAGGTAACAGCGAAAACATGTATGTATTTGCATTACATAAGTACACTTGTGTTATCCAGGCTTTTTCGCTATCCGGACAGGTTCCTGTACCATCTAGTCCGAAAAAACGGGGTCGAGTGTATTACGAAACTCAGTTTCAGATCTACCGCTAGAATTTTCAGCACGTTAAAAAAATGCCGAAAACAAAAATCAAACTCGCATCTACACCAACCAATCGAACATCGGTCATGAGCTTATTTATGCTTTGTGCTTCAAAAAAATATTTATACTCTTCAAATAATAAAATACTACATTACTATCGCATTGTTTACCCAGCACGCTTTGCGTTCCCAGCGAAATAATTTTTTGTAGAAACGCACTTTCCATGAAGTCTTCCAGTTATTGAATCTTTTACAAAACACTACAAGAAATCCAGAGAATATAAACATGGCTTCTCTGCCTATTCATCAAAAATTCCATATTTACATGTCTTTCGAAAAGTAAAATCGAATTGCCGAGTTTAAAATGTGAAAAAAATCCATCCGATAGCACAAATGAAGTAAAAACGATTTAACAGCAGCGCATTTTGCAAAATATTTGGAAACATATTTTTTTGCAGGTGTGACTTGATTCCACCAAAACGGCTATATTCATCCTCGCTATGATATAAACACGTTCGTTTATGGCCTGTTTGCAAAGAGCAGTTTTTTGATATTTCAACTGAAAAATAAGAGGAACGGCAGTAATGACGACAGCCAAGGGCAGCATTAGGTTAGGTAGGCCACTGGATTTTTACTAATGTCATGTCATACGTTTTGAGGCGTTGTTTTTAATTTGACCATACTCAAACGGTAAACGAAGTCTTAGATAATTTGAGAAAGGTGTTGCCTTAGTTAACTCCCATAAAAATTTTAAAAAATATGATTTATTAATGCTGAGAAAAAACTTAAAAGAACAGACTTGGGTTGGGTATCCCCGGCATATCTTGATTCAACTTACCTTGATTTTTCCATCAGTGTGTAAATGCACAATTTCCATATGCAACTGCTGCAGAAGTAAACCCTGGAAGCAAGAAAATCTATTTGACGTCCTTTTTTCCCGCGTTTTCGCAGGCTTTACACGCGCACTGTAAAAACTTCTGCAGCAAAATTGAAGAAATTTTGCATCATTCTGCAAACTGCAAAAATGCCGCCAGCAATTGATCAAATTTATTCGCAGCAATTTTTACAGTGCACTGATTCAGTATACACACTCGTTCACTTTCAAATTAGACTTTCTGCTGGAGCAATGTAAGTAGAGTAGCAATGTAACTTTCGGATGCCCTTTCTGACGAATACAAATGATGCTTTTGTGAAATTTTAAATTCCAGACCTTTGGCTCCGAAACCACGGCGGCAAAAATCAGTAATACATAGCTAAAAACACTCATATAGCAAAGAAAATGAAGAACGGCAGAGTAGATTGATCCAACGTTTTAAAACTTTGCATGCAAATTGGTATGGCTACTATGACCTCTGGTCCAGACCCTGGGGAGTAGCCAGGCTTCTGGGGCTCCATGGTCTTCCGCCATGCCCCCATCCCTCGGAAGGGGTCGGATAAACAACAACAACAATTGGTATGGCTAAAATATTACAGAACATGAATGTTTCAAATCCGGAAAAGCACCTAAAATTATCCAAGATTTGTCAAGGCTAGCTGTTTTTATTCCATAAAATAGAGTACATCAATTTATCTCTGAATCCAACGAATAACTTAAAAGTGAAATGCAAGCAATCCTAAAAAAGTAGAAAATAGTTTAATCAACACGAACGAAACATATTTTCCTGAAAATTTGGGGCAGATGCAACCCCGATGGTTTGCATACTGTAAATATTCTTTCAGTTGTAATGCTATTACCTGAAACTTAATTCGAAACAACTGTGTTAAATGTTCTTCAATGCATTCTAAAAACTTTTTTACTTCTTCAAGTTCAATAACATCAGAAGCGGATTGGCGAGATCTAAAAATTGTTTTAGCTAGACTAGTGATGATCCGTAAAATATGGCAAAAAAGTTAATGCAAAGTTTAAGTTAAAATTTAAGGTTCCTCACTGATGAAAAATCTAAAATTTGAGCAGTGTTATGCAGGGAAATGTTTCTATTAGTGTCGGAACACCCTTGAAGTGTTATTTTAATTTTTTGAAAAATTTGCATAAATTATACTAATTACGGTCGTAGCATTCAAAATGGCCGACTTTGTCCAAAAAATAGAACAAATACAGATTTTTGATAACTTTGTCATATAACAACGGAATTTATTGAAATTTACAGAATCGATAGACAACAGACTAATAAATATTTCCTAGTCAGAGAATTTAAAAAGATTTTACAGAAAAAAAATCACGGTTTAAACGCCTAATTAATTATGCAAATCTTCAATAACTTTGTAATTATCAAATATTTTCCAAATTCGTGACTAGAGTTTCAAGATAATCTATTGGAGAATATGCAGCCGAAATTTCATGAAGCGCCTACCAATACTAAGAAAGTTATCAGCATTTCAGTATAGAAATTTCGTGAAAATCCTGAAATTGAGTAAAATGGCAAAAAGGGAGAAACTGTCATTCCTCAATCATCAAAAATCTATAAATAATGGCTGCGAAAAATCGAAATTATTTCACGAAAACTCAACATTTCTTTTTTTCTGGTCGCTTAGGTGATATCCTGGTCAGGTACAAAACGCAAAATTTTATAGAAATGACAGCAGACTTAGTCCTGAGAGGTTGTGAAAGGCGTTGCTATGGAACAGATAATAGTACATGGCAACTTTGACCTATCATTTCGGGCAGTTATAGGCTATTTTCACAAATTCTGTTTACTCAGCCGGATTGGCATTATCTCAAAATATCTAAAACCGTGGTTAGTGAAAAAACAAAAAAAAATAAGATCATTCCATTTTTTTCATCAGTGAGGAACTTAATTCTAAAACAAAAATAGACTTGTGGCAGACATAAGCCTTCCTGCATACAGCATAAACAAAATATATCAAATTGTTGTTGCTGCAGCATACAAACTACCGTTCATCTACGCTTTTTTCATGTCTTTCTGCATATGTACAAAAAAATTATGTCGCATTTTATTTTTAATTTCTATAAAAGGGGCTACTTCAACTCAAGATATTAAAAAGATCATTTAAAACAGAAAACTGTTTATAGGTTGTTTTCTCAGCAAAGTTAACTGGCTCTTTATGCAGCAGTATTGTTGGATGATATGGATTTAGCTTGTTCTTTCTCGGGTATTCCTTGAAAGAGGTTCCACTTTCGAGGAAGGTTTTTCTACAACCTAATCCGTAAAGTGGCATAGCATTACAAGATTAGGTGGTCATGGTTTGTTTTTCTAATATACTCATTTGACTCAACCCTCACATTATTGTCGAGGCAGACAGATAGTTCTGCACCAATCAACACCCGCCTCATTGAGGTGGTGCGGTCCCCAGCCCCGTTTGGGTTGGGTCGAAATGGCTGTTGGCCTTCCCGAGGGTCTCAGTTATCCCGGGCACTCCCCTTCATTTTTTTGCTATGCTGCCCCCTGAACGACCGCAGAAGGGCAGCACACAGCTTCTTTAAAATCGGTCGCTTGTTTTCTCTTTTTCTTTTCTCCTGCCCCTCTCTTGCTCTTCTTCGTCTCCTCATTCTCTTGATGAGCGGTAACGTTCATCCCAACCCTGGCCCCATCTTTCCTTGCTCGGTGTGCACTGGAAATGTGACCTGGCGGGGCAAGTCAGTGCAATGCTGCGCTTGCTCCAAATGGGTCCATCTAAGGTGTTCACAACTTTCCTTATCCCAATTCAGAGCTCTTGGCAGCTCTCACTCTTGGAGCTGCCCCCCTGCCGAATCACTGTGACTCCCTCTTCAGACTCCTCCTACATGTATACCTCCACTGTGCAATCTAGCCCCGCCTCTGCTAACGCTGCTCTCTTGCCCCACCCTCGTCTCCAAACTTCATATCCCCCCATCTGCCCATTCTATATCTTCTCCTTCTGCCCCTCCTCTACCGTCCCTTGCTGCTGGCTTTTTTTCTGTGCCTCCTGCCTGCACTCCCCCCCGACTCTCTCAGGTTTCTTCAATGGAATGCTGGAGGTCTTCGAGCCAGGAGCACCGAACTACTTCACTTTCTTTCGTCTCATCCTGTCGACCTTATCTGCATTCATGAATTCAATTTTAACTCCTCTTCCTCTTTCCGGATTCCTGGATTCTCTGCTCTGCATTCTGATCGTACCCACTCCCGGTCTGGCATTCTATATTCTGATACCACGCACGCCAGCGGCGGCGTTGTCATTTTCGTCAGGCAGGGCCTATCTTTTTCTGAACTTTCTACCTCCTCTCTTTCTTCGCTTGATCCCTACTCTGATTATGTAGGGATCAACATCTCTCTTAACCACTCCTCCTCGGTGTCATTTCTTAATATCTACGCCCCCCCTATTCGCTCCTCCCCAACGGATGGCAGAACCGATTCCTTCTCTCGCTCCATTCTTCCTTCCTCCAGAAATATCTTCATTCTGGGGGACTTCAATTGCCATCACCCACTTTGGGACTCAAGAGTGACTTCTGACCCCCGCAGGGAAGAAGTATTCGACTGGGTCATCTTCTCTGACCTCCTCCCCTCAATGACCCTGACACACCCACCCTTCTCCATCGCTCCTCTCCTGACATCTCTTTTGCCCCCTCTTCTCTTGCCCTTTCTTGCTCATGGGAGGTGCTTTAGGACCTGGGTTCTGACCACCTACCAATTCTTCTATCCATCCCTCTCTCTTCGGTCTTTCGCCCCAACGAGCGCCACCCTTCCTTCAATTTTTAGAAAGCTCGCTGGGATGGGTTTGCCTCCTACATTGACTCTCACTGTCCCTCAGCAGAGGAATACTCGTTTTTCTCTTTCCTCTGCTGCTGCTCTTTTTACCTCTCTGGCACTGAATGCGGCCAAATCTTCCATTCCTTTCGGCCGCATCAAACGCCCTCCTAAAGCCTGGTGGTCTGCTGAGGTGGAAGAAGCGGTTGGTGAAAGACGCAAGGCTTTCGCTGCCGCTCACAGAAGTGATGAAGATCGCCAGGCTTACATCTCCGCTTCTCGACGTGCCTCGTCAGTCATCGCCAAGGCCAAGGCTGAGGCATGACAGATAACTTGCTCTTCTCTTTCTCCTAAATCTAACCCTAAATCTGTACACTCTCTTCTTCGCTCTATCACTGGCTCATTTACCTCGTCTTCTTCCTCTCCTAACTTCCCCAACTGTTCTTCTCCCAAGGAATCGGCTTCGGTTTATGCCGCTTACCGGAGATCCCACTTTTCCGTTTCTCAGCCAAAGGCTCTGCGTAGCAGAGCCAGATGCTATCTCTCTGAGCTCCACCGAGCCACGTGTCCTGTGGAGTCTCACTCGTCCTTTTGCTCTCCTTTTACTCTCGCTGAATTTCTTGCGGCTGCCTCCAACTTCTCCTCCTCCACTGCCACTGGCCCAGATAAAGTTGCCTATCCCATGCTAAAGCACCTTCCTCACTCTGGCATGGATTTTCTTCTTCACATCTTCAATCTCTCTTGGTCTTCGCATTCCTTTTCTTCCATTATTCCCATACATAAGATGGGAAAACCTCTCGACTCTCCTGCTTCCTTCCGGCCTATCTTTCTCGCCTCCTGCGTATCAACGCTTTTTGAACGCATCATTCTATCTTGTCTACTCTTCTTTCTGGAATCTAATTCCATTCTCTCTCCCCGTCAGGCCGGTTACCGCCCTGGACGGTCTACACTTGATCAAATTCTGTACCTTTCTCAGTGCATTTCGGGTGGGTTTAACAAACCCAGGCCGGGCTCTCGAACGATCCTGTCTACTATCGATTTCTCTAAAGCTTTTGACTCTGTCTGCCATCCCGCCCTTTTCCACAAACTGATTTCGACTGGCCTCCCCCCTTGCTTTGCTCGTTGGACTCAATCTTTTTTTTCTGATAGGCGCGCTTCTGTGGTTTATCAAAATCACAAAAGTCGTTTCTTTCGAGTCCGTCGAGGTGTTCCGCAAGGATCCGTTCTTGGCCCTGTACTTTTCTCTCTCTTCATTAATGATCTTCCGGCTTCTCTGCCTTCTTCCGTCAGCTGTTCTCTTTACCCTAACAATCTGGCCATTTGGTCCTCCTACCCCTCGGTCCCCAGTGCGGTGGAGGCAACACAAGGAGCTCTGTTTCGATTGGAGCGCTAGTCTGAGTACTGGTGTCTTCCTCTCAATCCGAGCAAATGTGAGGTCTCCTTTTTCTCGGTGGATCCCCACCAGGCTAACCTCCAGCCCAACCTCCTTCTACTCGGCTCCCGCCTCCGTTTCAATCGCACTCCAACTT
Organism: Trididemnum clinides; assembly: GCA_963675345.1. Taxonomy (NCBI): domain Eukaryota; kingdom Metazoa; phylum Chordata; class Ascidiacea; order Aplousobranchia; family Didemnidae; genus Trididemnum; species Trididemnum clinides. The sequence continues at coordinate 19,112,187 of OY776289.1, forward strand.
TTCTTGGGGTCACCTTCGACCGCACTCTTTCCTTTTCTAAACATGTATCTTCGCTGAAGGCCAAGTTCTTGCCACGTCTCAAGGCCTCACGCTGTATCTCTGCTTCCTCATGGGGCCCCTCTAAGGAGTCCCTCTCTCTTCTGTATAGATCTTTTCTTCGGTCTCTTCTCACTTACGCTTCACCCGGATGGTTTCCTTTCCTAAGGGCTACCAATCTTACCAAATTGGAACGCCTCCACCGAGCGGCCAGTCGCGCCATCACCAGCTGCCTCTCGTCCTCCCCTATTCCCCTGCTTCTCTTCGGGGCTTATTTACCTCCCCTACGAGTCACCCTGACTCACTTCACTCTTTTATCTTATAAGCGGGCCCTTCGTCTCACAACATCTTTTCCTATTTCATGTTTGGCCAGACTTGGAGTGAAACCAAGACTCTGCAGATCGTCCTGGAGAGCTTTTGCGTCCACTCACCCGCTCATGCTTCCTTCTACTTGTTCTAGAGAGGCTCTTGTTGCTTGCCCTCCCTTTCCTCCTCGGAATCTGCCTTCGTTCACGGTGGAGTCCACCCTTTCCACTCCATGATCTCGCTCTGATCCCCCTCTTTCTCGCCAAGGTGCGGCTCTCGCCCACCTTGACTCTCTCCCCCCTCATGATCTGGTGCTTTGGACAGACGGCTCTGTTCCTTTTCCTTTTGGCAAGGGCGGCTCTGGCGTTCTTGCCAACTGCTCTCTGTGTGGCGCTGAGGCCACCCTTTCTTTTTCGGCAGGCCCAGTATGCTCCAGTTTTTCCGCTGAAGCCTGCGCCATTCTGCACGCTCTTTGCTGGTCTCGGCAACACCAACAAGTCTGACAGTTTTCTTCTCTTCTCCTCCTGTCTGACTCTCGTTCTGTCCTCGCCACCGTGTCCTCTCCTCCATCTTTCCTGTTATCTCAAACTCTGTGGCAGATCTGGCAGAAACTGTCTTCTCTCTCCTTCTGTTCTATTAGACTACAATGGGTCCAGGGACCCTCGTTTCTCCCAGGGAACGACGCGGCAGATGAGCTGGCCAGACAGGGTGCGCTACTTGCGCCCTCCGCAATCCCTTGTAGTCTCTCTCCTCTTATCTCGGACTGGAGGCGTACTGTCTCATCGAAGTTCTTTGACACACAGGTTCCCTCGATTTCCACCGAGGAGCTTGTGCTCCCTCGTCATGCTCGCCGTGTCCTCTCGTCTTCGCTGCAACGGATACAGCCTTCTTTTAGGTTCTTATCTCTCTAGGATTGGCAGAATTGAGAATCCTTCCTGCAGCGCCTGTGGACACTCGTCCCAGGACACCTCTCATCTCATTCTGCACTGTCCAGCTACGGACTCTTTGTGCCGCTCACTCTTTGGCGACTCTCTTGTCTTTTTACGACCTCTGGTCCAGACCCTGGGGAGTTGCCCGGCTTCTGGGGCTCCATGGTCTTCCGCCATGCCCCCATCCCTCGGAAGGGGTCGGGTAAACAACAACAACAAGCAGATAGTTGAGAGAATGAAATTCCCCAACATTGTAAGGCGATACGTAATCAACATACCATGTCAGAGCAATTTCTCAAAGCTCACATACAGCCCAGTTGTGTAGGGCGATGTATTCGTCATTTGTAAGCTAAAAGATACGTGAAGTACTTAGTTTGTGGTGTTCCTTAATGTATTCATGCTTGAGCTCATACTGTGTTTGCAAGTCTTTGGTCAGACTAACTCACAATTGGTGGATTATTGCTCGGTCCCTCCATCTGTCTGTATTCTTGGTCGATTAGCTGACCAATTGTCTCTTGCTCATTACAATAACAATTCTGAAGTCTCTAATTTGTTTTCTTTCAAGTTTGTGCTACTACCTAAAATACAATATGTCTAATCGAATTCGTATTCACCCATGGTAAAGCGTTGCAATAGATTCCGAATCAAAAACACATTCAATTCGATTCAAATCTACATCATCGATAGGGTAAGACCATGTTATCTTGGTAGGTTTTGGATTTTTCTTATCAATCACGAAAGTAGACCACATTGTGAGCATCCAAGCAAGTGAAAGGGAGTTAAATTCCATTTTACAAATAGAACAATCGAATTCGGTCTGAAACACAATTGAAACCATATGCAATGAAAATACTTAACAAAATAGATCCAAGAGTAAATGAAGAACGATTGTGAAATCGTAAGTTTACTTATCGTTCGCATAAACACATTTGCGTAAACAAATTTAATGTCTTGAAAAAATTGAAATTCAAGGCAATCGTTAAAAGTAAACAACATTCATGATGATCTTGCAACCTATGGTTAAGACCGTGAAAAGATTACAGTTTTGAAAGGCACATGATCATACATCTATCCTTGGCGCAGGGTGAAGTAGTAACAACATGATCAAGCCCACCGATATACTTGACTTCAAACACGATGTTTAACGATAAGAACACTAACAGGAACAAATATAAATCACATTTGCCGGGTAAAGTTCTTTGTTCTCTGGATGCTAAATTATTAAATAGATTACGTCTTCATATCAGTGCTCCACGGGTTTAGAAGAGTGACGTTGCCTATACAGCAGGCCGTTGAACTTTGGGTGTCCACCAAAGACTGTTTACCTTGTTGGCGGCGGGGCTATCAGTATGGAATTTACATTTACAGGTTCGAAATCGATTGCCTCTTACCCCTAATCTCATTTTGTGGTGGTGGATCGGAATATCTTCTTTTTGTGCCGTTAATTTTAAGGAATAAGAGGGGTAACCACCACAACATCATACCTTCAGCCATTCAAAGAATGTTTTTCTAGGTCCGATGTTTCCACGGCAAAGCAATAGAGGGTGTACTGTGAAGCGATTTACAATTGTTTCTTCCGTACCGGGACATATCATATTCGCACTCTCGCATATATTGTCTAGCAAAAAATCAGCTCCCACTGAACATATATACATTTCTGACACTTGCTTCTTTTCTTTTGTGTAAACAGATAATTTTATTGCATCAGGTTCGTCTAAACACAAAAAATGTTCTAATAATGCAATTAGTACATATTGAACTTGTACAATGCTATAACTATTTTTGAAAAAGATGACACCTGACTCTATGGCTTCAGTTCTAGGTCTTTTCACTGTCTCCTTGCAGGTAGTTTATTTACACGGTTTACATATCGGGTGTCCCAACAAAAATGCGACACTTTATGACAAGTAACATCTCCGCAATAAAAAAAATATCAAATTCAATGAAATTTTGTACAGAGAAGCCTTCAAATATCATGAACAAGTCTGCAAAATATTTATGAAAAGTGAGTAATGGAAACTTAAACAGAACATGTCGAAAAGTAAAATATCACGGCAAACTTCATTTATTCCGGTCTATATTCAATATGGGTTTCATCATTCTTTATAACTAAACGAAGTCGTTTTTTCCCAACAGAAACGCTTTTACGGATTTCTTCTATCGATATCTTCACTAATGACGTAATTATCCTGTTCTACAACAATTTTCGATCAGTTTTTCTCTTAATACTTGGTCAACTTTCTCCTTTAGAAAATCTTATATGGTATCATCCATTACGTTACAGTATAGCCCTTGAGGAGGCCATTTATCTTTCTTGATGAATCAAGGTGAAGGTTCTTCAAGATGGGCCTGAGTTACGTTACTTGTATGTGAAGGAGCACCATCTTGTTAAACACGTAAACGTTTCTTGGATAAAGTCGCGTGCAATTAGGTTTATTGATACCCTCAAGCAGGTTTATTTGAATGAAATCTGCTACAATATTTTATTTCCTGACATGTTCTTTTTAAGCGACATTACTCGCTTAGTAAAACAACCTATTTCTTAAATATTTTTCGAACTTCTTCATAATACCTGAAAGCTGCTCAGCGCAAAATTTTATTGAATTTGGTAACTTTATAGTGAAGATACGACTTGTCAAAAAATATCTCACATTTTCTAAGACACCCCATATTTTTCGTGTCATTCTTTTAATTCGTTTTGCTTACTTGTGAACAAAAATTTAAATGAGTGGAAAAAATGAATTAGGTTATTGAATTTCCTAAATCGTAGTAGGCTGGTTTTTGTTTTAGCACCACATCAAATATTGCACCTTGCAGCTAATTGGTAACGCAGCATACGAGCGAAAAAGGTATTAACAATTGGTTACACTAAGGCTGAATATACAAGGAAACAATAATGAGTATACCACCCAAGCAATTTTGACGAGACCATCCCTGAACGCGTTTCGTCCTTTTGGACTCGTAAGCAGAGCCCGTCCCGTTACAAGCAAAAAGAACCCACTTTTTAACGTCCTTTAAACGAGCAATGCACACGCAAAAGCACTAAGACTTGAACCAACGACAGGGATGGTCTCGTCAAAATTGGTTGGGTGGTATACTCATTATATGTTTCCTTGTATATTCAGCTTTAGTATAACAAAGTATTAATGCCTTTTTCGCTCGTATGCTGCGGTACCAATTAGGCGCAATGTTTTATAATTTCCAATCTTCGCTTATTATTTTCAGACATCAAAGATTATTGGAAAAAACGCAAATTGCATTCCAAAAGTCAAAACACGCGACAGCAGGTACATAAACATTTTCATATAATACTTTTGTAGATGAACTCAGCGACTGAGATATTTGCGAGTAGAATAACGTTGTTGAAAATTTAAATAGTTAGATACACACTTGATCACTTCGCAAAACTGCATTTAATATGCCAAACTGAAGCTTGTTGTGCCGCTAGAATCAATAAAACCGAATGTAAACAAATAATACCTTCTTGTAAAGCAAGTCCATCGGCAGTGGAGAACACCCCCGTAGAGGGTGCTTCTTCTTCATCCAAGCCAATGCCCATTTTTTTATGCTTATTGGCTACAAATGAAGCTGAAAGCAGTCGCGAATAATGCTTCAGTGAATTTCTATCTTGTTTAAACTGGTGCAAAGGAGTGCATCGATAAACTGACCATGTTTTTTTACACAAATCTGAAAAAAAAAACACAAAGCATTTCCAATTGGCGGGGCTACACCAGTGGTTTTTAACTTTTTTTTACCCAGTTACTAATTCAATATACTTTTACTCTCTAAGCACATTTTATTATGGCTCCACACTTGATCTCCAAAACAAAATTATTCAACAAAACCCAGGGACCGATTCATAAAATCGCAGGTCTGAAAAAATCTAACTCAAAAAAAGAACATTCTTTTGACAACTGTTGAAGTAAAGAAATCTAACCCCTGTAGTGATAAAATTTAACCCAGGTTTAAAATCGCTGGTCCTAACTTTAGTTTAACGCTTAGAACACACCAGTCAGTACAGTACCAGAACCAGCAAAATATACCACATAAAACAAAAACACAAAATATTAATAAAATCAACTCAAGATGAACAACGAGAAAACATAAATAGTTATTTAATCACTATAAACAATTTAGAAATAGAATCACCTGCAGTTCCTTCGTGAAATAAGGCCTTCCCTAGATAATAGTGCTAAGTTATCAAAGTATAACACAAAGAATTCAAATATTTAATGCCATTTCAAAAATAATATACGCATCTAATTTGAACTTTGTTGCAGGATCGTTGCCCCTCCTACAACTTTTAACTTCAGCACCAAAATGCAGGATAACATATGAAGTTGGCAATTACACAGTGCTAAGTAAAGCATAAAAACTACTAATACAAAATCTATCTACCTGTAAGAGTGGGATGTTTCATCAATGAATCTCTTTTTCTAGGAGAAAGCTTCTGAGATCTTCTAATTTGAATTCTACGACTATATGCACTTCGGAAAGGAGTTCTCAAGTCAGTGCCAGTACCTTCCATGTAATCTAACCTATTAACTACTGTATGAAATAAAATTCTAAGAAAAAGAAAAACGAAATCACTGCTTTGATCCACTTTAGATATTTGTGACCCACTAATATAAAAACATGGTAAATTTATGATGAGATGGTTAAATGGTCCATAGTAGTGTTTTTGGCTTGTACACCAAATACTCGGCAAAAATCATATATACAACTAAATATCCAACTAAAACCGTAGTAGTACCACTTTGTAAAGCATAACTAACAGGGGCAACATGTGCACAACAAGCCATATATTAGGCCCATTCTAAAAAGTAGAACTTATAAGCTTATTTCAACTTATATATACCAAATGAACGAAAGAATTTGGAGTTCTAAACATTGATGTTGGTCATGTTGACAGCAGCATTCCATGAACGGCATGCTTTACAAAGAACACTATCCACACCAAGTGGCTTCACTTTTCTTCTGTATCCATTCATATTTCTGAAGCAATTTGAACCATGTGCACTAAATGTCTTGTTTGAAACTCATCATGTTTATTTTGCTTAAATCAAAAAATCTTACAAATCTTTTCTCATGTTTAGAGTTATGCTGTATTTAATCAGATCAGTTGGTCTGATCAGTATTTGATAATTTCAAAATAAGATAATAATAGTAAAATTTTAATACCAGTGTGTTGTTTTAACAATGAGCCCTTAGCCACGTTTATATTGAGAAAATAGCAGCCTCAACTTTGAAAAGTAAAGCTAATCCAAATTCAATCTTTTGCAAAAACTCAAACGGCAGTCTCTACTGCAACGGTTCTGAAAGTGGGATTCAGAGACCCTTTAGAATTCATGAAGTACATTTGAGGAGTTAGACAAAGAAAAGTTCCAGTCTTTTTCAATAATGATAGATGATCAATTACAGGCAAGAGGCAACCATTAATAATTTTTGTTGTTAAAAATCATCAACAAAAAATGGCAAGATGTTCATTGGGCTACACTTTTTAAAAAGTTTAAAAACCACTGCTCCATTCTATTAGACACTCAGTATCATCAGAAGAAGAGGAAAAAGCAAAACTGCCTCAATTTATTAGTTTGGGACAAACAACTTACTTAATCAGTTGTGCAAAAAAAAAGAAAAAATGAATTTTATGTGAAATCTGCTTTCAAAAAAAAGAACGAGCTTAGAAAGTTTTATGATGTAACTTATTTGAGCATGTAACAAGATTTCCTCATACGCCAATTTAATTTGTTGGTTTAGAACCAGATAGAGGCATATCATTGTGTTAGAATTCGGTAGTTGTTAATTTTGCTGCAAAGTCAACAGCTTATACCTAACTATAACAACAGCTTTCTGGATTATTATGCCTGGTGTACAGAACATCACAAATGGCCAATGTCTATTCCACTTCATGAAATTTTTAACTTTAACCAAATTAAACATTGTGGCTTGTGCCAAAGTTGCTAAATTTTGCTTGTAAGTACAAGTGTGACTTTTGTATAATTTTTTTAGCTGCTAGAACACCAATCAGGGTTGCTATTCTGCGATTCTCTGAATACTACCATTTTAACATAATACAAGCTAAAAAATTTCAAATACTCTTTTGTTTTGGTAGTTATATTGGTACTGACTACAGGTGCTTAAAATGAATTTGTCAGCATGGACATAAAAAATTCATATTAGTCAAGCTCTAACAAAGACCAATCATTCTTTTGAGGTTATTGGTTGAAGTATTACAATCTTTATTTAATAGTTTTGATCTTTGTGTTTAGTGCAATTCAATATCAGGTCAACACTGTTTCTTTCTTTTGGCAGAGTGATATCAGCACATGATATCTATTGAGGAGGAACTATTTTGCTGTCAAAGGCAGAATACACCCACAGGCTTTTTAGCCAAGCACAATTAGTGCATCTTTAAGTAAGCACTTTTGCTGGAATGCACTCAGTGATGCTGTGGCATAATGGCTATTATTGTTACATTAAATGATTAGGCGATCAATTGCAAAACACAGTGTACCCTGAGGTAGCCAGTAAATTCATCACATGGCAAATTTGTCACATGAATTTCATTTCATGGTGATTGAAATTACAGGGTGTCCCAAAATAAATGAAACCCACAAAATTGCTAATAAATATGTTGATTTTAACCCTATAGTTTATATTTTTCAGATTTGATAACAGTTATAAATAACAATTATTGTTTTAAAACCCCATGGCTTGGAAATTAGAAGAAAAAATTTTTTGCGTCACGACTAATATAGAGACTAAATCCTATAAGACTGTTCAAACACGCTTCCGCAGGAAGTTTAATTTCAACACTTATCCTGGAAAATCCCAAATATTCCTGTGGTATCGTAACTTTCAAATCTATGGAACTGTAAATAAACGTAGCAAGAAATTAGAGAATCCATCTAGTGGAAGGAAATTGAGTGCAAGATCTGCAGATAATGTGGAAGCGTCCAGAGTTTCTGTTGGCCGGAGCCCGAAAAAGTCCATTTGAAGACGCAGTAGTGAGCTCGGCATTTCGCGGTCCTCGCTGCATAGAATCCTTACTCAAGACCTTAATCTGTATCCTTACAGATTCTCTAATTTCTTGCTACGTTTATTTACAGTTCCATAGATTTGAAAGTTACGATACCACAGGAATATTTGGGATTTTCCAGGATAAGTGTTGAAATTAAACTTCCTGCGGAAGCGTGTTTGAACAGTCTTATAGGATTTAGTCTCTATATAAGTCGTGACGCAAAAAATTTTTTCTTCTAATTTCCAAGCCATGGGGTTTTAAAACAATAATTGTTATTTATAACTGTTATCAAATCTGAAAAATATAAACTATAGGGTTAAAATCAACATATTTATTAGCAATTTTGTGGGTTTCATTTATTTTGGGACACCCTGTATAACACTGAAACTAAACCCAATGCTAAATAATCTTGACCAACCCTAACTTTTACTCTAACCTAGCTCTAAGCCTATCCTCAACTCTAAATGCTGATCTGTGCTGGGGATATGAAACAATATTGGCAGGTTACACTGAAAAGTGGGTATACACAGGGGAGGGACCAGAGTATGTAAACAGGGAATGTTCACTGAGAATTGAATTTTTGTCAGGTCATGTTTTAAATTTGTCAAAGAAATTGACCAATCACAAACATTAAACAGCAAAATAGATTCCACAGATATAATGCCATTGACAGCAAAATAGCCACTGCTAATACGTTATTAATCCATTGCTGTAATACTACCTGACTACTGTAGTCAGTAATTTCATCACATGGTAATTTTGTTACAGCAATATCATCAAATGGTTATTTTAATTCTAACTGTAAAACTAAACCTAACCATAACCAACTCCAACTAAATCTAAAGGTAGTGGCTATTTTGCTGTTGATGACATTTTACTCTTGGAGGTTTATTTTGCCATGAGACAGGTGTAATTGTTCAATTTTAATGACATATTAAACATGTAATTTTTGGTTGTTTCTGAGTGGTCAATTTTAATGAATTTAAAAATTTTGCACCCTCATTCTACACTCCCCACACTGTACACTCCTTCCTGGTGTACACTACGCTGTACATTCACATATCAGGCCCCTCTAGCATATACTGCCTTTGTCTAAGTGCCCTGTCAGCAAAAATTTCAACCTGTAACCAATGCATTTCAAGGCAGCTGCACTATTCACAGATCCATTCACCACAGTGTCATCATCAGAATTGTAGCAATCATGGCAATATAAACGCACATGAATGGTTACAGCAAAATAGCCTCCAAGGGTAAAATGCTGTTGATGGCAAAACAGCCACTTCCAAACCTAAACGCTGATGTTTGCTGAGGAAATATGATGAAATTACTGGCAACCGTTTATTATTAGCCTATAGCTGTTTCATTACTGTAGTACCAAAGCTACCTAACCAATATTAAATATATAACAATGCATTTCGGCCACACACCAAGGAGCTAAAGATTTTATGACAAAACTCTGATATCTGTATTTATTCAACAATAAAATGCGGTTTTTAGCACCAAAAATCAGTTCAATTGTCTGACTACTCGAAACAAAACAAACTGCTCTGTAAGCAGCATAAGAATAAGCAAGTACAGTTATGCATAGAATCAAGTCAAACAACAGTGTAGCAATTATTGTCTTGATATGCACAGCACACTTAACATTCCTACATGCAGATTACATTTTAATTTTAACTCTATCATTTGCTGCTAAGTTGTCAGTGGCATATCCAAGGGGGGTGCTGCTGGGACCACGGCCCCCCCACTGAGTAAGTGTATAATAAATTTCTTTGTGAAAAACTTTAAAACTTTTCATAGCTCATGATTTGCGATTAACTTCAATATTTTGTGAGGTTTATGTACTCAAATTTATGACTTTGACATAACAAATGAAAACAAGCATGCTACGAGAGAAATAAATAAACAAACCAGTCATGGTTGCAAGTTTGCAGTCTTGGTACCGATTTACCAAAGTTAATATAAAAACTTAACATACAACCCAGCAGCACTAAGATGGAATAATTAGGTGATAGTTCAAGCTAGTTGTTCAAAAAAGGACGTAAGACAAATAGTTTATCATGGAACTTTAGTAGAAGGTACAGAGGGCCTAAGCTACTATATAACTGGGCATTAGCTGAGGCTAGAAGCTAAAGCCTAGCTGCTATCAATCAAATATATAGCCGGTAAGCTGGCTTACTAAGCTACTAGACCAGTATTTAGCTTAGGATACCAGTATCAGATTGGTGAGGTAGCAAACTGAAATAAGTTTCCTACAAAATATAAAAATATTTTTCTTTGCAAGTTGTAAGTGCAAGAAGCAAGTTGTTTAGATGCTTTAATGGGACTGCAGAATTTATAAAAAAGCGTCAAGGTATATTTAACCCTTTTGCTGTCCCATGCATCACATATGATACACAGGACGTATTGATTTGACGTCCGTGCATCACATGTGATGCACAAGACTATGTTTTTTAACCACACAGAAACATTTTGGACGTATGAGTAATTCTTAGGAAAATCTTGCTGTCCAAGGGATTTTCCTAAGAATTACTCATACGTCCAAAATGTTTCTGTGTGGTTAAAAAACATAGTCTTGTGCATCACATGTGATGCACGGACGTCAAATCAATACATCCTGTGTATCATATGTGATGCATGGGACAGCGAAAGGGTTAAAGGCAGTGGCTATTTTGCCGTCAACGGCAATTTACCCTCAGAGACTATTTTGCCATGAGTTATTTGTGATTGGTCAATCTTAATGACGTACTAAACATGTGACTTTTGGTCGGCTCTGATTGGTCAATTTTAAAAACCAAAAAAAAAATTTTGCACCCCAAGTCTCTATCCCCCACCCTGTACACTCCCTTCCAGTGTACACTGCCCTGTACATTTACATACTGGGCCTGCCCCTTCAGTGTACACTGCCTTTCTTTTCAAGCCCTGGCCAGCTGAGATTCAAACCCGCAACCATGGTATCTCAAGACCAGCGCTCTATCCACTACATCACAGTATCACTAGTGTTATTAAAGCAAATTTGGCTACATAAACACACGTGAATGATCACGGCAAAATAGATTCAAAGGGCAAATTGCCGTTGACGGCGAAATAGCCACTGCCATATTTAAAACGTAATCAGGGTCAAAGTACATATGGAAAATATTTTTGTTTTTGGCCAAATAAAGATGATAATAAGGTTATAGCCAGTTGCCACCTGATGAGCTGCTTGGCGAAATAGCTGTATTGGTTTTATCCTAACGTGTAGTGTTTTCAATCATATAGGTATAGCTCCAACCTTGGGTATTGATTTGGATATATAATAAAGTTGGATATATATTTGGACTAGTTGTTGTTATAACGACTAACTTGTTTTCATATTAGCACCCAAATATTGAATCACAAAAACAGCCATTGTTAAAATTATTTTCTACTGCACAGTAACTTTTTGGACACCCTGTATTTTTATAGGCTGTTTGGTTAACCACGTTTTGCAAAGAGCAGAATTGGAGTCGCGCAATTTTGGCTGTGCCTCCACAACCCTGTTTCATACACAAGTTACATAAAACATCATAATTCATATACAAACTTCAATCTGAAGATAGTGTTGCTTTAGCAGCCTATAGTTAATTAAACTAAAAGCACAAGCATATTGAAAAGTCACCAAAATGTAAAATTGTAGGTGCAGCTTAGCAGGTTTAGTTCATTATTTTCTTTATAATTGAATAAGTGTGAATAAAACAGTATTTGAATAAGCTTAATGTATAGTATTGGTGTAATGTAAGACAATATAATTCCTTTGCACAAGAATAATTGCCATTTAGGTAGCTTTTAAGTTAATAGTGATGTTAGTGACCACTCTACTGAAGTATTATAAGGGTATGGAGCTGAGAGTTTCGAGTGATTGCTCTCGCTGCCGTGCTATGGCAAAATACCAGTTTACCGAGCTAATAATGTTTTAAAAAGCTGATGTAGCAAGTGCCTGATTCTTTGCATCCATATTTGTTGCATTCTTTTCAGAATGCTCGTCAAGTATGCCTGTGGCTACTGCCTAAAGTCCCTTATCTCCAATACAATACCTCAAAAATTCTAGGTATATAGCACATCTTTCAATTTCTTTTTCATATGTTTGATGGGAGTTATCATAAAATGCCACTGTACATATTTATTAAGCTAATGCTGGTTGCACCAGTTGATTTTTAAGCGGGAGAAAACGATGTGGGTGTAATTGATTGCTTGTGTGTGTGTGTGTGTGTGTGTGTGTTTTGTTTTGATGTTTTTTGTGATATGGACTATTGGAGTCCGAGATAAATAAAGTGCAGCAATAAACTGCAGCACTGAGCAAATGCAGAAAACTACCAAAGGCCTAGATATACCAATATAAAGAAAATCAAAGTATTAAATGGTGAAATGTAGCAAAACACATAGGTTGGAAGGCGAAGCCCTGCATAAGCTGATACAAGCAAAAAAGCTTGTCCCACCAAAAAGTTTCAACTGTTTAAGTTTGAAATTGTCCCCCACCCTTGAAATTTCTGGATATGCCCTTGGTATAGTATTAGTTAAAGAGCATCTGTTTCATAGTTGGTAAACCTAGTTTTAATTATTAATGTCAAGTGAAACAAAGTTTAAACTGATTTTCACAGTTAACGTACTTGGCACTCAGCACTAAAAAGATAGTGTTGAAAAAAACAGCAAGTACCCTGGTTGTACACATGGGATAAGGCAGTTAACATCTTGACACATTCCATAATCGGTAATCATGTACTTTAGCGTGGTAAATTATTTAAGCTGAAAGGGCAGCGTACACTGTAGGGCCAGGCCCGGTATGTAAATGTATGGGGCAGTGTACATTGGAACCCACCCTGTACACTCCCTTCCAGTGTACAATGCCCCGTACATTTACATACTGGGCCTGGCCCTACAGTGTACACTGCCCTTTCAGCTTAAATAATTTACCGCGCTAAAGTACAGGATCACCCCATAATCCATACCCACAACTTTACTTGGCAGATAAGTAGTGAAGATTCAGGGCATAGACCCAATAACTCATAGTGGAATTACAATTCAGAACAGTAACATTGTTTCTCTATTGCCTATGAGCATATACAGTGATAGACTGACCTAAGTCCAACAATAAACATGCAAAAGATATACCGTAACCAAGTTTAAATGTGCTAATCAGAAACTCTAAAGCAAGTTTGGACAATACATCTTACCCTTAATGCCACTTCTGCTGTTAGTCTAGGCCTACAATTTGGGATACAAAACCGAGTCAAGGCCAATTAGTCCACCAGCCATACTTTATTTAACTGTTTTTACACTTTGGCCTGATCTTTCAGCCATGCTGCACAGGCTAATGCGAAAACCCTGACTCAAATGAAAGCTTGATCTTTTCACTGTCTTCTCGTCGAATAACAGAAAAAAATGAATTTACTGAAGATTTTCTTTTTTTATTATTCGAACTACTTTTGTGCAACATTTGATCAACCAATTAATTCTACTATATTGGAATACGCAATCGCTCTGTTTTAGGTTTTTACAATGTTTTGTAGTTGGCGCACATTAAAAACTATGTTGCCAAAAATTTCTATGTTTATGACTTAATCAGATGTTATTACAAAAACAGCTTTTTCAAAGCACTTAGCTTACTCTATTGAAATAGAATATTTTTAGAGCAGTTTAACTGACACTTTGCTGCCATATGGGCTCACTTAGGTCCATTTGTTTAAAAATTTAATTAAAAAAAATTGAAAACACCCGATTTCGAAAGTAACAGTGCTTTTAATTTTTGTTTTTGATAAGCTTTTAGAGTGGTGTTGGTAAAAAGTTTGTGAGTTCGCGTCGGAAAAAGTGGATTTTATTCTGTAGCGGCCATAACAGCAAATTTGCAACAAGAATTTTGGGGAAGGAAGTACAAAATTGGAAGAAACAATTTTTCTTTTTTTTTCAATCAGTACCTTGTAGCCTAGTGTTGCAAACAGGAATGTGGAAGCAGAAACGATTGAAGCGGTCCTTTTTCTGTGAAAGCGGAAGCGCAAAAAATCTACTGCTTCCGCTTCCACATAGATTATTTGACTTGAAGAGTAACTAGGCAAAAAAGTTTTTATCCATTTCCCGATGTGGATTACACCGTTAAGTTGCACTATAAGTCTGACTAAACGTGTGATATCAGTAGCGCAAGAGAACGAGAAAAAGTAAAACTAGCATCACATTTTATATCCATTACGGTTAAGAAAAAGGTAGTTTGGACAACGAAACGTAGCCAATAAAATGATGATTTGATTAAAGTTAACTGACCTTGGTTTGGGGATTGAAAAGGATGAAAACAAATTACGTAATAGTGCGTCTGTAATTTTAATTTTGCTCGCCTTATATGAATATGACCGAAATTTCGTACTTCGCTATTCAGAAGGATTAGACTCTACATTCAACGCGAGTTTAAATATCTAAGAAAAAACAAACACAGTGTAATTCGGAACAATAAGTTTAAGCGAAGTATGTAAAGTAAGAGCAATATATGGATAGGTTTTTGTCTCCTCAAAATGATGAAGTGTTGGAGATGGCAGGCTCTAGACCCAAAAAGTTGTTTTAAGTTTTTGAAAATTGCTGTGAAAATGTAATGCAGTCTTCAATTTACCCCAATAGAGCAAAGGCTTACAAAAGTATGACGATGCTGGTGTTACGTGAACCAATAAATAACAACTTAGGAAAAAGAAAACCCTGATTATGAACAAGCGATAGAGGCGGTTGACAATTCATTTATAACTGACATAGATCTAAACGCCTAATTGACATTTATGTTTTTATGTGGCTGTAATGCTATTATGGCAACCTTACGGGATACAAACTGTGGATCATTGATGTTTTGCTGAAATTATGTGGGTGACTCATAAACGTTCTCGTTTTGTTCGTGCGCTCGTTGTTGTACTGTGATCGTTATTGTAAATCATCCGTTGGCCTACAAACGGGTCATAAAAGAACATATATAGCTATCGATCATGATGTAACAATACTGGGTGACTAAGCCGTATGGCCAGGCGTGGTTCCGTCTGACGTGCGGCGGAGTGACCTAGTAAACAAGCATATAAAAAGAAGCATTGCTATTTTCGTTCAGTTGATTCAGTTTTTTCGATTAAAATTAAAATTCAAATTCATTGGCTTCAATTCAATTCGATTCGCTTAAATTCAATCAAAATTCGTGCATTCAACGTTGTGATGTGATTACAACATATTCGCTCTTGGAGTCAGACGTGCTGTTGAAATACGATCCCCACAATTTGGAGTCCAACGTGATCAAAGTTTCATTTCTCCATACTATGAGTCATATTAGTGAGACGCAGTTCTAATGGAAAACAACTTAACACAACCAAAAGGGATCGATATCACTTTTAGTTTCTTTATTACTATGCGGCTCTGCCAATGTCGCCCGGCAGGGGCCTTCCATCAGTAATGACGAGGTTTAGCATTTCGGTTCAACCAGATACGCCGCCTTCACGCATGGGGCTTTTGTGTGAGCAGTAGCGAAAAGTGAAATGATTTTTATGGACTTTCAAAATTCTTGCACACAAAATTGCGATTGTCATATTCTCTTAATCATGACTGGCAATGCTCACAAAGAATCTTGCCTTAAATTGTTGTTAATATTAGTACTTGTGAGAGAGAAGGGATTGTACATATTAAAACTGATTGTTGCGACAAAATGGTGATTGCTTTCACAAGTAAAGAAAAAACTATTCATTTGTAAGCCTATTTTCCGATGTAGTGCTGCCGCTTTCCTACTTATATTTGTGGTATTAAGTTCCTAATTTGGCTGCGCTATTTGTCTTATTTCCGGCATAGCGACAAAAGCGGCTCTTGCTCTCTCTATATTCAGCTTTACAAATTGTTACAGTTATGGTTTTATGTTGACTTTTTCTAAAACTTGGGATTTTATTACAATGCTGTAGAGTAAGAACAAAAATGACATAAATACCTTAACACGTAGCATATCAGCAAAAGAAAAAATCCTTGCTTTATAGTGTATAATACAACTGTGTCGCCCAAAGAGCCCCCATCAGTAACGTCGGGATTGAGAGTGTCGGTTCAGCCGGCCAAGCCGGCTCCTCTCATCAGGCTCTTGTGTGAAGAGTTACCAAAAGTTTATGTGTTTTCTCCACATTAGATTTTTACGATTTTTTGTGCTCCTTTTCCTAATAGAATATCTCATTTCAAGATCTTGGCTATGGCTCATGTCTATGAGCTCTGTTCATTGCTGACACGAACCAAAGGAAACCTTGCGTTTTCCGTAGTTTGGAAGTAGGGATCACATTTCTGATACTAAGCTATTCTAAAGCAAAATAAAAAAAATCCTTTCTTGTGGTGCGATTTCATAAAGCTATCATAAAGCAAAATACCAATATCTTCTATGTGGTGCGATTTAACACAGTAACGTTGTTAATTTTAATTTCGACTTAAACTTTCTCAAGTCCCTGCTAGCTACGCATTATGATTCATATTGGTTTTTCCTTGCTTAGTTATGCTCATAGAAGTTAAATAAGCTCTTGCTTTTCCCAAATTTTCAGGTTTGATTCCGGTAGCTCTTTGAAGCTATTACCAAGAAAAACAGAAAACATTTTTCTTCTAAGTATGGTGCAATTTTACCCCGGCAAGGCACATTATCACCCGTGCCGATTTAAAAGGTATGAATTAATGAAGCTTCGCCAGCTTCACAGTACAAACATTTGTGAGAGCAACAACGAAATGATTTAATAACATTATCTTTTTTGGATTAACGTTTGTGATACATGCGATACATCCCTTGCAACATGCGTATACAGGAAACCAACACACACGGACAGGTATCTTCAATATTCGTCTCATCACCCGGTTAATCAAAAGGTTAGTTTAGCTTGTACATTATTTTCCAGAGCCAACAGTATCACATCCAATAACGAAAAAAAGATTGAAGAGTTTCATCATATAACAAAAACCTAAAAAATAACGGATTTCCCAGTAACAAATGTAGTTTTAAGAAGTACTTGAAAAATCATAGTTTTAGAAAAACAGAAAAACTGAAACGGTTTACTTCGATTCCCTACGTGCAAGGTGTCTCCGAACCTATTAGCCGAATTTTGACTCAAGTTGGTATCGGAGTGGCTTTAAAACCACATCACACGTTGTCTTCGTTGTTTCGCAAACCTAAAGATGTTATTAATTTTGAACAAAAGCGTGGTTTGGTGTATCAAATTTCTTGCCGGGATTGCAATGCTGTGTATGTAGGTGAAACAGGGCGTAGTGTTAGAACCAGAAAACGGGAACATGTTGATGCGGTCAAGACTTTTAACACTAAAAAGTCAGCGCTGAGTCAACATGTTATGGAATTCGATCATAGTATAGATTGGGATAATGTCAAAATACTGAAGTCAGAACCACATGCATACAGACGTCGCGTTGCGGAAAGTTTTTTGATAAATCAAAAGGCTTGTTCATGTAATGTTATTAATCGCAATGATGGTGCAAATTTTCCGACTGTTTATAGTGTGTTTGTCTCCAATAAATAATGTCTTATGTTTCTCACAACACTTTTCACTTGGCCACTCCTGTATCTGTGATGTAACAATGTTTTTGTTATTACGTGATTGCCTGCCCTGTTGATAAATAATTTTTAGTGTTTAGTAATACAGGTAGTCTTTATATTTTTATGTTGTACAGTTTGTATGTTACATTATTAACATCTACCGTGTTCTGAAGAAGCTCCCCAGTAACTAAGGGGAGCGAAACGTTAAATCTGAATAATAAATTGTCGAAAGAACGAAGTGATCTGATTGAAATAACGAATAATTTTGCTGCCTACTGCTGTTCTACTATGTAGTGGCAAGCATTGCGATGGCATATACGTTATGACGTCACAATGCGTTTTGAGCCATTACTATAAGGATCGCCACTAACCACTTTTTCGTTACTGCAGGCAAATTAATATAAAGTAACGTCTCTGATTGCGTGCATGTTCCTTGGCTCTGGCATAAGCGCCGCCATGCAAAGAGCAAACTAATTCGAAACAAAGCACTCACAGTTGAGTTATAGCAGTAGCTGGGGCCCCCATTAATAATGTCGAGCTCAAGAACATCAAATCAGCTGGCTGCTGTGGTAGCCTCGCCCAATTGCAAAGGAAATTGCTTCAGCATTTAGATCATATGTTGCTCGATACTTACATTTTGTTACAAACCATAAGAAAGGACCGTCTTTACTCTCTTGTCTTTTTCTTGGGTGATCACCAAGTGTTTTGCTTGGAGTAGGCTGCATATTAAAATTTGTAGACTTCATTTTTCGATGAATCTTTTTGAATGTTTTGATTGATAATGCCAAAGATCCATGCTATCAAGGAAGAAGAGCCAAGATCTACTAAAGGACTTAGTTTTTCTAGGAATTGCAATTTTGTAAAATGTAGGAAAGAAAATTTTGCGTTTTTTTTAACCTGTAGACTACATTTCATAAACATTTAGAGACTTCAGTTTTGGATGGAACTTTTTGAAAACTTCAACAGATAATGCAAAAGAACCATGCTTGTGAAGAAAAGTAGTCAAAATGTACCAAAGAACTAACTTTGGTTAGCAATTGCAAGTTTGTTAGGTCAGGTAGGATAATTGTTCAACTAAAAATGAAACATGCTGTACGTATGACAAAAAATTTTTGATCACACATTATAAACTAATCCTTAACCCTAAGTAGTTAAAGTCATATATTGCTGGAAAGCAAGATTCTTAAGCTTTCAAAAGACAGTAATTGTTAGTACCTTACAATAACGTTTTTGTATTATAGTTACCTGTTTTTACTGAGCTTACGACATTTTGGGAGGGGTAAACAGTAGCACCACATGTCTTAAAGTTAAGTTTTTTTCAGTATAACAACAAATATTAATTGACCATATTATACACTATCGGAATCGCATTGAAATAACCGTTAATTTGTTGAAAAAAGTTTGAAAATTGGTTGGGAAATGAGGTCACAAATCAGTTTTTTAGTAAACTGATTTTGCAAAAACGATGCAATTTTTGAAAACATCTTCATATTATGATCTGAGGTAACCTAAAATTTGTATTAATCGTACAGGACATGTGGTGACATCATAGAGCTGGTTTTAAGCGTGCAAGCGAAATAGAGAAGAAAAATACCTTTATGGCTTGAAGTTCGTAAATAAAGAAGTGCTCGTAGCATTGTCAAATAAGCAACAATTGCTGTAGAATTGTTTTTGTCTAAAGAACCTTATTTATATCTTCTGAAAAAACGTTTAATCGCGTTTCTGCGATGAGTACTTTTTGAGAGAGAACTAAAAACGGATTGTTTAATGAAGCGTTGATTATGACGTCATTTTTAACCCCAAACAAATGAAAGTTTTTGTAATGTGCTAAGGCGGAAGCTGGTTTTCGTCTGAGCAAAAAGCGATTCTCCTCTGTCAGGTAATGGAAATTAAAAAAAAAATTTTGATTATGACGTCATCATGACGTCACGAACCCCTCTTATGACACTCTCCACGGGGTGGTGATCAATCGTGCCAAGTTTGATGGTTGTACCTATAGCAGCTTCAGAAGAGTTAAAACAGACACACAGACAGAGAGAATTGCGCTTTATATATTAGATTTTACTATAAAAATGTTACATTTCTAATGATAAATACAAATACAAATTTTTGCTATGAAAAGCGCAAATGCTTTTTGTAAAAACAATTATCATCAAATTTTGTCTGAAATAACACATCTGAAATGATAGTACATTTTACTAAAAGATAGTAATTTTAAAATTATGATATTTTTTAAAAACTTTTTCTAGCAAAAGTAATTTGCATTGTTGTTAAAATATTTACAAAAATTTTTGTACCCAATTTTACATTATTTTTTATCGTTAATTCAACCAAAAACAAAGTATTTTGATTTTGGTAAAAATTTTTACTTACTTTTTTGTAGTAAAATCTACGAAAATTTTTAACAGTGTACCAAAGACAGGAAAGCCATTTGACGTGTCGGAAAAAGCAATCAAACAAGTTATTGGAATGCTTTAAGAACAGGGTTTGTAAGAATGCCATGTAGCAGGATGTATTGGGAAACTGAAAATTTATATGCAACTGTTGCAGACATAATGAGTAGGAACAGATTTTTGAATATTATTGCTCATCTGCATTTTGTGGACAATCTTACTATACCCAAGGAGAAAAAGTGTGACTAGCTGTTGAAAATCAGGCCTTGGCTCACTGACTTCCGTAAAAACTGCTTGAAACCGTAAGCGTAGCCAGGGGAGACCAAAGGGGCCATGGCGCCCCAAGAATTTTTAGTCAAATTACAAAACAATATCAAAAAAATAAAAACATAAATTTTTTTGCGCCTCTGCAGGTACATTGGAGTTTATTGTTGACTTTTGGCAAAGGAGTGGGTCGGACGTGGCTTTTTAAGTTTTTAAACTTACAAATGTTATCAAACAAGATGCGTACGTTTTACACACTAAATATCGCCGAAGTTTTTCTTCTATGTCGCAGTCGAGTGATGAATTTATAATCCAAGTTATGGTAATTGCAAGAAATAAGCGTCTCGCTGAGCACTTTCTTGTTTTATTGCGATGCGGACTACTACAAAGACGTCGCTTCTTTTATCAGAACGTTCAACCTACCAGTGGGAGTGGTTTCCTTGAAATTCCTTAAATAATGCGTTATACAATACGTCACAATTGAAGTCAAACTATTAAAGCCGTTCTAGATAAAACTACATTAGATCAGTGAAATCGCATTCGCACTTTCTCAGTTTCGTACAGCAATTTTTATAGTGGCGACGAGCGTAGTTTACGAAAGGCAAAATGCCATTATAAGTAAATGACGTCACATTAAAAGTTGCAAAAATTGGCCCCCCTCTCAATTTTTTTCTGGCTACGCCCTTGCTTGAAACTTATGCCATAGGAATACAATTCTATTTACGAGCAAGTGGTTCCTTTCAAAGGAAACTTTAGAGAAATAAAACAATAATGTATATGAAAAACAAGCCACTTAAATGGAGATTCAAGATATGGTGTAGGTGGGAATCTCTGGGCAGCATGGGCGCCGAGTACAGGTGTCCGCCGCACATCCGCGAATTTGGCCGGGTGTGCGTCACACCCGCTAATTTTTTCCCTATTTTGCACAGTCAACAGTTTTCACGCAGATTCGCAAAGTAAATAACAAATGCGCCCTTGCAAAAAGCATCGCAAGTTCTGTTTTTAATTGCAGTGATTTGAGTGTTTGTTCATTAATTATTCATTGTTTGTTCACAAATATAAAATAACCTAATTTTGACGTTACAAAACTCCTTTGTAAATTCATGACCAAGTTTATACTGTCAAATGCTGATAGAATGCTCATTTGAACCTATCTTTCCATTAAATGACACTGTTTAAATGGGTTGGCAGAATGATGAATATTTGAATTTGGAGCTGCTTTTCATAAACACGTTCAGGTGATTGCTTGTTTCCATTCTAAAGAAAATACTTTACTTAGCCAAACCGATGGTGACGTCACAGTTTATGACGTCATAAATTTCGCACACCCGCAAAAAAGTCGAACTCGGCGCCTATGCTCGGCACTTATACAATTTTCATCTTTACCAAGGAGAGAATGAAGATTTTAATGCACAGCAAGGTACTGGTATTTCAGGGGACGTTGTGGTCAAACTTTGTTTAACTCTTCTAGAGGGAAAAAATACAAAGCGATTGCTGACAATTTTTTCTAACATGTCATCGATCATAAAGTTGGAGGAACGTGGTATAGTTTACCTTGGTGCAATTTACAAAGATCGTATGGAAAATTGTCAACTCCGGGATGAGAAGGATCTAAATAAAGATGGCAAAGAAAGCTTTGATTAGAGAGTAGAAATATCGCACCAGTCTGTGTTGTTAGATGGTATGACAGTCGTGCTATTACGCTTGCATCTGTCTATCTTGGCCCAGATCCATTAGATTCTGTGAGACGATGGAACAAATGCAAAAAAGAAAATGTTCTTGTTCCTCGCCTTTTTGTCGTGAAATCATGCAAGAACTGTTGAGCGGGTTTGATTTTATAGACTCACTGATATGGAACTATAGATGTCCAATAAAATTTAAACGGTAGCATCTGCACCTATGCATACAATTTCAACTAGTCTGATACAGGCCTAATTACTTTGTCGTTGTCATTGCACAGCACTTGGTGTTTCCAAGAAAGATTGCTTGAATTACCGCAAATTTCAAGCTTCTGTGGCAACTTCTCTAATTATGGTAAATGTTCTTGTCCGACAAAGGGGTAGGCCGAGTGAAATGGGTGTAAAACTCTATTCTCCAATGATAGTAAGATCTCGCCAGCCTGATGATGTTCGATAGGACGGTGTTGGGCACTTGCCAATCAAACTAAAAAACGTGGACGGTATGTATTGTGCAATAGTGGCTTCACCAATGCAGCATGTGAAAAATGCAACGATCGCTTATGTTCCAATGAGAAACGTAACTGCTACAAAGACTACTATATTGGTGAAGCAACAAAAGACACAAATTGTGGCTCGTTCATCACGACGCTGCAGTGCTAGCAATTGTAACTTTAGATGTGACTTAAAAAAGCTAATGTTATAATTAGGGATGTGGAAGCGGTTATTTTTCAACAGCTTCAGCTTCCGCTTCCACTAACAAAAAACGAAAAAACGACCGTTGACAATTTTTTTTAACTTTTGTGGCTTTGTAGCCTGCCTTCTCCTACACTTCATCATTATGAGAAAACAAAAACCTTCATTTATTGCTATTACTTTACCTACTTCGCTTGAGCATATTGTTTTGAACTACTCTGTGTTTGTTTTTCATAGATATCAAAACTCGTGTTGAATGTAGAACAATGCTTTTCAATCTTTTTGTCATCGCGGAGCCCCTAATGTACTTTCGCGTTTGTAACGGAACTCCCACTAACAAAAATTTAGAAATCAGGAACTGCTTGCAAGAAAATCAAATATTTTGTTACTACAATTCAAAAAATAATTAAACACTTCAACAAATAGACAATTATCACAAGTTTCTTCACTACTTACAACCACTTTTACAACAGTTACCTTAATGCTTCTCAGATCTAAACCGTATGACCACATATTACAGCTCTCGAAAATAACTTGTCGTCACTACAACAAATTACACCGTATAGCGTTGATTTTCCCTCTCTATCCTCAACTAACCCTGACTTTGAGTTAACTTTAACTCTAATCATCATTACGAATCTTCTGTCCGTCCTCAAAACACGTATTGACTCTAATCTTTTTGGATAGTGAAGTGCTAAATTTCTGTCGTATATGTAGTATGTAAATGTAAAGCGAGCAAAATTGAACTGTACCAATCAATAGCCGCCTCAACATGGTATTGCGGTCCCCGACCCGTTTGGGTTGGGTCAAAATAGCTCTTGGCTTTCCCGAGGGTCCCAGTTACCCCGGGCACTCTCCTCACACAAAGCATTTTTTCGCCGTGCAGCCCCCTGAACGACCGCAGAAGGGTAGCACGCAGCCTCTTTAAAATTGGCCTGTCTTTTCTCTACTCCTGCCTTTCTCTTGTCCGTCTTCTCCTTCCCCTGATGAGCGGCAACGTTCATCCAAACCCTTGCCCTATCTTTCCCTATTTAGTGTGCACTGGAAATGTGACCTGGCGGAGTAGGTCAGTGCAATGCTGCACATGCTCTAATTAAGTTCATTTAAAGTGCTCACTACTCTCGTTTTCTAGATTCAGAACTCTTGGCAGCTCTCCATGCTGGATCTGCCCTCGCTGCTGCGCTTCTGCTTTTTTTGGAGATTCTACACCTGCCAGCACTGTGCCTTTCTCCTCGGATTTCTCCAGCTGGTATACCTTCATTGTTCAATCTGTCCCCCTTCTGCTAATGCAGCACTTGCACCCCACCCTCATCTTCAAACCTTCTATCCTTTTTCCGCCCACTTTGTATCTTCTCCCTCTGCACCCTCACCACCGCCTCATGCTCCTGGCTGTTTCTCTTTACCTCCTGCTTCCTTTTCTCCTCCCTAAATCTCTCAGGGTACTTCAATGGAATGCTGGGGGTCTCCTAGCCAGGAGCACTGAACTGCAACACTTTATTTCGTCTTATCCCGTTTCCCTTATTTGTATCCAGGAATCTAACCTTAATTTATCTTCCTTTTTTCAGATCCCTAAGCCACAAAAGTTAAAAAAAATTGTCAACGGTCGTTTTTTCGTTTTTTGTTAGTGGAAGCGGAAGCGGAAGCGATAGGTGTGGAAGGGGAAGCTGAAGCCTTTGAAAAATATCCGTTTCCACATCCCTGGTGACGAGGGAGCACAAGTTCCTCGGTAGAAATCGACGGAACCTGTGTGTCGAAGAATTTTGATCAGACAGTATGCCTCCAGTCCGAGAAAGACAAAAGTGGATACGAGAGGAGGAGAGAGACTACAAGGGATTGCAGAATGCACGAGTAGCGCTCCCCGTCTGGCTAGCTTATCAGCCGCATCGTTCCCGGGGAAGAATGAGTGTCCGGGGACCCATTTTAGCCTGATAGAACAGGAGGACAGAGAAGACAGTTCCTGCCTTATCTGCCAGAGAGATTGAGATAAAAGAAAGGACGGAGAGGAGGACATGGTGGCGAGGACAAAGCAAGAGTCAGATAGGAGGAGAAGAGAAGATAAATGACAGACTTGTTGGTGCTGCCGAGACCAGCAAAGAGCGTACAGAATGGCGTAGGCTTTACATCGGCAAAGGCTCTGCTTGTTAATAAGATAAACGCAACTGCTACATTCCGCTGATTGCCAATAACTTTAAATCTCAAAACTAGTAAATTGCTGCCAAACCAAGCGTTCTACAGTATATATGGCACGTTGGGCAAATTCGGGTGAGAGATTCAAATTGCAGCGAGCCATTTCGCTCATAGCAAGCGAGGTCTTTTGAGTATTCTCAAACCCTGAGTTTAGTGATAAAATCATTATTCCAAGTAATTAGTAGAAAGTGGAAGTGATTTTGAAAATCGTTATTTACTTGCTGGAGAGCAAACAAGTTGCTACACGCGAGGATCAAGGATTCGAATTTCGAACCAAAACAGAGCCATTACATTTCAACATTCAAAGGGGCCTTTTTTGCCTCTCTCTGGCAAAATATTTTTGGTGCCACTGATGAGTCATTGGTAATAACGTATTTCCGCACTTGGAACTATGTAAAAGCTTGCATTAGGAGTTCTCTTCAGTTTAAAAAAAAATATTGCTCAGCTGTTGCTAGGGCTCTAACCGTTTTAGTCATTAGAAAAGCGTTACATTTCTGCCGGCTCTATACAAGTTTAATTTATACTTGGTGGAACTTCTATTTTCTTTATTTTAGGCTTATTTGAGCGCCTTACTCGTTCATCCTGCGATTTGAGCATTTCTTCAGTCCGTTATCAATATTACGTCGAACTATGACATCCAAAAAAGCAGCATCTAAAGTAAGTTCAACTGTGGGGCAATCGAAAATCAGGGATTCGTTTTTTCGTTAAGCAAAGCAAGTTATGGTTCTTCCAGCCGTCCTAGTTCTGGAAGTGCTAGCGTTTCGTTGATACAAAACGAAAATACTTGCGATGAGAGTTCTGTATCTGTTACCAATACCGAAAGTAAACTTTTGTTTGAGGAGGAGGGACCTCTGAAACTACTTTCAATTGTAATGCAATTGAAATCAATTTTAGCCACGTTTTCGAAGCCAGAGGGTTAACCGAGACAACCGGGACATAGCAAGAAGAAACAGAAAAGGTTTTTTCAAAAATATTGGCTGATGGATTATACATGAACTGCCTATAATCAAAAAAACAAAAAAAGCTTTCTGTGCGGTCTGTGCAAAAGTTTGTTTGGATTCTGATGAGAAGAGAATTTCTTTTGCAAATGAAAACTTCGGACTTAGCGATTGGGAAAAGGACCGGAGAAGATAAAGTAGCACAATGATTGAAGCTTGCACAAAAATAGTTTCAGAAGGAAATTCTTTTCCAAAGTAAAAGAAAATAGTGTTTTTCTTTAATTTATGATAAACATTGTGAAATATAACGTCTTCAGAGACATGTAATTCTTGCAAGCTCATAAATATTTTTTGGCTTTCTCACTTTTTGCTTGTGGCTAAGTTAGTAGTAGTATTTGACAATATATTTTGCTTCTGATTTCTCATCACAAAAACTCGATAATAGAATAAAAACGAACGAGCATAAATGGAATGCAGGTGACAAAACGAATCGACCGTATACATACCCAAATTTTTTGTAAATATTGTTACAATGCTGGCAATTCCTGCCGCTCTAAATTTGTAGTCTGCAGCGTAGCCTGTGTGTGAGTTGAACCCGCGTTTTGTTGTTGCCATGATTGTTGTACTTGCGGTATCGTTGCCTATCGGTAATAACTAGTCGTTGCATTTGCAAGGTTGACCCTCATGCGATGCAATAGTAACTGTCTTCTCTCGTTCTTGCATTATTCTCAAGTAGATACTTAGCAGGAATGAACGTATACTTCGTTTTGCAAACCTGTACGTTTGAGTCGAAAACTATTTCAAAACGAGAAGCTTGTAAGTTGTTCTCTTTTTTTGATCGTCATCGTGCAGAAGCTGTGGTAAAGAAGAAGCTTGCAAATTAAAATAGTTTGAAACCGACGCGGACGCTGTCGCTGCGCTACGCTGCGCCACTACCATTTGTTTTTATATTAGTTTGCAACGTTCATAGTTTCCATCCTCAGTTTCTAGGTATTGTCAATACAATTTTTTACGAAGGATTTGTTTAAGAAAGGTAAGGTAACAACAGTGCAAAGAAAATGCAAACGCGCACGTTTTGTTTATTCCACTCTTCGTCGATCAGTTTCACAGTGATCTGTCTCTGGGTCGGAGACTACGCAAGGATCTCTGTCCGAAAAACTCGTTACACTTTTTAAAGTTGCATTAAGTAGATTCAAAAAAGGTCAAAAAAGTCACCGTACCTGTCAAAAACATTAGCCCTGAGCATCACAATTAAAAAAAGCTAAGTAACTAAGAAAGCACTTGATCTCATTAACAAAATTATACCCCATGTAAAAACAGGCGATAATACTGTAGTTTAAAAATACATTCCTTTCAGTGCCAAACTGTTGTTACCCTAACGAGGAGGGCTAGCATAATAAAATATCTGAGTTGAATATGAAGTAAGTGCCACTGAAAAAGTAACGAAAAACTCACGCACGCTGCATGATGTGCATGTTTGAAATAACACAATCCCATCAGCTAAAGATTTCAGCACTCAATAGACAGATAGACCAGTAAGCTCATGGTGAGGGTGATATGCCTGACTTTCACGGCGTGTGCACTTTTTGGTTTGGCCTCCGCTTGGCTCTTCTTAAACAGAACAACAATCCTAAGCTGTCAAAATAACTAACTCTGACGTTCTTAAACTGGGAAGGGCGTAAAAAATTAACAAGAGGAGGGGGCAGGTTCACGGTGGCATGACCCCGTTTGGTCCATGTTGCACAGAAATTTGTCAAAATCAACGCTTTGTAGAAGTTAGAAAATAATTTTCTCCACCAAAAAAGGTCTTCTTTTACTTTTGAAGACCAAAGGTGGAAAAGTAACCGCTATCAAAAAACTGATTGCCAAAAAAAGATTTTTATGCAGTTTATTGTATAAAATGTGCAAGAATGACCCTTGAAAAAATTGATCTCAAAAAAAAAGGTTTCCACGTGTTAAAATGGGGGCACGGGTATTTGTTTGGATTGTCAAGAGGGTTGCAGCTCGAAAAGTTTATGGAGCCTTTAACTAGCAAGTGCAGAGTTACCTCGTATCCATAGTTGACAACATAGGATCTGAAAAAATTTCGACAAAGGCAAATAAAATCCCGAAAATGCAATTTTTGTTTAAATGTTTGGGCAAGCAAATTATTTCAGAGTGTTTTTCAAAAGGTCTTTTCCCAAAAACTTGCATCAAATTCTGTTGCCTTTCTCTCCAGAAAATGTCTTTTGTCGTAACTTTCAAACTCGATCTCGCACAAAAAGTAACAACAAACATATGATTTCAGGTTAATCGCCGATAAAAGGTAGTTCCTCAAAACGAGAAAAATTGCGAAAATCCATCCTAAAAATTCTAAAATTTTCCTAACACTTTTTTTACAATTAAGATTCTCAGGAAACACCGTGATCCTTTGAAAATTCCTTAGATCCCCGTGTAAATACCCATGATTGGCAGCTTATGCCTGTCTGGCATGAAAACAACGGTTTCAAGTTTCTGGTAATATAGCACACTCTTTTTTGAAAAACTGTAAGAACCAACAATTGCAAATTTTTCTTTTTCAGAATAGGCTACCTGTATTTTTATATGACTAGCCGAAACTTTTATATTTTTTTACTATTTTAAGTTTTTTGAAATTTGGTTGCAAATTTTCTTGTTTCCTCCTGATGTTTTTATTTAATCATTTCCTCCAAAATTTCCTGTTTTATGATTTTTGAGGGTCATTGAGAAGAATTTTTTTGCAAACAGGATGGCCTGAATAAACATGCATTTTGCAATGGAGAAAAATCTTGTTAATACGACGTGAGAGGCCGTCAGTTCACAACAGTTTGGTCAAGGTTTTTCTCGTGAAAGGTCGATCTCTACCGTCTCTTGACGGAAATCCAAAAATTTGGAAAGATGGATTTTTGCGACGCTTTTTTGTGTGAGCACCTTCTTCGATGACATTAAAATTGCGCCTAATAGAGGGGGTAACATATGTCATATGGCTTCTACTAACCAAAAAATCTAACTTTTGTCATTTTGTAGCACAGAAAGCTACCTTTCAATTGATGCACTGCAATTGCAATAGCAAAGACATGGCGTGATTATCTTTTTGTGGGCAATTATATGTTAGGTGAAGTGCAAAAAAAAACAACTTGACTGAATATTTTTGGAAAAAATCCTGAAATCAAAGAGTTAGAAACTTCATTGAGCTGAAGAAATTGATTGCATTGCGTACCTAACTGGCTATAGCATATTGGTACCAAAAACAGACAATAACTTTCTTTTTACAATAGCTACAATCCAAAATACCTGATCTAGTCCAAGGTGTATGACTTGAAAACTACAACGGGCGACAAGGTGTTATATGCCTTGAAACCTAAAGGAGCTATCTCTTAGCTGTTGCTGCTCCCAGGCCACCCTTGATCAAGGTGCAGCAGCTGATAGCCTCCCCTGTTAGGGTTATAACATCACAGTTTTTTATTTTTAATGTATTTGCAATATTTTGAATAAACTGTACATGCTATTTTCGTGTTTCTTTATTTTGTTGCTACCTTACAGGTGCGATGGCCATGCCATTATCTTTAAATTTAATCGAAATTTGCTTCATGAGCATGTTTTCAACGTATATTGTTTTGCCATCGCCTCCTGTTTTTGTCCACTGCTGTCAAATCTTGTTTATTTTTATGCTCATTTGGGCAAAAATGAATGAATAAATGCAGGCTTTTTTCTTTCACAAAGCGTTTTTGTATATTTTTGAGATAAAATAAATTATATGATTAAACAAGCTTAGCGAACAAATACTTTTTGTTGACACCGCGACACGATAAATCTTAATGCTGCTATTTTACCCTCTAGGTGGCAGCCTGGTTATTTATTTCCAACCCAAATAGATGAGTATCAAATAAAAACAAAAACAAAAGCAGCAAAAAAGTAGAAAAAAAACTATAATCCACCAAAAACACTCGCACAAAAAAAGTTGGGGTTGACATTTAGTAAACGGTAACTCAGTACTATAGAAAAACGAGAAACATATATTTTTAGGTATCCACTGGCGCATACACAAAGTATATTTAGTGGGAGTTGTGTATTAACTGAGTTCAAGGTTGTTATCACGTGTTGCATCTAAGATCCTCTACCAGTTGTTCTTAACCTTTGTCCTTGTTGTGCCCTTCTGAAATTGCCAATCAATTCTCGCACCCCTTTTTGAAATTGCATGTTGTCGCTTTTGGGCATTTCTAAGACAAAATTAAAATTCGTTATTTTCCATTTGTAAAATTGAAGTCTGCTACATACATAATGACCGTGTATTTATATAACCAGTCCTAATGTTTCAGCATCCTCGAACTCCCCTAGGGATAGGTCCCGCACCCCTGGTTAGGAAACCCTGTCCTATACAAACTTGTCACCAGCATTGGACAATTTTTCTGAAGACAAAAGGCTGGTTTCCATTCGGCGTAGATTGCAGGTGCAGCGTGACAAACTTTTTGTTTTCCTATTTAGTTTTATGGGCAGCCTTAACCCTTAAAGGATCATAAGATTCTAATTCATAAAATTTGAGACAATTCCTTCATTGTTTGCTAACAACTAAATTGCAAAGAATTTCAGAAAAAGGGTTATTACGTCATAATGGCATAACAATTAACAATCATGTAACATATGTGTTACAATATCCCTCAAAGGGTAAAGTGTTGAAATCGATGCTGCTGCCTTTTCTCAACTCGGTGGCCTTTTTAAGAGACCAACTTTTTGAAGGAAACTGTTTTCTTGTTTTCGGCTCAAAATGGCTCATACCATCATTCCTTGATCGGATGCCAAAAATTAAGGAGGGGCATGGCCCCCGTGGATCCTTGAAAACACCTATGATTGCTTGGCATAACTTTTGATTAATTTACTGCTTGTTAAAATGCGTCAATCAGAAAAAATCTTTTTAACATGTCTTCCCAAATGCATACCAAGCCTTCAACCACAAAAAAAAGAGGAATAAACACAACAATAACAACTGCATTAAGAGTGCCTCAGAAAGTACAGTATATAACAGCTTTTGACTAAAATAACTTTACAAAATCTGATTTCTCAAATTCTTGTGCCCATAATCGCAACACTTGGTTTTGTATGTGGGGAGGAAGAGAGACTGAAGCACGGTAAAGATCTTTTACTTCCCATGAGTTTTTCAAAGAGAGTTTTTGCCATTTTCATCTGCAAATGCGACTAAAAATCTTTTTTGAAAATTAAGTTTTTCGGAGTAATTTTTACGCAATTTTACAACTTTTTTCACATATTTTCCCCATTTTTCAAATTTGCAGGGTGTTAACGTGATTTATGAGCCCTGTCATTGGTTTAGTTGTTTTTGTGCCTTTAGTAAAGTGACTGTTAATGTTCTTGATGTCATAGTTGTTCGGAAGCTTTCGCCTTCTAAGCTGTTGTGTTTGCCGCCTCATTTAATAGATTGTCATTTGTAATAAGTGAGGAATAGGGATGTTTTGTAGTATGTGGTGACTAATGAGTCGTTTTTTATATTTCCCAAATTGTTTTCTATAACGTTCAACCCTTAATGGAAATCGTAAGTTTGGTACAGTGAATCATTTATAAATTAATACGGCAAGTTGTTTTCTTTTTACTTAACGCCTGTTATTCTCGTTTCTTGTTAATGGTTATGTGACAATTTCGTTGATTGATCTCATATTTATTTGTGGATATAAATAGGCCTATTGACTGTTTATGAGCTCACTCTACCTTGGCAGTGTTTAGTATGGGGTGGTAGCGAATAGAAACCTAATATTTCATCACCAACTAATGCTAGTGGCAAGTTGTTTATGTATTTTGAAAGCGCTTGTCTGTGTCTTAAATCAATTGGGAAACAATAAACTGCTTGTATTGTCAGCTAATGCTAGCCTTAATTGATAATATACCCTTATTTTGCATTCGCTTATATCTTTATTTGCATGAATTGTATTTAGGAGATCTCTCAGTAGTCTTTAATATCTTGTAACAACTAGAGCCAGATACGCCTAGCGTATCGCAATTGATGCGTGTGGTGCAGCTAATTTGTGAGCAAAATTTTCTGTTCTCCTTTAATACAGTCTTCATGTTCTGCAAGTTGGTGTGTGCTCGTGTGTCGAGGATCTCTGGTGAGCAAGACAATTAGAGACAGGATCTCCCAAATAGAAGCAGCAGTGAAACGGCCAGTATAGCGGTTCCTCACTGCAACACAGGGGATGGGTGGCAGAAAAAGTTCGGGAAGGGCTTCAACTCCCCAGTCTCTCCCACCTTTAAGTCTTTGCTCGCGACACTCTCACCCGTATCGATAATAGTGAACCAACTAGCAAATAAGTTTCGTTAAGACGGAATTTTTGAGATACACTTCCAACAAGCAATATAGACCAACCATGGTGCCTTGTTATTGTACGCTCCAACCTTTAGTAGGCCTATCTGACGCAATACTATCTTTGACGAGTGCTTCATGACATCACTTAGGCCTATTTCTACTCGGCCTATAATTAGTTAAATTATTTTACTTTATTCTTTAAGAGCCATAAATATTTGATTAGGCATAGCAACACTAAACCACTCATTCTCGGTAAGTTATTTCGTCTACATATTTAAAAATAGGCAACACCGCAAGCTAAAACGTACGTTTTCGGCTTACATCCAGTCTTTGTCAAAGCATTAAAAATATTTTGATACTGTATTTAAACTTTAAAGATAATAGTTGAGGCTTGGGGTTTAGATTACCTTAACACATCAGATTATAAGTAGAAAGTCGAAATACAGCAACGTATTCATTAAAACCAAATACAATAGGTTGCGACGAAATAAAACAATTAGCCTACATTAAAATATTTCTAGCAAAGGAACAACCATTCGCTTATAGCTCTTTGTTAGCAAGTGGTGTGTTTTGTTGAATTACCAGAACTTCAGGAATTTTCGCGCTATATATTTTGATAAACATTTCCTTAAAACTGTACATGAACAAAGTGATGCCTGTTCTAGAACAAAATTCACACTGTTGCAGATGATCCTTAATGGCACTTATTCAATTGTTGTTGAGATGCAAATAGCCCCATGGCTCGGTGACCAAAAGAGTGAGTAGTATATCAATGTATGTCTAACCCGTATCGCAAGGGTATGAAAATCTGTGTGCGACAGTGGACACCGATGGCGAAGTAGTATGAGATTTTAATATGAAGTAATTTCCAACTTTAAATGCTCTATAAATGGGCATAACTTTAGCATCAGACAATTTCACCATTTAACATCAGACAATAGTTTATTGACGAGACAAATTACTTCTTAATAAACAGCAACATGCAAATGGTTATTCCTTTTGCTAAAAATAATTTAATGCATTTGTCTTATTTTGGAACTATCTATTGTATTTGGTTTTAACGAATAGATTGCTGTACTTCAAATTTCTACTTGTAATCTGATGTGCTGAGGTAGCATAAAGCTTTAGCCTAAATTGATATTTTTAATGTGTCAGCTATGTATCATAATTGAGTTTTAATACATAGGTATTTTAGATGCTTTGACAAGGCCTAGATGTAAGCCAAAAACATTTTGGGTAGAGTTTGTAGCCTGTTGTAAATATGTAAATAAATTACCAGACATGAAGAATAGTGTAGTGTTGCCATGCAGTATTATTTTATGAATTCTGAGAGTCACTGGCGTTCCTAAATTGTACAATAAAAATTTATTGAACTAATGTAGTTTATTAGACGGATGAATTCAAAGAAATGCGGTTGATTGACTCGATGATCTCTGGTGGAATTTTTGCATCCGTCTTTCCGAAATTTCCTGTTTGGAACGTAATAATCGTAAGCTTTAATTTTTTTCATAAGATTGAAAAATAAATAAAAATAACAGAGTTTGAAATAATTGGCGGGGTTTGAGAGACTTCGAAAAATTTTTGTGAACTATGAGTTAGAATTCATCAGTAAACTAAGTATTTTTTAAGATAGGCATGAGCTGAAGCTTGATGCCGACAAGCAAATGAAGCTGTAAACATGTTGTGGTCTGCTACAGCGCTTCTAAACCAATGTGAGGCCATTCACTGATGGTCGGCGAAACTCTATCAGTTGGCTGCGAAACATTTCAAAATCTTTTTCATTAAGTTGATCCCAATGTAAAGGTTTCCCGATATCAAATGGGCAAAATATGCATTTTCGTAAAGTTAATCTTCAAAAATAAGATCTCCCGATTGATAGTGGCCCTCCAAAAACAATGTCAACGAAAAAGCTTCGAGATAAATGAAATTAGAAACCACTAGCCTTGGGTACCAGCCGCAAAAATCTAGTAGAGTCTAAAACAGGGCTTCTCAACATTTTTTACGAGTTCCGCTTCTAAAGACCATAGATTCAATCTTCTCCAACTTATCGCAGATTTATGAGGTGGGATTTGTGGAGGTCAGGCAATGTGATCTCGAAAAAGAAGAGGTTATCACACCAAATCCAATTGCAGCAGCTTTTTGGAAATCAATGTCTTTGTCGCAAAAATAGAAATTTCGTAACAAAATTTTAACACCTCAAAACCAGGATTTTTCCTCCCAGTTTTCCCCCAAAACAATTTTCCTCCCTTAAAGAAATAATTTCTTTCTTGGGGAGCCAAGTTGAGAACTCCGTTGAGAACCATTGGTCTAAAACAACAAAATTTTTTTTAATTTTCGGGCAAAAAATAGGGTATTTCCTAATTTTAAATGCTCTACAAAATTGGTTGCAATAAAAATCTAGTTTTAATCAACTTTCAATAAAAATTGACAAGAAAAAATAAACAATATACAATAAAATGTGCGTAATGTAGAATTTAAATGTATGCTGAATTGATCCCAACAAAAAATAAAAGATCCTGCTCTTTTTCGCTCCAAAAAAATTATGGTGATTTCGACTCTTTGCTAAAAAAAGTCCAAACCAGCGTTTCCCAAACTTTTTTGTCGATTATCACAGTAAAAAAATTAAAACAAATTTCGCGGCACAATGGCCACATGAATCTATTCATGTTGATCGCGAATAGCATTACAGGTGATAGCAAGAAAAGTGATAACCTTTTTTGGGGGATCACCTTTTTTTTGGGCAACACAATATAATCTCCTACGTTTTCGACCTTTACTTCTTAGCAGCATTTCCTCAGTTTTGGCTGAAAACGTGTATTTTGAAAAAAACCCGCGGCACACAGTTTAGGAAACACTGATCTAAATCATTTTTCTTTGTTTTAATGGTTTTCTATCCCTCTCTGTTTCTCGTTCTGTGGCAGATCTCCGGTTTTTTATCTTGTTTGCTAGTACATACAACAGATTGTCTTGCAAGGGGAAGAGGTTGCTTCGACCATGCGCCAATCGTTTATAACCGTCCTCCTTTTTTTGCCTCTAGTGTTCGTGTTTTTGAACTCAGACAGATACGTGCGCTGTCAACTCAAGAGTTTTTGACTTGGTCTTTCTTCGGTCATTAATGAAGAGCTTGTTCTTCCCTTTTGCTGATGTGCATAAGACATAGTTTCGTTCAGAACTTTTGTCTTAATTAATTCGAAGGTGTAGAAATTAGTTTTTCTGAGGTGCCAGCGGTCGTTATCAAAGCGCTACTTTTGATGCCAAATCTCTACAGGCTAACAACACAGCCAGCTCTGCCATGGAGTTGCAATAATCTTGTGTTGTTCACTTCCATATGCTTTCATCAAAACAAAGGTGTCGGATGCCTAGGCAATGGACTTGAACTTGTGAAATTGTGACTTTTTTCTCGAACTTGAACCAGCAGTTTTTATCAACAAGTTCAATTTTGATTTTAGTAAAATGTAGTGGCGGTTCGTGGCTATCATTCATAGAGTTGCTGTCGCACAGCCTAATTCTTTTTAAATTTTACACATTTTTTTTTCAAAATTAGATCAAGACGTTTATTAAAGGTCAAGTGTTGTAGAAACCATTTTTTCCTATGTTTTTCCCAAGGATGGATGAAAATAATTTTGTGCTGGTCAAGTTTTTCGAAGTGAATTTGTTCTATCTTCATGCTAGATAAAGACATTTATTATGAGACTATCTTTTAGAAAAGTATCTTTTTGCCCGCTTTTCAATATTTTGGGGGTGTAGAAATAAAAACATTCTGGAGGTGTTGCAGTGCCTACTGATGAGCAACCACTAGTTAAATGTAGTATGAATTGATAATGTTTGTACACCACGCACAATATGCTAAAAGCCCATATTATCATTTTCTCTAAATATTGAGGGTGCAATTTCCCCATCAATAATTTGTGTTTTAAATTCATGCTTAACCTAAGTCCTAAGGGATTGCTGGTTTATGAGTAAAATTCTGTGTCGGGACTGAACTTGAGATATGAAGTCGATTTTGGACAAAACAACAGCATGGTGTTGCGTGTTGAGCAAGACGTCGGTGTTGCAATCAGTATACCTGGGCATTGTTAGTTCCTTTTTTGACGGAGAGGGGGAGAGTTGCTAATAGCCTACTGAGAATGCGCTTCCGACTGTAAGCTACATATTTCATCTCTGTAACGTCGCAAGCATGATAAATGATGGAGTAACATTTGGTTGCACCAAACCCTCTGAGAGTGCAAAAAACAGTCGCGCTTTGTGTTTTGCCAAAAATATGTATTTGTAAAATATGTTGGCTGCAAACAAAAATAATTGTCGTGTGCTCAATCGTTGTGCTTGAAGGTAGCCTAGTTTAAAATCCAGCTGAAAACGGGTTGCATATTTCTGAAAGTAGGTAGTAGATCTTAATTGCCCTTTCACAAGTGCTGATTTTAGTTAGTAGCAACAATCAATAACTTGTTTAGAGGGGGATTAAAGGAGGTGTCCTCACTAAAACAGTATGACCTAAGCTTCAAAAAGGTTATCTTCAAAAAAAAGCTTTTCATGCATCTTTGGAAAACAAAATGGGTAAAACTCTTACTTTTAAAGACTTGATCTGCAAAAAAATGATGTAAATATTTTCATGCTTGTTGCGAGATCAATACATGGGTGAAATCCACGCTCTTGCAAAGTATATCTCCGTCAATGCTTCGTCCCCTCCCACCTGGGTAAGATTGAGCTTACTAATTTTTACATCGCTTGATAACATGATTGAGTTTACTAAAGTTTGGGCTCCCAAAAGTTTTGGTTGCTTTTTTTATTGCAACCAAAACTTTGTTTCTATATATGCAACTGGTAATAATATGTATCACTTCAAGGTGAAATGGCATCATAATTGTAAGCAAGCTTTGCCACTTTTGATAAATACCGATCAAACTGTTGTTTGGTTTGAGTCAGTATCCTCAGGCAAACTGATAATATTGTCATCCGCTTGTAAATATTCGAAAACTTTTTGTGAATAAAAGCAGTTATGAGAAGAAGGATATAAATATCAAACGTAGCTAACTACAGAAAAATGTCTTTGGTTAGCTAATCCGGATTTCACCTTTCTTCTGTTTACCCAGAAAACATTTGCAATAGGTAAAAGCGAAATTGGCAAAACGGCTTTGGAAAAAGAAGTTTCTGCGAATTTTTGGCTAAAAAAAGCGGTTTGGTTGCCTCCGAGATGGAGCTGTAGACAAGTTACCTACATCATGTCACATTTTTTCTGTTATCAGTACCGTTTCCCTCACCGGTACCCAGCTGCCACAGGTGCATTTTTGATGTGGTAAAGAAGAATTGATTTCAAGACGTGTCTGAGAATGGCGCACATTAGGGGATATAAAAATCTAAGATTTCTCCAATTTATCAGGTGTTCTTCAAAGAAAACAGTGCTCTCAAGCTCTATTTCATATTTTTTGTTAAGGTGATACAACCAGAATAATTGGTTTCATGGTTTTACTTCCCAAACGGTGCTGGTCTAATTTCTAGCTCTTCCTTTGCCTTCACCTTGATTGTAAATATACATGTTGTCGGAAGTGTGATTCGATGGGCTAAGTGCTATGAGGCTTGTCCCCGAAAGACCACAAACTGAGTCTTTGGGGTGTTGCACAGGATGTGGCATGGGCGAGTGGAGCAGGTAATGAATCTCGGTTTTCGGTTTAAACAAGTGCTTGCGCCAATCGCAACGACATGTACAGGAGAGACTGCAGACTCGACAACCACAAGGCCATTTCTCAGTGTTCTACACTAAGGGTATCAAACTCGCGGCCCTCGGAGTCTTTCAATGCGGCCCGCGAGACGATTCTGAAGTTACTAATGAATTTCAGCTGTGTTGCAACGGGTCATTGTCAACCTAACATTTGAAGCCCTGATCACAGGCCATCTTTGAAAGGTACAAGATTTTTGTCATGCGAAGATAACTTCACTAATGCTGGAAGATGATGACCTTTTTTTTCTTTTGGAGATCGACCTTACTTGGGGCTACATTACAGAGATCGTTGCCCAGACAAGTGGTCATCTCCAAACCCAAAACTTCATGCGGCCCTTGGCACGATTGCTCATATATGCAATGTGGCCCCCAGAAGCCCACGAATTTGACACCCCTGTTCTACACGCTATTTTTTTCTTGTGTTTAATGAGTTAAATAAATCTTATCACTACAACATTTTGATGGATAAACTTGTTTTTTATATTTTTTCGTCAAGGAACTTAAAGCAACTAGCAGAGATGAAAATTCATGCCTTACCATTTTTGTGGTAAGAGGAGGAGGCATTACGCCAAGCTTTTTTTGCTTCGACAATAAAACAAAAAACAGCGTAATTCACGTTTATGAGTAAATGAAAAAAAAATCAAGTCGTTTGCATTCCGGTTTTACCCTCCGAATTTCCATTTCAGCAGAATTCTGAGTGACTTTGCATCAAAATCTTCACTAGTTTCATAGTCTACGCCCACTCTCCCTCCTCTTTCAAAAATTGTTGGTGTGCTAGTTAACTTATGATGGCCATATTTAAATGCATCTTATTGAAAACGTTTTGGATTAGCAAAAGAAAAACAAGAAACGGTTTCTATTTATCCGGAAGCCAGGGGAAACACTGTATCTAGAAAGCAAAATTTTACCTGTTTCCAGGCTCTAAGCCAGGGGTGTGCAACCTGTGACTCGTGACGTGAAACTTTTGATGCTCGCTAAAGAATTTTCGGGCCCGTGAAAGAAGTTTGGAAAGTTTGCTGAAATTGAAGTTGTGGCAAAACATTGATCTCCAAAAGAAAAAAAACAGTCATCGCTCACCGAATTGAGGAACTTTGGCCAACTTCAGCTTTGAAAATTGTGATCTCCAATAAAAAAGGTCTTTACTACAACATCCCATGAATACCGTCACTAATTAATGCAGGTGAGCTTAATTGAGCTCGGATACGAACTTCAACTTCAATTTCACCAAACTTCTTTCACGGGCTGCGAAATTTTCAAAAAGTCGGAAATCGGTCTGCTCGCAAAAAAAGTTGCGCACCCCTGGACTAAATCAAAAGAAAATGACGACTGCAAAAATTGTAGGGTAGTCCAACACTATAAGTTATAACTGGCCAAAAAAATGTAAGGCAATCTGTTCCTTATCGAATGTATCTACTATTTACTTGAAATATATATGTTGCAATTTTGCATTCTGAATCGGATAAACTTATTTGCTAGAAAACGAAACATTCTTCTGACAAAGCCAGAGATCAAATCAACGGCGTTGTTGTACTACTTATTTTCAAAAAGCAATTAGTTGCTTTATTGTTTTAACTTCTAAATTGCAGTTAGACTAATAGCAAAATCTTCGGCGAAACCATCGCAGTTCTTTTCATTCAACAAAATTGGCGGCGATTCGACATCCAACTGGTTTACCATTACAGCATGATTGTTTACGAAATAATGAAGTTAATCAGAAAACAAAATAGACACGTGGTACGGGTTTTGAGTTACCAGCTTGCTGAAAAAGATTAGAAACCAAGGAACTTTGAATAAAAGAACTTACATCTTGGCTTGTAACTATTGAAGGCCATTAAGCAAAGTTTTAATTTGGGGGTAAACGGTTTTAAAGCATTGCTTTTCGCAATTGCGTAAAAGACGATTGTTTTTGAAGATACTAGAACAATTTTATTCTATAAGTAGTACTCCTTGCTAAACTAGTTTTAAAACGGGACTACTATTATACCTGACATATCTTTGGCGCTTCTAAGTTTTCTTTTTTTTGTAAATCATAACTTGACATTCTACTGCTTTTGATGTTACAAGCTAACAAGTTTTGTCAAAATGCTGATAAAATAGGCCTGCTACTTGTCCACTGAGCTGCCAAGCAGGCTGGGAAAGAATAACCTCAGACGTAGTTTATCTTCCATAGCTTTGCCTAACAAAAGCTGTTGTAGCAATTAATGTTATTGCAAAAAATGAAGATTGATTGTTTTTGCATCAATGATGCAAATCATATTGAATCAAGAGAAGCCTTCTCTAGTTGTAGGCTCGAATCGACTTGCTGATCTGGTTGATGGCAACAACTTGACCAACACTACCAGGCTTCAGCGAAAATCTTGGAAAAGCAGTCTCAAATTTTGTTGACATAATTAGATGACGATCAAATTATGATGTAATCCGCATTTCAAATGTTCAAAGTGCTAATGTCATTTGTTATTCAGTTTTAACTGAATTGCGAACCGTCAGAATTAAATGCAGCGAGTTATAATGTATGAACGCTAGCCTCTGCGATGACTTAGCAAGACATAGTCGGCATTTTTATTTCCGGTACGTCACAATAATTAAATGTGGTAGCAAAGGGCAGTGGTTTATTTTTAAACTGCAATGCTGATTTAAGTGGCTGACATATATTTGGGCCAAATATTTTGATTGCAGCAACTGTAATGAGAAGCCAAGAATAATAAATTCTTTCACATTGGTTGGACGGGCAGTAATGCTGAAATTGTTTGTTCGTGCAAAATCTCTTGCGTGGCTTTAGTTTAAATGCAAGGTGTTGCAAATTAGCTAAGACATTGTGGTAGATGAATAAAAAGGCTTGGAGAAAAGCAGTTTATGCCGTGAGCTTTTCGTGACGCTCTCATTAGCAGTCAAATCTCGAGTGAATAGGTTGTTCTATCTTGAGAATCAGAGCGGCGTTAAATTTTCTAAATTCTCGTTACGAAAATCTGTTTACCGTAGCTATTCCGATTTGACGCCATACTGCCACTGATAAAAGCATCGCGAAAATCATCAAACAAAACAGCTTTTTCGAAGTAACATTAAAGTTGTGTGCTCCCAAATTAAATGGTAGGTTAATTAGAGTTTAATTAAAATAACTGGTAACTAATCTAACGTTGAGGTTGAAAGTGATTAGTCACGACTGAGCAGAATAGAAGCGAGCGAAACGCTTCAGCTTCAGGCATATGGTTATTACGAAATTCAGCACATTCCTTCGTGTTGAGCGACCGCAATTGCTTATATCCTGGTTTTATGACTCCGTGGTTTCCTTCGCTTGTGTTATCGCGTCACAGTTTGCAGCCGCTTTCGTGTATGCGTGAGTGTGCGGCAAAGGCATGCGCAGCATAGCGCACACACGATCAAGCGCATACCGTAGAACGAATTTTTTGCAACGAGTATTGATTTTGCTGGGATAACGAATTTTTTTAAAGCAAATAGGTTGTATTATGGAAAGCGGTTGTCACATACCGGATCAATTTTGAGGGATCAGATTCCCATTGCGGAGGCCCCTTTGACAAGTACGTAACCTATTTTTTGTTTTAATTAATTGCCAAATTTGAAATGTTAAAAAGTAAAAAGTGCACGTTCTATTTATTGTGCTTACTACTGAAGTTGACGTTTAACTTTGGAATGTGAGCGATATTTCAGAAGAAATTATCGATTTTTTCTTATTTAACACTGGAAATTTTGGACTTGGTTTCCGATTCGGCTGTTAAAGGGCGTGGCTGCTGAGAGGTAATTTGAAGGTGGTCTTCACAACAGGTACGAAATGATTCGAAATGCTGCTTTGTACGCAAGTTTTCTTACGTCTGAAGCCGATAGTTGACTTCACTGTGAGCAATGATCGCGAAGCGCGGATGAAAGAAGCACTTGTTGCGACAGCCAATGATCGTCAGATTTGCGTTTCGCGCTATCTGAGTAAAACACGTTTCAATACGCGGGAAAGCGACCGTGCCTCGTGGTCGCTTTTAATTTTCTATAGAAAGCAACGTACCTGTTGTTTTAGTTGACGATTTTCCGCTGTTTACTTTAGCTCTCGTCTATGTAACTATCGTTCACCAAGTCCACCTCACATTGCGTTTTTATGACGTCACAACTAATAGATCAACCGATTAATCTTGCCTAAGGATTTGTGAAAAGGTGTACTAATTTAATCGCCATTTGATATCATACGCTGACTTGTACCAAAGCTGATTTATATTTTGTGCTGCTCAATGGTGGTAAGAGTATGTTTTAGTGGTTTTGTTGTAACGTTAACTGGTAAAGGCGTTCCTGTTATCACATTCTATATCTTTCAAAATTTTATTTATTTTACATTTCTATGTTTCAAAAAACGTAGCATATATTGTCAATTGAGATTTCGCTGATGCTGATTTGTCAAGACGCATCGCCAAATTTGGACACTAAAAATTTTCATTTTTCTTTGTTGCCCTTTGAAATTTTCTAGGTTAGCTGTTGTGCAATAACGAGATTTTATGTTGTTGGCTGATGATAAAGTCATCGTAAAAGAAGCCTATGGGTTAAGATACGTAAGTTCTCTAAAGTTTCACTGAGCGCAAAAAAACATAAGCCATGTCCGTTGAGGAATGGATCGTGCCAGAGTAACAACGGGATCGTAAATGTGAGATGTCATGTTTTGCTTGCCGAATCTAATTTTGTTTGTGTTGACGTCATATGTTATTGTGGTAGACCCAAACTGACGTTAACTGAACAGGAAAGAATATTTGCTAAGGTCATCATTCACTGGGCGCCCGAAACCTATTAGTTTCCGTGAACGAAAAGCATTTCTGTGATATTAATTTGCAGAAAAGTAAGCTTTTGCTCTGCACTATATACAACCGATCAGTCTACTGATTGTTAAAGTTTAGTAGTACAAGTTTTTGGTTATTTTAATGTTGCCCCTTCATAGTTCTATTGTGCAGACCTAGAAATTATTGCGGCTGCATTCCTTTTTAAATAGTGTGTAGTTGGCAAAGATGCAATAAATCCGCGATTACGTAGCGGAAGTTGTTGAAATTGGCGGGAAAATCGGCATGCTGATTTAGAACAGCAGGTGTGATTGTGTTGTTTGATGAGATTTCAGTTAATAGCTTTGATCTAGAGGAAACGTTTGGGTTATTTTTGCCTCAGCATTTCGATTCGGTGAATCATAGATCTCTGGCACTCAGTATCAGTAACCGTTTTGTGGTTTAGAGTGGTTCAGGTCATTAAGAAATCCAGTCGCCCATGTTAGTCCTCTAAATAAGAGAATAGAAGAAACAGAACATATCTCGCGTCGTAAAGAAAAAGGTTCGTGGTTTTACAACGTGGCGGCCGATCGCTAATTTTGCCTCTTTCCTTGCGGGCGATAAGGTTAGCACGCAACTGCCAGCATGGTCCAGTGCTCGTATATAAAATAACTTATTGTAGTGCTTTTTGATGGAACGGAATGCAGGGAGAAATTTATGTTTTTTGTACAGAATTACGGTGTCTCGGTGTAGCCTGCTAGCCATTACCTTCTAGCAGTTATATAGCTGTTTGGCGTCAGATTGATGAGAGGCTTAAGATCGCTTACACATGTAGTAACAACTAGTTAGAAGCCAGAGCGCTAGAAGAATAGTTGGGTTTGAAACTGCGCAATAATATGCCCGAATGTCTGACGTCACAGTGGAGGTATACCTTGTTGGTCATTTTACAACGGTAAAACTTCACTGTAACTCTAGACCGGGATCTATCATCTGCAGAACAGCCTGTTGAAAATTAGGAGTTCATAGCGCGACCTGGACGAGAATCCAAAGCTATTGTCCTTCAATATTGAATGGCCGATGAGGAAGATCTAGTCATCCTGACACAACTGATTGCTTGGCATGAAGGCGTACTTACAAGATTGTTACCTACAATTTTAATCGATGAAAGTTGACATTTTTGTAGCATTTGCCTGTTGCAAGAAGGAAGATGCGGAGTACTACCGCCCGTAGATGTTTGATTTGGTATTCTCTCTTGGATGCTACTAAAACACGGAAATTTACGGACTACCTCTAACTTCAATTGCCGTCGTTAACTATTTTAGTAAACCCAAGCTTCTTGCTGGACATAACCAAAACGCTGAAATTTCGCGGAATTCCACGCGATAGCTCGAACCCCAATTGTAATTTTAGCTTAATATAAAAACCTAAGTTATTTCCAAACCCTAACCGTAACTTTAACATAACCCCGATCCAGCGGTTTCCAAATTTTATGTTACCATGCCTTCCTTTAAAAAAATATTCAGTCATATGACTCCCCCCCTCGTTTCTTAAAATAACACAAATTTAACAAAACCTTCGAAAACGGTGACACTTTCGCATTCTTAACTATTTTTAAAAGACTGTGCGTAATATTCGCGCTTCC
Organism: Trididemnum clinides; assembly: GCA_963675345.1. NCBI lineage: Eukaryota > Metazoa > Chordata > Ascidiacea > Aplousobranchia > Didemnidae > Trididemnum > Trididemnum clinides. Next base: position 19,156,575 of record OY776289.1, read on the forward strand.
CAGTTCGGAAAACGCTGCTCTAATCTCAAGATAACGCTCATCTGCTTTGGGATTTCCCTTACGCATTAAAATCAAAGTCTATGGAAGAATTTTTGCGTTTTAGTTTCTTCCCTTATTGCTATCCCTAACCAACTTTAATTAATTCCAACGTTAACCCCAACCCTGCGCGCTAGGAATTTACCTGTTCCAGTGGATTTGAAAAGCTTGTGGAAGACTTCGGGTTTCCGCGTTTTAGTTTCTTCACGTTTGCCGTTTATGCCTACGATCACGAGTAAACCATTGATCAGTGATCTATTACACCTTTGTGCTCAGACCTGCTTCGCAATTGCAAATATTACGCTAATATAACGCATTTGTACCTCTATCTGGGGAAGTTGCCGAACGGTCAAGTGTCTCTCCAGATTAAGCAACCATTCTGAGGATTGAACGCACCACCGTTGCGGCCATTAATGGCGCTGCAACCCATGCGGCCACGTTGTTGATAGCTTGATTTAGGTGATCACAGGGGGATTCCAGAAGAGGATGGAAAAAGAAAGTCTACACCGAAGCCCTAGTTTCCTACTGCGAGTATCGTTTACGTAACAACGGAAGTCTGCTGGGGATCCTGCTTGAAGAGTCTTGTTTGTTTATGGTTAATAATTGACATTTTTTTATCTTGTGGCTAAATGCTGTTTGCTTTGTCCGTTCGCTTCTCTAATGTTCAACGATGTAACGCTGTATTGCTACGTAGCATAGTTTGATTATGTTTTCATAGTGTGTTACTCCTTCGGTTCTTCGACGGCATTAAGCGTCAACTGATGTGTTCTTGCCTGGTCAGATAATCGCGCAAGGCATCCGTTAGTTTCCTGGTTTTCCAGTTCATCGTGGTTTGGCATAGCCACCCGTCACATTTGGACTTGTACCAACCACAAAAGCCCTGCAGCCTGAAAGACACATGCCTCAAATAGCATCGACTTACAGTTATGCCCTTTACAATTTTTACATGCGTTCAGGTGACAACGTAAAGCAGGAAACCAAGACAATAGTTAAGTTTGCAGTGCGTGCGGCCCAACTCTAGTGGCTCTTGGTCCTTTTTCACCTTTTTACCAATACGATTTGGAAGGTTTATCCCCATAACACCAATTGTCAGATAATTTTACTTCGTCATCGCTGATGACTCACTGCAATATCATCTAAAGGAGTAAAAAGTGTACCCCCAAATTGAAATTATTTTCTATTAGAGGTAAATTTATCTCAGGTTTAGAAAGCGGGCCAAGCGGAAACAATCGTTTTTGCTGTCAAGCTCGTTTATCCGGTTCAAGCTATGGTTTGCAAAGTAGGTGTTCTATTCTCTCGACCTCTCCATTCATCTCGTGTTCAACAGGTTGAAATAAGTTCTTACTTGCCAGTACACTGTACTTCACTGTGAGCTGCATTCAGCAACGCCTATGCTGTACAGCTCCACCTTTACCGAACTGGATAAAGTCTATGGATGTCAGGTTCTAGTAAAAGAAAAATAAAAATGGTTCCAAGGTTTCAAAAATGCAGCAGTGAATAGAACAGCGTAGTTGCAAGAAAATATCAATCGAGCATTAAGAAATGACCTCTGGTTTTTAGTCATGTTGATTGCTAGCGGAAATGCTGTCATCCACTTCTGTCTATGATTCAAACCTACCGACTGTCGGCCTTCTACGCGCTTGGTGACGTCATTATTCATGCTATTCGTCACAAATGATTGCTGTGCGAACAGGTTTCAAACTTTTTGACCCATTTCAGGCTGGGTGAAACTCTGATTGTAACCAATCTACTGCCTTAAACGAACCAGGCTGCGCTTATGCACACCAGCAATTCAGCGTGCATATTGCGTGTTGTAAATAAGGTTACAGTCCATGGTAAGATTTGTTTTAAAAAAGGAGGCAGCGCCGGCTTTAAAGCGTGATGAGCTTTTTTAAGATCAAGTCGTTGAAAGAGGTTTTTCGTTATTCTTGTTCAGGTGATGACTTGCTTTGAAGATTACATCAAAGGGCCCTTTTGTTTTCAAGGCCCAAAAAGGGAGAAAGCAATCAAAGATTACTACAATTGTAAACAAAATGCCCAAAAGTTGAAACAAAAAAAAATCATGTGGGATGTTAATGTTTTTTTTGCCTCCTCGGAAGCCTTGCCTCTTTGGGGCAAAGAAATTGTTCTTTCCGTGAAGCTAAGAGAAAATCTTGCTCTCAACTATTTACCCATGGCGATATGGTCGATCAAGAGAAAAAGCCAAAAGCGCTATCTGATCGGAATATATGCAGCACAACACATTGTAAAATTTTTACTCGTGCTGCATCAAAGGTTGCACAAGATAAAAAGGTCTACGTTCGATTCAGGCAATAGGCCTCGTTTAAAATGTGAACTACGTTCTCCCCTAATGGTAACACATTTTCCGAATTCCAGCAGTTGTCTTCGCCCATTACCCCTATGTGTTGAAGGAGACAAATGCGGGTAGCGCAAAGCCGAAATACACTAGGAGAATTTGAGGTAATTTTGTCTCTTTATCCAAAAACTGTTTCTCAATACTCCATTGAACCGTCAGTACCATGCACTAATTTCGTATAGCGCTTTGTTTACTCAAACGGAATAACCAGACTCTAGAGTTCGAAAAATTTGGACGAGCTTCAAAAAGTTTCCTTCCTTTGAAAAAACTGTGTCTCCTAGAAATTAAAAAGTTCTTTTGTTTCAAACATTTTTCTAAAAAAACTTCAATCTAAATTTTTCCGTTCTTCAAAATTGTGTCACTTTAAAATAGTGTCGCATGAGGCGGATTCACTACCTGGGTAACCCCTCTGAATATGATTATATTACTTCATCTGTAAAAACTGTGTAAACTGCGTCATACACAGCAACAATTAAACTTAGTAATGTACAGGGTGTCCGACAAGTCTCCATACATAAGAGACATATTTATTCCATGCATATACGGTTCTAACATGCATTTCCATCAGGTGTTCTTAGAAGTGTTCTTCAGCATTGAAGGACACGCCCTAAAATGTGTTCCCGACAAATAGCAGTCATAAAGAGCATATAATATAAATAAAAATAATTTATGTCAAGAAATGTATATTTTTCCTATGTTTGAAGACTTATTGGACACCCTGTAGATCTAAAGCTCAACAATTGTTGCGTGTAAACGTTCCATGTATTCGCTCCAAACCATTATTTTGTAGTTATTCAACTACTTTCTCAAAATTACAGAATATGCAATGGGATTTCAGAAGTTGAGAAACTCCCCAAGGCTTGAACCAAAATTGCATAGAAAGAAAAGTGCCGCAAGAAGGTGGTATAGGGATAACCATAAGAGTCAGTAGTAGAGGCACAAACAGAATTGGATCAGACTGGGAGAAACAATCGCCTTCAAAATTTTAAACATGCATCAAAGTACATCTGTTCTGATATACTACGACACCGCCATAACAGCGAGAAATAAAATCTTGCTTTTTGGTATTTTTCTGGCTTTGAAGTCAAAAGCAGAAGATAAAATAAGGTGGAATTAAAATCACCGTAAACAAATACTACATGAAGAATTATCAAGTAAAGAGAAGACAGTGTCCGTTGATACAATGGTAAGAGAGAGAGTAGGCTTATAGTGAAAGAAAAATGGTAGCATAGACCTTTATGCTTATTAAACAACAATAAGAGGAATCAACGGAGTGACTTTTATATTTATTACATTTATTGAGGTTCTGCTTTAACATCGTAAATTGTTTTGAGTTCTTTGAGGTTTGTAGTCTACTGCTTTATTTCTGGATGCGAAGCGATATGGGCGATACCACATTTGCTGCGCACTTTTCATGAAGTTGGCTAAGTAGGCTTTGGAATGACGTCAAATAATCAGTTGCTTTCTGAAAAATAGAAGACATCCTGGTCTCTCCACTGGCTTTCGATAGAAAGATTTGCCTTGCGTAGGCTACGTTATAGACTAATTACTGTGTTTGATCGTACTTTTTGATCCATCACATTCATTTCAATTTTTGTCGTTGGAGGTCATGTTTTTGCTTTTTCCATGAGTATCAAATTTTTAGTATTGTTCCACAAACTCAAATGCGTCTTCAAGCGTTTGATCCACAAGCAATCGGAAATGTTATTCACAAGCGCCTTCTTGCGGAAAACAAAACAATTGGTTTTTGAGAGCAAGTTTGTTTTTTATTGTTAAATTCGGTAGCTGTGCCACAAGCTACTGGGCGTACAAGCACAAAACTTGACAAAAATCGAGCTAAGTTTCATGTTTGTACGCCCGATTGTTTCAGAAGAGTAAAAACAACGTACAGACAGAACTCTACTTTATATTTTAACTGTTGATATGCTCAGCTAAAGGAAAAAATTTTGCAGGTATTTACGAAAAACTTGTCTACAGATGTGCTTTAAAGTTTCTTGTATTGCTAGCACAATGCATTTCTGCCACAGGTACTACAACCAAGCAAAGTAAAATTGCAGTAAACTGTATGTAACAAATGCGCAACACAAAGCCCATGCTGTCGTTGAACTCACAATTAGAAACCAACGCTTTGTAGCATTGAGCTACACTGACAAAATTAGTGGAAAATAATCAACAGTGATGTAGTGTCAACGTGCAATAATTTTTTTGTATTGAAATGCCTTCAGGTCTTGACCATGGTAAATCAAATTTACAGAGTTCTCTTCTTTACACGATAATCAAGGGCGTATAACCAGCCAACAATTTTGGGGCGGAGAAACACAGGTTTGTGCTCAACCGCGTATTACCCTTTTTAAGACATCCCAAACATTTACGTTAGCATGAAAGATATTTAATGAATTTTGAAATATTCATTGGGATTAAGCTTAAGTGTAGACTTTTATTAAGGGCACTTCGTAATTCAATCAAATATGGCAGCAATATATTTTTTGAAGGGGGATTTCCTCTTTTCTTTCCTGACTACATGCTTGGCAGTAGTAGCCTATGTTAGTGTGTTATCAAAATCGTAGCCAGCCGGAGCCAAGGAGACTAAAGTTACCCTGAAATTTTTTTGGCCTCCATAGAAAAGTTATGTAGATAATAGGTCAATTTGTAGAGGCGATATCAGCCAATTCTAAGCTCTTCGCAAAAATAAAAAGAGATGACTTTTTTGTAAAGACCTCTAGATAAATTTTTTATTAAGAGATGTTGACCATTTTTCGGGGTGGGTGAGGTGGGAAAGTATTACAGCGCTTATACAATTTTTTCTTCAAAAATAGGTCATCATCTCAAAAGAAGGTATTGATTATCCTTCAATGCAAGGCAATTTTTAAAAAAAGGCATTCATCCCAAGACACAAAAGAGATCCCACATAAAAATTTTATTTCAAAAGTATTTAGAATCTTCTATAATTCACAAAATGTAAAGAAAATAACTTCAAAAACCTATTATATTTAAAAGAGGATTTCCTGTCCCTTCGTTTTGGCATCCCTGCTCACACACAATCACCTAATATTTTATATTACAAGTTTTGAGAAGTTGATTTTGCTCACTTGTTTATCAAGAAGCATACAATCTCATTGTTGTGCAAGTGTACAGTATACTGTACTGTGCCAAATTTTTAGTTGAGCATGGTGCCAGTAATTTAGAGCAGGAAAGAAGATGTTGGACGTCGTCTGGTACAGAAGCACACTCGCGAGTGATTGAAGTTGTGAAAGAGTCAAACTATTCCATGGATACTTTTTGGTGCGGCCTTCTCTGCTGTGGAGGCATTTAAAGCTATTCTATCTGGCCCCAATTAAATTATGGCATGGCGGTGATGATTAAGATGAAGAGATTTTGAAGTCATGGTTGGGAGGTTTAAGCGCTTCTCTTCAAATCCTCAGTCATTTTTCGGAGGTTGATTCATCCAAGGTGGCAAGGATATAAGAAAACTTTTCCTCAATTTCATTTGTGGTCTCACTACAATTCGTTCATGCAGATGTCTGTCATCGCTGGTCAGCCTCCGACATTCCGCTAGAATGACGACTTACTTTTTTAATCTCGGGTGGGGCAATGCTGGCTAATATGTGGAGATTTTTGGCATTGAAAGGGTTGAAGCTGTTAATTACGAGATGAAAAGTGTTGTTAAAAGCTGATCAGAGTTTTTTGGCCCAACAGGATACTGTTTTCCATTCTGTTCAGATATATTCCGCTGTTGAGCAGCACATGACGAGGGCATAGGGGTTGGCTACAGGAGCCACGGCCCCCAAATTTTTTGAGTCTAATTATAGAATGACGGCATTTTGATTCAAAAATAGAAAAATGATCTGGTCCAAAAATCAGTTTTTAAAACAAAGGAACTTCATCTTCATTTTAAGCCAAAGGTAGGAAACGAGTCGCTTTCATAAAGTTGGTCTCCAATTTAAAAAAGGTTATCCAACAATTCTCTTTTTATGACTCATCTACATTTTGCTTTTTTATATTTTTTTATTTCCCATATTAATCCTACAATCACAAGAAAGCGAGTTGTATCGTTTTGCTTTTACTCACAAGATGTGATTCCTTGTACAAATATTTGCTGTGATGTTGACAACATATTGTTTTAGAAAAAGGCTGCGATCCATTGTTACACCAAGATACAGGGTGTCCCAAAAGTAACCGAACCCAAATTTTAATAATAATTAGATATCAAAACCAACAAATATAATTCCTTTTTATGTCTTTGTGTGGTATTTTCTTACTATTGCTTGACATCATTGCTTAATTTCTGTTCAGTGTGCGCTGCTTGTACCCACATTTTTAAAAATGTAGCGAAGGACTTTAGATTTAAAGAAGTGTGTCTTCGTTGTTAAAAATTACCATGCAACGACTGGCTACAAGCATATTAAAGAAAGATACTTTCTGGAAACTTGCCGAAAATTTGTCGCAGTGTTGTCAAAAGATGTCTTGACTGTATTGAAGTTCAAGGTAGACATTTTGAACAATTGTAAATACTAAATACTAAATATGTTTAAGAAGTTTGTTGGTTTTGATATCTAATTATTATTAAAATTTGGGTTCGGTTACTTTTGGGGCACCCTGTATATTGCCTTGGAAAGTATTATGTGTAAAAACAAGAAGTCTTCTGTTTTTTTCATTTTATTATGAACAGAGAGGAATTAAAGTTTTCAAAAACGTGCGAGGCAGGAATGCATGAATATAGTTTGGAAACATTGGATTAAAGGGTAAGCCTATCATATCCATAACATTGTGTGGCTTGATTGCTTTTTGCTATACGAAGGCCATTTAATATATAAAGTGAACTATGCCATAAAAATATTCCTCTTGGAGATAAAATCTTGCTTTTTTATTTTTTTCACACATTAGATGTAAACTATATTAAGTTTGTGTTTTGGTAGCTTATTGCTTTGTTTTCGATCCTTCAATTTTACAAAATGGCTGATCTGGGAATTTGCTCAAGAAATAAACTAGGGTCAGTGAACAAATTCTTGGAAACAAAACAGTGTAAACCAAATGAAATATTCAGAAGAATATCTGCTATGTATGCAGAAGTATGCTTCAGTCAAAAAAATGTCTACAAATGGGCGAAATTATTCAAGGAAGGACGGAAAAATGTTTTCGATAAAGACAGGCCTGCAAGATATACAAGGGTAAGAATTTCAATCATGATCAAATCACTTGATGACACCATTCAATCGCACAGAAAGGTCAAGGTGGAAGATATTGCACACAATTTGAATATCTATGTTGGTAGAGCACATAAAGTTGTTTATAAAGATCTTGGTTACAAGATATTCGGCTGCTGGAAACCTAAAATGCTCACTTAAGAATATAAACAGAAAAGAGCAGAGTTGTCCCGGCAGCATCTCTGCCGCTTTAAAAAATAAAGTAATGATTTCCTTAAGAGAGCAATCACTTGTGACGAAACATGTGTTTGGCACTATGAGCTAGAATCCAAAAGACAATCTGTGGAATTGAAGCACAGTGCTTCTCCCGTCAAGAAGAAATTCAAGTCTCAGTGGTCAACTAGCAAAGTTATGCCTACAGTTTTTTAGGACATGCAAAGGGCCATTACCATTTCATTCCTTGTGAACGATTGGCTTAAGGATCAATTTAAAGAACTCTACAAAGAAGGCATACAAAAACTAGTACACCAATGGCTGAAGTGCGAGGTGGTGCAGGGAGATTAGGTCGAGAAATAAAAGTAAGCTTTTATCTTCGCTAGAAAATTTTTTTTGGAAAATTCACAAAATATTTTGGTATTGAATGGCGTGCATACAATTTATTTAGGAACGAGATTTGGATGGGCAGAAAAAGCATTATTTTTTGATTTCTGTTCTCGCAATACCCATTGGCTGAAGCTGACTCAGCCTGCTAAACCGATATTCTTAATCCTGACGTCATTAATGGAAGCCCTCTGGGCAACTCTGCTGGCTAACAATTCCGTCCTATTAAGGTATATCCCTGAAAAAGCCTTCACCTTGAATGCCCTTTCTTTTAGGGTTAATCTCAGAAAAAGTCTTTTTCTCTAAAACTGATAAATTCCTGTCCACCTTACTACGTTTTTACATCCCTGAAATATTGTAGTACACCTTGGTGTGCACTATACATTCGGTTGACAAGCGTGGGTATTACAGTAAAACCGATTACTGTTATGCTGCTTGTTAAAGTAGATTGATACATTGCAACTTAAACATATTAATACAAATCTGTTTTTTTTGATAATGTGATGTCAAATACAAAAATTATGATTGATGAGCTGTACGTGGACTCCGCGTAATAATACCTTTGTAGTACAGTCAGGTCGCGCACCCGACTAGGTACTCTCAACCACGACATTTTGATCACATGGGACAAAATGTCGAGTTATAATGTGAAATGTTCAAAGGTTCGTAAAAAAGTTTTGGGCTCTCCTGGCCGCGTTTATCTTTGGAGTAAGAACTAAAGGTGCTGCTAGTGACTTCAATCCCACTTTGATGTCATGAGGTCAATATGATCTCATCCGTATTTGCAATGCTATACTGTACATTGCAAACAGTAAGATTTTGTGTTACATTCTCATCTCCTATTTTCTTTAAATGTTTTTGCGAACCGTGTGCAACTTTGCTTTTATTGCTTGCTTCTTTTAATATTTTCCTTTTTTTTTGTTTGGAGTCATATTGACCTCATGGTATCGCTAATTGTTCTTGAAGCCAAGCACAATTTGATGACACCTAAAATACCTAAAATGTGAAACAAATTAATTGCAGCCAGAGGATTTTGCGAGAATCAGCTATTATTGTTCAAAAAACCTCCCAATATTGTCGCTTAGGGAGGGCACAAGAAATACCACATATGCCCAAGATCAAACAATAAATAGTACAGATTCACCTGCAGAGAATGTCACTGCACCATTTGCGAAGGACACAGCACGGTGGCCTGTAGTAAATAACAGGAGTGAATTATTTGTGTGTGGATGCTCTGCGAGTCCTATAAACAAATAATGATTGATTATATATTAAGCATTTGTCCTGCTATTGAAAACGTATTTTAATTGTAGGATTGGTTACTTTGACCCTAAGGGGCCAATATCGTAATTTTTTTCGGGGTACCACTGCAGGGTTTGATCTTACAGCTAGGCCCATCACTACAAAAAAGTCGTAAAATCTGCCAATTGATAGTTCATTCCTGAAAATATATCTATCAATCACTTTAGCACCTTGTCATAACTTTTAATTTATTCCTCCAAGCACTTAACGAAACGAAAGGATAAGACTTGTATAACTGTTAACTGTTAACGAGAAAGCGCAGAGTTGCTTCAATTGTAGGAAGGTCGGCATTAGTGTCATAGTTCATGAAACCAACAGTTTGAGACAAAATTGATGAAACACAACACATTGATGAGGTAGGTTTATATTACTGATTGAAATCTAGTGGATTTATACTACTGTGAGTTATAAGACCAACCGTGTAATTGGATGCAAAGCAACTGACGGTAAGGCGTTTTGCCCTGTGCCAGGACCAAGACACATAGGAACTTGATGTCAAAAATATCATTAAGAAGTGGGCCGCACCTAGTGGTGAAACAAGGCTACCACTAAGTAACTTATTTCTAAAACCACCGTATTACAGCCCTCATTCCCAACTTTGAGTTGATGCCCCTAAACGTTTTGGAAAAAACGGATAGAATTTGCAAAATGATAAAGAGTTTATGAGTAAGACCACTTTTAAGTTATTTGTACGATGGCTGAGATTGAGAGTACGATGGCTGAGATTGAGAGTACGATGGCTCAGATTGAGAGTACGATGGCTGAGATTCGTTGCTGCTCTCAAAAATAGTTATTGCGTAAAACCGGCGTTGCTCGCTGAATCGATATTACCGTGCTGACGTAACAAACCGGCTGGCTATTAGATTTGTTAATATTTTTTTGTCTCGAAACGCTTAATTTAGATTCAAATAAACGCAGTGCTGCCTCACATCTACAAAACGCTTGGCAAAAATGGATTTAGTAGAATCGATAGAAATAGGGTTACCATATCTGGAGAAGCAAAAATCGGGACATTGGATGGCGACTTTTCGCGAGACCAAATTTATGGCCAATTCAAATTTTTTTTTAAGAAAAGCGGGACGCCGAGATGCTGCTCTAGACTTGATTGTCGAAGGAAAGGGACAGATTGAGAATGATAAAGAAAAATAGGGGTGATCTCCATAAAAAAAAAAAGGTCATCGCCTCTTTGCCTGCACCTTTTGTGTCATTTTTAAGCCCAAAACTGCACATTTTTTTTAACCAGGCAGGTGTTTACCTTTTTTTTTTTTTTTTTGAGATCACCCCATTTTTCCTTTATCTTTCGACATCTGTACCTTTCCTACCTCAATCAAGTCTACACCTGCACCTCAGCGTTCCGCTTTTGTTAAAAAAAAATTTGAAAAGTCCATAAATTTGGTTAAATCCGTTCTGTTTGACTGAAGCAAAAAGCGGGATTCTCGATCAAAAAAGCGGGACAAGGCCTGAAAAAGCGGGACGTATGGTAACCCTAGATAGAAAGTGTTTGTTTTTGTGAACGGCAGTTTTTTGATATCTTTTACAAAAGCTTTCAACGAAGTCTTAATGGTCACTAATTTTGAAGAAAACTGGAGAACACAATTTCGACAATAAAAAACTTTCGTTGATTCTTAAAAGACGCGCGGTAATGATGCATCATACGGGCGTCACCTACGCAAAATTAGGCACCAATAATGTTGTAATAACTGGTGTTGATCAAGCGTGTCGGTAACGGTTGTGTGAGTGGCAAAGCCGTTCATAGTGGCGATGATTGTGCAATCAAACCTGACAATGACGTTATTTTGTTGTGCGCTTTACGCGGTTTGTGGTTGCTATGTATGAGCCAGAAGCACTGGCAACTTCTTGGCAGTACTGAATACAACGTCGTTCTACTCTTGCACAACTTAAGAGCTTTCCCATGGCCAAGGGATGAAAATTTGCGGGAATAATCTAGTACTAAAACCAACAAGAAACCACAACAAAAAACTAACGTTGAGATCGTCTGCATCGGAGTCGGTAGACCTGGGGTTCATTCCCTAAGTCGTGTCATACGAAAAACTTTAAAAAATGGTATTCACAGCTTCCCTGCTTGGCGCTCAGCATGAAAAAGAGATAGTGTGGAGAACAAGCCGGCAAGCTTGCTTGTTGTGTCCTTGGGCAAGGCACACGTAACCCGGTGAAGTACGGGTAGATAGTGGCGTACCCGTACTTCACCGGGTTACAATTATGAAGCTACTAACCCAACATGTCGTAAAAGACGACTCTTGGGTACCCACCAGTGGCAGTTTGCCTTGTTGGTGGTAGGACTACCAGTCACTGATGACTGGTTCGAAATGGGCTGCCATCTTTCCCCTAGTCTAATATCAATTACGTTGACGGCATGAACCTGAATTGCCGTTCATGCCATACCTCTATCCCGAGGATGAGAAGGGGAACCACAGACAAACAAACAGAAACCACATCGCAACGTTCCTGCTGACTTGAATCCTTTCAAGGTGGCCTAAAAATGTGGTATCGTCTTTGTTGCTCTGAGAAACGAGATTGAAAGTTTTTAAATCTCAATTATTACTACAAAAGTTTCTCTCGAAGTTGCTATCCTATCCAGCGGTTCCCAAACTGGGCCCCGCGGCGCACTGGTGCCCCGCCGGACTTCGCCAGGGGCGCCGCGAAAGCATGCGAAAGTTGCTGCATTTGTCGCTGCCAAGTCGGCTCTGTACCTCGAAATTTTATAATGGAAAAATATTGTCTGGAAGAGTTGCTCGCAAACACATTACGTAGTTAGAAGTCACAATGTAATGTATTGTGCAACAGTTGCCTGTTCAATTTCATTAATCTGAGTGAAGTAAAATTCAGCAGAAATTTTTGTCCACCTTTGAATAGATAATGAAAAAAGATAGCGCTTCTCTGCGTATTCTATTTAATTATGGTAAAATTGTAATTATATTCTATTCTCAATTCTTGCCCGGATGTTGGTGTGAATTATGAGAAATCCCTCGTTGGCTGTTTACAATCGTATGAGCATTGCATGACCTGATTAAAGGCTGGTTTCCATAAGGCGTAGATTGCAGGTGTAGCGTGAAAAATTCTTTGTGTAAATTTGTTGTGTTAAACCATTTTTAAGTGCAACACGTGCCTTTTCGATATAAATTAACCGAGTACATTTTTAAAAATTATCTTACATTTTCTTTTCCACCAAGGATTTGTTGAATCAGCTCTCATGCTGCTAAGATTACAAAAATAAAGAAAGATGGTTGAATTTTTTCTATAATGTTTGTGGGTTTCTAAATTCACCTTGGAACTACCTGGATGAGAAAAGAACTGCCTTACTCCAGCTTGCGTAAAATTATCTGTTTGCTTTCTCTGTCCGTGTTGCCTGCCTAGACAGGACTATTTCCTTGGTCAAAAGGACAGAGTAGGGTACTAGCAGCCTAACTGCTGTTTGGTGGCTTCCGCTGTAATCTACTGTTAGTGGGTCATATACTGTATTATACGATAAAGATGCCTATTTGATTTGTTACGTATGCTTTATTGATAGCGACAACAATCATTGAAGATTTGCTCTTTTGTAAGCCCATTTTAACGAATTGCAAAGCACATGAATTGCTTGCAATACTGAACCATTTTTTTCTGGAAAAAAAACCTGTAATGAAAATACTGCGTTGGTTTACGCACTGCCGGAGCCCGAGCTATGTCTGGTCGTTTTAGCGGGCTGCAAACGTTAGTGCAGGGCGTTGCCGTCAACGCAAAATGGACCCACTGCTTAATACACCGTGAGGCGCTGGCTTCGCAACAGCTCAGTGGTGACCTTAATGGAGTGCTTGAAGTTTTGTCAAAACTGTGAACTTCATTAAAGCAAGGCCGCTTAAAGCTCGGCTTTTCCAACGTAGGACCAGACCACAACAATTTAATGTTTTGTTGTAATGCAAGGTGGTTTTCCAAAGACAAAGTTCTTTTAGGTGTGTACAAATTGAAAAACATAATCTTCATATTTTTAAAAGAAGAAAACCATGCACTTGCTACTACCTTTGGGGATGAGGTTTTCCTGACTCAGTTGGCGTATTTCTGTGATTTTTTGCAATATTAAATCAATTGAACGTCTCACTTGAAGGAAAATATACTCACCTTCTGCAACTTCATGACAAAATTACAGCCTTTAAAAGAAAACTACAGTTATGGAAAACTGATCTGTTGATAAATAACAAGCAAGGTGATAGTTTTTCACTTTTGAAATCCCATTTAAATTCGCAAGCTGGCAATTTCTCCCTGTATCGATGAATGTGATACGAAGACCGTAATGTGTTCGCATTTTGAAAAATATTTTTCTAAAGACATGGAGAAGTACAGTTGGATAAGAAATCCTATTGCTGATAATGCAAATTGGGGTTTACATCTCTGGAAGCTGAACAATTTATCGATCTTACTTCTGATCTCACTTTGAAAAGCATATACAACCCTAATTCACTCATTTCATTTTGGGTTGAGGCTTGAGCTGATTTTCCATTTGTAGGCTGTAAAGCTCTCCGTGTTATGCAGTTTGCAACGTCACATTTGTGTGAAGCCGGTTTTTCTGCGGTAGCAGTAATCAAGTCGAAGTACCCCACAGGATGACCATTAGACGTAAGATGCGTGTTGCAATATCAAACATTGCAACGCGCTTTGATAAAATGTGTGTAGACTGTAGAGCAACAAGCTCATTGCTCACATTAAATGTTTTTCAGTGCTTTGCATTTTGAACAATAAACATGATATAAATACAGTTTTTTGGTAAAACTTGAAATTTGCAAATTTTGGCTTCATTACGGCGCCGCGAATATTGATAAGTTTTTAAAGGGCGCCGTCAACAAAAAGAGTTTGGGAATTCCTGCTATAAGCTTCAGTTGCTCTATATAAGCAGGCGTCGCCAGACAAACTACGCTCTCTGACGTCGATAACAAAACAGAAACCATTTATCGAACAAAGGTTTATGGTGTAATATTTGACGGCGCTTAAAATTCAAAAATAAATTCCCAGCAACGATGTCTGTAAGCAAATATCAGTTTTTTGTTTGAAGTGTTTACCCAAGTTATGCTATAGTTTAATCACTAGTTAGTACCTACTGTATATTTAGTCAATATCCAAACAGTTGCGGTGGGAAAAAAGCAAAAAAAATTTTAATCTATTGATTAGAACTACCAAATGAATCTTAATCAAAATTATTTCCATGATGCTAGTATAAATCAAACCAGATACAATGGCATCAAGAATAGGCAGCAAGCTGGTAATTGTTGAGTGACCTTTTCAGCATTGCGTTTGCATGTAACTTGCACGACAAGTCAGGTTATACAGTCAAGCCGTCAGCTTTGGGATGCCAGGAATATTGAATACATAAGAAGGAAATGTTACCAACTTTGAGCAAGGTAGTACTGAGAACAAAGACAGGCGGTTTGCCTGGGTGCAGCACACCCAGTACCCACACGCAATGACCACAAGTAGCCTTTTTCTACAGCTTCATGATTACTTTTTGAGTTTGCCAAGGTGACGTTTGCCAAGGTGACGTTTGCCTCGCAGCAACAAGTCAAGTTGATGGACTAGATATGTGATCTCATGTGGCACCAAAAGCCAAACTCTGAAACACGCTTTTGGTCTCTATCACAAGAGGGACACTGAATTCCGATTTTTGGAAGGACAATTCCTTATGCTGTGAATGCAGCACAACCTAGGTTTAGGAACTGGTTATCAGCAACGTCGATTTATGGCGGCAATGATAGCCTGACCGTGCTGAAATCTCACAATGACTGATGTTGAGACATCGATAAACTTCAATGCAAGTCAGGACTTAGTACACTTGTTACATGTTTGACGGCACTATCACTGTTCTGCAAATCTCCATAAGAATTTAGTATTAAAGTTAAAAGTTTAAACTAATTAAAGTTTTTATCGCCAGACTATGCCACGTTGTGTATGCTTGTGATTTGTGACATTCGTAGAATCAAAAATGGTTGCTGGTTTCAATCCAGAAAAATAAACGAATGTCTGGCAAAGAGCAGGTGAGTAAAATGTTTCTATCCCTTTTATTGACATTGAATATATCATTAAAAGACTCTGCTTTATATTTGATTAATTTTTTGTTGAACCAATGAAACAGAAAGAAGTAACACGAACTTGATCTGCACTATGCAAAGCAATGGTGAACAACCTTTGCACAGGCGGGTCAATTTCATTTATTTGAATTAGTCCGGTAAGCGGCAGGCCATGGTGCGCGGTGAGAAACCTCTTCACAATAAAAATTTTTTTTCAAATCAAATTTTGGAAATATACTTAATTTCAGGGCTATTTTGAAAGCGCATACTTTCATTTACAAAAAACCTTAAGTCAGGCGAACAATGGTTACTGCAATTTTAAGTTCATTTATTCGTGTGTATGAGCTTTTTGTCTGTTTGCTAGTCCGTTGCCACCCAGGGTGGCCGCACCGAGCAGACTGCTCAGCCCCGCCACCTTTCTGCGTCATATATATGGAAAAATTTGGTTGAGTGCCTTATCACAGTGGCGCAAAGAGAAACAATCGAGGGGACAAAAATAAAGACCTTTTTGTTAAGACCAACTAACTTTGTGAAATCGAAAATTTTGACCGATTCGGAGAACTTTTTTATATTTTGAGATCAACACCTTGAAAGCGAAATTTTCTCACAACTTGGCCTCTAAATAGGTATGAAAGCTTTTTAAAAATGTTTTGCCATAGTCATATCGTGTGAGGACCGCCCCCCTTTTGTCCTCCCCTAAGTACGCCAAGTATGCTCTTGTCTTAGCGCCACAAGGCAGCGAGTTAAAAACAAAACTTGACAACTTGCTTTTGTTTTTTACACACTAGCTCTTTGTGCTAGACACTGCCCAATGAACTTGTAATCACCACTTTTAAAGTCTTAAAAATGGCTCGACAATAGAGTAGCATTAAAGTCCACCGACTAAGCAGTAGACACTCTATCCACTACACCATATTGCTGGTACAATTTTCACTTGGAAATAAGGAATCAAAAGCAAATGTCGATACAAATGAACTTACGAAAAGAGAGGTGAACAAGATTTGATAAAGGGTCTGAGATATTAACATAATCTGTTACGACGAACTTATAGAATAGGGCAATACCATTGACATAGCCAAATAACTTTTTTAGGTATCCAATTTTTTTTGACATTTTCGGTTTTCAAAAAAGTAAATTTTTCATTCTGAATTTCATAAAACGACTTTGAACATTTCAATTTTTTTGGTGGCAACAAATTAAAAAAGGAAATGAAATTTAGTTAATAAAATTAATCAAGCCTATGCTCCCAAGGGATTTGTGGCCCAATTCCATTTTAAAAGAGCATTTACGTCTAAGAACCATCACCTTATAACAAGTTTTTTTTCAAAACCACTGTTTTCAAAATCATTATTTGGATAAACCTCGATAAAGCAATATTTTTTACCTTGACATTACTCTTGGGTACCTGTGGGCGACGTCGGCAACACCGGCTAGCCCAATATGTAATGCAAAGATCTGTGTGTATGAAGGTGGTTTGTTATTTTTCCGCAACTATTGAAGATATTATCATGAAACTTGTCACGATTAATCTCCATGCATGAACTGGTTTTATTTAATCGTCAGTGACGTCACGATAACTTATAATCACTAAAAATAGTTTAATCAACTTTTATATCTCTTTGCAAAGGAGAGCAACTTTACGCTTCATATTAGAAGCCAGCAACCCACTCTTTAATTTGCCAAATTCCCTACCACTCTGCAAAATAATGACACCATAGTCTTTGGTTGTAGAATTTGTTTTCTTCATTTTCTCAAAAACTGCTTGGCGTAGAGTCATTGTTGAAAACTTTAAGGAGGAATATTTAAAAAGTTGTTTTATCAAAGAGAAATGTGCCGCGATTCATTTGCCATAGCAACACAGCAAGCAATTAGATGAAGCTGTTCACCAAGCGATAAAATAGAACTAAATCCTGCTTCTCTTCCTTCCAATGCTGTTGGCCGTTCTGGCCGAATAAACGTCAACCTAAATAAAGGCATGACCAAAACGATTTGTGTAGTTGAGATTCAACGCAAGAACGAGAAAGGTAGAATGCTGTTAGACAGAAAGCAACAGTCGTTTAAGGGCTTATATTTTTAATTATCTTTTCAGCTTGAAGTGGTACAAAAATTTTGTCTCAACGTCACAGAATTTTTGTTGCGTGATTTTCATTAAGCAATGTCTAGCTTTTCATTTGCTAGATTCTTAACGGTTATAGACAATATATTTTGCCCAGAGATAACTGACGGGTAGTTCAGCCGGCTAGTGAAACAATAAAGTTGTACAAAATTTAATCTATCTTCATTCAAAATGATCTGGACTGAAGTAAAAACCGTTGCTTTAAAAAAGCGTCAAAAACTGCAAAATGCTAACTTTTTGTGTCCGTAACTAGAGTACTTTTATAAGTTAATTAACGGATGTAGATTGGTACTTTAAAGGCTATCGCAATCTAATGAAAAATACCACTTTAATGACCGGTTTTGTTTCTGTTAGAACTCATCAGATGGTAGTTAACCTCCGTTGTTAAACAAAATTAGCTACCTCGCGCCAAGGTCAATTAAGCGACAGTGTAGTCTAAAGTGATAGCAAATAACCGGATGTTACGCCACGAATATATTGGTTAAAGAAACAGAACCGAAGTCGATATAACTTTTCTCATTTGCGTTTATTTTGAATATCTTGGACTCGGATTGTAAAGAATCTATGGTTTGATTTACGTTGAAATTCATGTGCGTTTAAAATTGTACCCAAAACCGCAACATATGCAAATAAAGTGTTTTGCCGAAAAAGTACTTTCACGTATTTAGAACATAAATCATTACCGATCATTAATATTCTATTCAGATTAGACAGTTCCAGTGTGATGAAATTAAATGCATTGAGGGAGAGGAAGGCGATCTGGGACAAGGATCGTATGGAGTAGTTAAGCTGGGATTCCATAAAATATTTGGAGCTGTAGCTGTTAAATGCATCCATCACAAAGGAAGTAACGACAAGAAAAAAAAGCTTGTCAAAAAGTAAGTTTCTTTACCCGAGAAATCGGTTAAATAGAAAAGCAGTGGTGTGGGGATAAATTAGCATCGGAAGGATGGCTCGTGAGTTGTTATCCCCAAAAAGTTCTCCACATGATGAAGACGCAAGCTATGTTTAGTAATTTTGGCCCACCCCATACATGAATTAAATTTGAAAATTTGATCCGTGAATGCTCGTTCAACAAAGAAACTTAGTTTTCGAACTCTTCTCATTCATCGATTAATTATAGTTTTCTTGTTGATGGTGCACGTTCAACATCCAGACTTAGATTTCCAACTCTTTGAGAAAAGAGAATTAAATGCCTTACCTTGGTCTTAAATATGAAAGATAAGTAAAAGCATCGGCTGTTGTCGAGAATTAGGCATCAAGATAGCTTATTTTTAAAAAGAACATTACTTCTGCTATTAGCGCGTCCAAACTTTATATTTTAGCATTTACTCTGGCCACACATATGCATGTATCAGAGTACTTTTGGACGGATCAATAATACATTTTTATGGCCTTGGTATCATTGAGCAAGATGCTAGCCTATTTAGGCTTTTTCAACCAATTAAATCTAAAATTTGCAGTGTATTTAGATTCAAAGAAGAAATGGCAAACTGCCAAAAATCGCAACTCAAAAATGTGGTTCAATGCTTTGGATATGCCACGTGGCCAAATTCCATAGCAATTGTTATGGAGTACATGGCTGCGGGTAATTTATCAGAATTAGTTCAAGATGAAGATTTTAAAATAGGATATTTTCTTCGACTGCGTTTTTGTCAAGAAATCGCCAGTGGATTAGCTCATTTACACAATATGATGCCAAAGCGAATTGTTCATGGAGATTTGAAAGCAGAAAATGTATTATTAACCGAAGATCTACATTGCAAAATTTCGGATTTCGGTAGCTCGGCAGTTGTTCCTTACACAGGTGGAACGACCTCTTCTGAGTCCGTACTTAAAGATTTAGAATATACTCTTATCTATGCCGCGCCGGAGCGTTTGTCTAACCAAGTACCTAAGAAAACTCCAGCACTTGATACCTACAGCTTCGGCATCATTATATTTGTGGTGCTGGAACGACAAATTCCGGTTTCCAATAAAAACGACGAAAAGCTTTTTTTGCAAAAGATCATGAATGCAGAGCGATCGTGCCTTTCACTCAGAAGTAAGCAATCAAATTGTTTCAATGACCAAGAGCTCGCTGTTGTAACGTTTTTGGAAGAGATTATGCAACGATGTTGGTCTCACGACCCCTGCGATCGCCCGTCAATGGCGGATGTGCACCACCATTTACTTCAAAGATCAGCCAACAAAGATGCGTATCAAGTGATAAAGGAAGTAGCAACCGCCCTGGATGGAAAGAACATTGGGAATAAAGTCCATAGCGATTATCAATGCTCTCCTCTTCACAAGTTTCATCCACCACACTTCCAGCTGTATCACCTTGGTAAGTACGTAGCCAGAGTATACTTTTGTTTTAACAGTAGAAGTACCATAGGGGTAATTTTGACCCATAACTTTAAGTTATTTGCGTATAACTGCAAGGTTACTTCCAATAGAAACGTGAAACTTTCTAACTTTTCCTAAATTTAGTTGTTGAACATGCTAATGGCAATTTCAGAAAAAAATATGTTTTGAATTAGCTTATATGTGGTGATATATCTATAAGTATCAGCAAGGGTCATTTTGACCCACATGGTTTTCTAAGTTTGCTGGGAACACAGTTGTCTTGCAAAAACACTCTCAATCAACGTTTTTGTCCAAACAAAGTTTTTGAAATAATTCTACTGCAGTGATATCTGCAGGAGACTCTTGTTTTTGTTTGATTTGATCTTTTGTTGAAATGCAAAGTGCTGTTTTGTTGTAAGAACAATAGAGTGCTAAATACTGTAATTTGCGCCTCTACTGTGTTAGCAAATGCTGTTTGCGTTTTAGCAAAGATTTGACGCACACTATCCAGTCATACAATTTTGTCACAGAAAAGGGTTGTTGCAATTTTTGTGTTCAACTATACAGTAAGTTTGTTTTTCCTTTGTAGCTTGACTAAAGGTTTACGATCGTTCCATTTATACCTGGCAGTCCATTTTTAGCAATGCTCAGCAGCAACAAAGATATTCAGAGCGACTGAGATAACTTTCTGGTATAAGCTTACTCTACAAGTTTTGAAAGTGCAGACCTAAATGATTAGTAGTACTAGAATAAAGACGATGGTACTAGTGCAAGCAAGCAATTGTCAACAACAACAACCTAATACGTTGTATTAATTTTGCAGTTGAAAGTATTGTACAGGGCATGCATGCAACCTATGAATACCTATTATAGCTATTTATATAGTTAGGATATAGAGCTAGGCCAATCTATACCGCTGTACCTGATTGCATGTCAAATCAATGGCACACCGAAAAAGACATACTGCGCAAAAAGCTTTGGAGTTGCTGCAAAAGATCCAGGAAGATGATTCTACGCTAAAAGTGATGTTGAATCAGATACAAGTGTTTACATTTAGATGAGGACAATCGTGATGATTCAGAAAGTGAACCTTCGTCCGGTGAATCGCTTGTTTCGAAATCATCAAACTCAGAAATTTTGGATTTTGAAGATGCGGAAACGATTTCAGAAACGGATGAAGATCACGTTCAACAGAATAATGCAACAAGCTTTGCAACTTCAGCTAAAATTACTTGGGATCTTTTGGACCCTAATCAAAACAATTCCGGAAGGCCATATTGCCACAACGTTATCACAGAAGCTCCTGGGCCATCTACTCAAGCACATCGTAGTATTATCAAAGAATCGGTTCGCAGTGCATGGGATCTTTTCATTGATGAAGATATGTTGCGTCATATACAAAGATGTACTGAAAAAGAAGCTCTAAGAGTTTTACAAACAGACGATTGGCGCGTGCCGTTACATGAACTAGATGCGTTTTTAGCGATTGTTTATGCACGTTGAGCTCACAAGGCAACTAGATTAAGGTACATGAATTGTGGAATAGGTTATGGGCAATTCCAATTATTTCTGAAACTATGGCTCGCAACAGATTTATTGAAATAATGAAATTTCTGCGCTTTGACTATAAGCAAACACGATCACATAGACTAGTTTCAGATAAACTGGTTCTGATATCAACAGTTTGGTATACCTTTGTCGGAAATTGTCTTAGGCATTATAAACCGGGTGCCAACATTACCGTGGATGAGCAACTTTTTCCTACCAAAGCTCGATGCATATTCACGCAATACATGCCATATAAGCCCGACAAATTTGGCATTAAATTTTGGGTGGCCGCTGATGTGCAAACTAAGTATATGCTACATAGCTTTCCTTATTTCGGGAAAGATAATTCACGGCCGACAGAAATAACATTAGGTGAACACGTTGTTTTGTGGCTAACTGAACCTTACAGAAAGACAAGTCGAAACTTGACCAAGGACAATTTTTTTACGTCGGTAAATCTCGCTAAAACTTTGAGGCAGGAAGGAATCAGCATTGTCGGAACTGTCAATTGCATCCGAAAAGAGATTCCGCAAGAAATCAAAAAAATGAAAGAGGATCTCTACGCAACAAAAGTTTTCAAACACGATGGCTGCACCTTTACTGTTTATTAAGCGAAAACCACAAAAAACGTTTTGTTGCTTAGTACAATGCATGCTACTGTTAATACAGGTGACGACCGAAAATCTAAGCCTGAAACCGTAAAATTTTATAACTCCACAAAATTTGGAGTTGATCTGCTCGACCAAATGGCCAGAAAGTACACTGTACATACAGCTTCTTGCAGGTGGCCTGTGCAATTTTTTTTACAACATATTAGATTTGGCTGCAATCAATGCCCACATTTTATATAAGTTGGTTACCGAGTCAAAAATCTCACGGCGAAGATATCTTTTGCGGTTATCCGAAGAGCTTCGTTCGAGGTTTGTTGAAGAAAAGCTAACTCACACCAGTCCAGTCAAACCAACAGCAGTATGCAAAAAAGCCAAAAACGAAAGCACTGTCAAAGCAAAAGCAGCACCAACAAACACGTAAAACATGCATCTGTTGCTTTAAGCTTGTATGTGGTAAATGCAGTGGAAAACAGGAAAAACTCATTTATTGTAGGCTTTGCTGCCAATAAATATTGGTCATGATGTGTTTTGTCGTATTTTTTTGTAGCTAAGCATGCAATAAAGCTTTGCCAAAATTTTTAAAATTTGTCTGACTTGGGAATCAAACCTAAGTCTGACTTATTCATAAAATAAATGCTCCATGTCCACTGAGTCTACGATTGAGTTAATTACAATTAAAAAAAAATGTAAAAAGCGTCATTAAAAAGAAGGGTCAATCTGACCCCACTCAGTACTTCTAGGCAGTGTAAAATCTCTAGTACTTCTAGTGTTAGTAGAAGAAGTTTGGGATGCTTAAGTTCAGCGGAGAGTAATTGTGGTATAAAGGGGACCTTAAAAATGCAGCATATAATCAATTAAATAAGTAATGAGGCAAGGTAAAAGATAAAAACAAAAGAAGACACATAAAAGGGGAAAAAACTGACACCCGCATCTATTTATTATTTTAGCGGCTTATATTCTCATTTGCTTATAGACTTAAGTCAACCATGCTTTCAGAATTTTTGGTATTGCTATGTTCTACCCGTGCTCAAACCGAGTTAAAATTGTTCAAGCCGTCTCCACAGCGAGGGGTATAACGCAACTAATTAGCAACCATACACACGAAGAAGGTCTAGGTGTCCGCCTCGTAGCCGGTAGACCTGGGGTTCATTCCCTAAGTCGAGTCATACCAAAAGACTTTAAAAAATGGTATTCACAGCTTCCCTGCTTGGCGCACAGCATGAAAAAGATCTCTAAATTCATAGGTTTAGTAGATGACGTGGCGTGAACGCTTGCGATTCGTGTGCTCTGTGTTTGATGTTGACTGATGGTGTAAGCCTCTAAATTTGCAGGCTTAGTCCATCACCGGAACAACTCGGGATTTGCATGATTCGTACGTGATGACGACAGATGGTATGGTACTCTTAATACACGGGTTTAGTTCCCGACTGAAACTGTGGGCACTCGTTTGTTTTGTATCTGATGCCAACCGATATCTTAGGACTTAAAACTCACGAGTAGCTCTTGGCGGGAACATTCGTGACTTTTGTATGTGCTGTTGACTGATGGTGTAGGACAGGGTATTTGTGAGTTTGGTCTTTGATGGAAGCACTTGCTATTAGTGGATTTTATATCGGATGTCGATTGAAGGTGTTGGAGTCTATAATTTTGTTAGCTTTGTGTGCAAGGAAAACACTTGCGATTAGTAGGCTTTGAAACTGATGTCAGCTGATAGTGTTGAGCGCTGGATTTGCGAGTTTGGTCTCTGATGGCTTAGATTTATTTGACTGTCAGTTTTGTACTGGATTGTTCTCCTCGCGGCAGTATCAGTGATTTTTATGTTTGTGTTCTTCCTTTGTGTTTGTCTCTTTTGTTCAGCTGTGCGAGTTGTAATGAACCTGCTCGGGCCTAAACAAAATGCCGGCATATAGCAATTCGTACATTGTCCACTCGGCTCCACTGGCCATACGAATACACAAATAAAATACCATGTTTTTATTTCACTTTAAATTGGTTTTATCGCATATGAATAAATAAGAAATTAAATATCTTTTTTTTTTCATAATGAAGACATTGATTTGAAATCAGCAAAGAAGTTGGAATTATATCTGAACAAAAATACGTTGGTTTTTAAATACAAGCCATTATTTTATAGAATGCCTAGAAACGTCACCATCGCCAACTTTGGGCATCACTGAAACTTTTTCTAATACATGGAAAAGTGAGGAGCCAATGCTGCGCAAGTCGGAAGTGCAACAAATACGAGACGATCAAAAAGATGCCGGTAAATGCTTTCAAAATTTCCTCTCGGAACAACCACAATCAAAAAAAAATTAGTTAAGCTGTCAATTATTTCTTCAAGACTTAAGAGTTCTGGTTGTTAGACCTACCTATTAAAAGTAAACGATCCAATAAAACAGTGGTTCTCAAACTGTGCGTCGTGTAATTTCCATGGGCGTCCGAAGATAATTTGGTTTTGTGCGAATAACTCTAGCTTTCATTCGGTCAAAAGAGCTCTAAACGTAGATTCCTTATTTGTTTACTTATAACAATAATATTCAATTGTACCTTTACAAAAGTGTTAATACACTGTGGTAATTATTGACTTGTTACTCAAGAATCAAGCGGCACAATTTTAACTTAATTAGCGCAAAATTAAAATACTAAGGCATTCTGTTA
Source organism: Trididemnum clinides (assembly GCA_963675345.1). Classification (NCBI taxonomy): domain Eukaryota; kingdom Metazoa; phylum Chordata; class Ascidiacea; order Aplousobranchia; family Didemnidae; genus Trididemnum; species Trididemnum clinides. Next base: position 19,181,327 of record OY776289.1, read on the forward strand.
TAAATTGGACAAAAACAGGAATGATGAGTTATCGCCTCTAAAGAGCATAATTTTACTATTGAGACCAAAAACAAAATCTAGAGAGCATAACGATAGTTATTTAGATTTTTGGTCATATTTTTCTTGGACAGCAGCGAACTAAAGCCTTAGGATGCTATCTGGTGTGTCGCAAAGTTTTGCAAATTTTTTCTAAATGCGTCGCATCGAAAAATGTTTGAGAGGCAGCAGCAAAACAACAAAATCTGGACCCCTTTTAACAATTGCACATCATCGCAGAAGGTAACAGAATAAACGAAATTGTCTACTTAACCACAAATATCTCAAAAAACATGTTTTTTTTAACAAAAACGTCGTCGGGAACAAATTAATGAGGGTGGGGGGCGAGGGAAAGAGGGCTAATTTCTTTTAATAGTTTTGATTTATTCCTGTGGTAAGTTGCCTCCTTGCTTTGCTTACATTTTTTATCATTTTGCAATGGCAAAGCTCAGGGACGTTTATATTTTTTGTTGGCGGGCCAATTTCAGAATATGTGTGAGAACTTGTTTTTTAATGAAAGCGATAGGGTTGTCATCCAAGTCCACCAAATTCCACGTCCTGAGCCGCAGGTTTCACGCCCTTGGCGAAGCTAAATTTCCACTGCAGGCCCGATTTTTTTATAATTTAATATTACTTATTAAAAGTTTTAGTTTTATTAAAAAATGCGAAAGCCAATAAGCTGGACAGTAATCACGATTGCCTCATAAACTGTTGAAAGCGATAAGATGGAATTTCGAAAAGTTTCTTTCAATGGTTTTATGAAAACCCTTGTGATGACGTCACCACGCATAGGCTATTTCAACATAACCTAAATTGAAACAGAAAAGAAGATTGATGGAGCTAAACAACGTACTGTATCTTTTTTATGATGACACCATCACCACAAATTTTAATACTTAATGGAAACATTCTGAAAGTGTGGGCCAAAGGCGTTGAGTAATAACACGCTGTTTGTATTTTTTACGGGTTCACAAAACTCTCAAGAATAGACGCTGAAGAAGTTGAGACAAACGGACAAACACATATAGCACAAAATGCTTTTACACTTTTTTGAGGTCAAGCACCAGAGAAAGACACTGGCAATGCCGACGTTTTAAAATTTTCGGGCTGATGGGACTTGTAAGTTATGCTCCTGAAGCACTAAAAATTGCCAGAAAAACAGTCATATTGGTGTTATATGAGGAAGGGGGAGGACAAGAAATACAGTATCTTTATTTGACAAATATGCTATTATTTATAAGATAATAAAAGTTTTTAATCGTTTGTTCAAACAGATTTTGTGGTGAATCCGAATGATAAAAATTTGCCCAGGTGGTGTTTTTTATGCAATACATTACATGAGGGCAAAGGGGGGGGGGGTGGCAAAAACGTCATAACGCGTCACATTTGTAAAGGGGTTTTAAAAATCGGAAAAAAATGGCTTATGATTTGTAAACAACCTCTTATAAAACTCAAATTATTATGAAATTTATGTCATTGAAAGCATTTTATTAATATTTTTCAAAAAGACTTTTAATCGCATTTCTACAATCAGTATTTTTGGAGAGAAGATGAAAAACAATTTTTCCAATTGATTGTTTATTATGACGTCATCTCAGCCTCCTAAATGGATCCAATTTTTCCAGTTGGTAAGTCGGATGCTGACTTTCGTTTAACCCTAAAACGGTATCTTGGGGTGATTTTCTTTCTAGGCAATTTGGGAATAACGCAATTCATTCACGAGGCATGGTGACAATGGCTCGGCGGGCGCAGTTTCTTCAGTGCCTTGTCTGATTTTGTTGGCGAAGGGCGTGCTATCCGGCTCTCTCACTCTTTTTTTCAATAGATTGCATTTAGGGAGAATATCTGCCAGACTCACTGTTACAATATGTTGCGCTGGCTGCATTGAATTCTCTCTTAGTTAGTTAGGGTCATGGGACTTGGGCCATGGCTCTAAGCCAGGGCATTGTCTGATGATCGAAGATCATTCCCTATCTCAGAAAAAGACGTTCTGTCCAGTATGATTTTTTTTTTGTCAAATTAATTGATAGGTTTAGTAAAAAAAAAGGTTTTCTGATTTTTGTTTTTGAAATTCAAAAAACATTTGTAATTTAAAGGAAGATCTCATTTACATTATGCTTGATAATAGAGTACACGATAAATTTTGTACAAGATGTATTTTCTTTGTGTGTTTTCCAAATAAAATAATATGACCATCCAGCCATCGATGTTGCATCTGCAATAAGCAGTTGGCACACAATTCTTTGCCGAACTTTTCTCTTTCTAGTGTTTTTGAGCGGTTCCTCTAAATTCATGTCTGTCCAGTCTTTTATATTGTCTATCAAAAGTTTCCTTTGTTGTCCTCGTGCTTTTGATCTTGGAATTTATCCCACCAATAACTGTGATTGTAATTCATTTCCTCTAAAGATATGCCCCAAATATTTACACTTAGCTCTTCCCATTTAATCCATTAAACTCAGTTTTCTTTATTGTTTTCATTATTTACACATTTGATTTGTTCTGTTTCCAACTAATTTTTAACATTCTTTCATAACACCACATTTCAATTGAATTTATTTTTTGATTCTAGTCTTGTTCAGCGTCCACATTTCTGATCCATACCTAAAAATTGACCAAACATAGCATTCTCACATTTTGTCTCGCGTTTCAAGGTTCGACTTAGAATTTGACTGTAAATTCTTCACGTTCATAAGTTAAGTTTTCGCTGTGCCCGCTCTTCTTTTCAATTCTTCTTCATTTCTTCCGTCATCGGGAATACATGTTCCGAGGCATGCAAAAATTTAACTTGTTTCACACTTTTCCTGTTGATGTTGAGCGATACAGTTTTGAAATAGCTTTGATTATTGCTTTTGCTTACAATCATAGTTTTTGCCTTTGTTATATTCATTTTAAGACCACTTCTTTGCTTCCTTCGTTTATGGATTTTTAAAATTCTCTTGTAAGGCATCCTCACTTTCTGATATTATAACGGTATCATTCGCATATCTGATGTGTTTGATTCTTAAACCACCAACTTGAATGCCAATAACCGAGATTTTATCTTAGCAATTTTTGAAAATTCGTTTACCATATAAGTTGAATAGAGTTATAGACAGAACACAGCCATGTCTTACTCCTGTTTGTATTTAGTGATCCCGTTAGATACTCTAACTGCTGCTTTTTGATTCCAGTGTAAATTTCTTATTAATTGAAGATGTTATTTTCCTAATCGATATTTGTTTAATGTTTCAATGATCTTTTCATGTTGCACCTTGTCAAAAGCCTTTTCGTAATCAATAAAGCATAGGTAAACATTTTTTTAAACTTGTGTACTTCTCTCCATTAGAATTCTCAGAACGAAGATGGCTTTTCGTCTTCCGGTTTTTTCTCTAAATCCAAATTGTAATTTGCTCATTTCTGTATGTATTGTCTTGATCATTCTGTGGAGAGTTATCTTAGGAAGATGCTTTATACCATGTGACATAAGACTAATATCACCATAAGTGTTTTATTTCAGCTATTTAATTACCGGGTAAAATTTTACCTGGATTACCTTTCACGCTGCTGAAATGGAGGATTACTATTCTAGGGTTGAGCAAGAAATTGTATTTCTTCATCAAGATATAAAAAATTCATCTTTAATTGTGACGTCATCATGGCGTAACTAACCATGAAGCATAGACTTTAACAAAAATTTAAATCATCCAAACGATAATAAATTCTCTAAGCAACTCGTTTTTTTGTTTGAAAATGTAAATTTAGGTAAAAATAAGTTGGGGTGTTAAAATGTGACACGCGTAACAGCTGTATTTTTGTAGGTGGATTTTTGGCTCTCAACAAACGCAAAGTTTTTTATGTTGATGCAAAGACTTTCGACATCAAGCTTCTTCCGGTATGATGTTTTATTGATGTACCAACAATGTTTTGTAACTTCAGCAACAACTATAGCTTACTTAACCATGCGAATTTACCATCTTTTGTAAAGATAACTTTATATTTCAGTAGCTGTAATATAAAGTTATGTCAGCGACACAAGTTAAGTCAGAAATAAAGTGTAAAAGTGCGTATCTATTGTTTACTTTTTGGTTTAGCTGCGAGCCAAGGGGTGCGCAACTGGAGGTTTAAAATTAGATTTCAAGAAATAAGAAATTCGATTTTTTGGCTTGTTTCCATTGTCAAAATTTTCATTAAATATTATTGTGAGTGCCTACAATATTTGAAATTCCGGTATTAGGCGATCACATGAGGTGTGGATGAAATTATTAAAAACATTTAATTTAATCAAAAATGGGCTTAACTATCTATGAGATTATAACTGATGTTTCTGCTCTGGCGTTTTTGTTTAAAACTTTTAGTTGAGTTTCATCAAATTCTCTGTTAAACTTCCAAAATACAGTTTAGAAGTTCGTGCTGAAGGCTAATGCCAGCAATGCGTGCAATATTCCAAATTCATTTTAAATCGATACCGATGCAAGATACTTTTTAACATGTTAATTCGATACCTATACTCGATACATTATTGCCAACATAATTCGATATTGATATCGATGCAGTTTCGCCATGGGCGGCGACACTGAGGGGAATAGGGTGGACTTGTCCCCCACTTCTGTCATGGGCAATTTTTGTAATTTGTGCAGATCCGTTAGGTTTTTTGGGAGGATAGAGGTAGGTCCCTAGTCTCCAATCCCCTAATTTTTGAAATATAAAAAATGTTTTGAAAATCATATAACTCAAAGTTATGTGCAGTGATCCAAAGAAGATGCATAAGTTTGACGACTTGTGATTTGTAATGATTGTGCAGTGCCGGTGCTACTTATCGTGAATAAGTTATTTGAAATTTTTGAATGTTCACTGCATAGTTTTGTCGCCAACACACAAGTAAATCAAATATATACATTAAAGCGCAATTCTGTCTATGGGTCTGTTTTAACTCCTTTGAAACTGCTATAGGTACAAGCATCAAACTTGACACGATTGATCACCACCCCGTGGTGAGTGTCATACAGAGGTTCATGACGTCATCATGACGTCATAATAAATTTTTTTTTTAATTTGCCGTGATAGAGGAAAACCACTTCTTGCTCAAACGAAACCCAGTTTCCGACTTACCACATTACAAAAATTTGCATTTGTTTGGGTTGTAAGATGATGTCACAATCAATGCTTCATTGCACAGTTTATTTTTTATCTCAAAAAGTACTGATCGCAGAAACGCGATTAAATGCTCTTTCAGGCGATATTAATGAGGTGCTTTCGATAAAAACAACTTTGCAACAATTAAATCTTATTTAACAAAGCTACGATCAATTGTTTATTTAAGAACCTGAAGCCTTCGAAGCGTGCTTCTCTTTTTCACTTGCACGCTTAAAACTCGCTCAGATATCATAATACCGCCTGGTACGATTAACACAAGTCTTTCTCTACCCAAGGTCAAAAATTGTACTTGTTTTCGAGATGTTTTCAATGAAGATGTTTTCAAAAATTACATTCTTTTTGCGAAATTAGTTTACTAACAACTGATTTGTGACTTCATTTCTCAACGGATTTTTTGAAATTGTTTTAAAAAATTGAAGGGAATTTCAAGGCGATTCCGATAGTAAATAATATGTACTACTAGGGCATGTTTTTATACTGGAAAACGGAACTTGTAGTAAAATGAAATGTTGTAGTAAAAGTAGTAAGCTGAGTAAAAACAGGTAAGTTCAATACGTAAAACTTATAATAAGGTACTAACAATTACTGTCCTTTGAAAGCTTGGGAAATTTGCTTTCCAGCAATATGTGACTCCAATTACTTAGGGCTAAGGTTTAGTTTGTAATGGCTGGTTAAAAATTGGTTGCCATACATGAATTTTCATTTTTCGTTGAAACATTTTCTACTAGATCTAAGTAATTAGCAATTTTTATAAAAAGCTCTTTGGTACGTTTTGACTACTTTTTATCGAAAGCATGCTTTAGCTATGTTAAAAAACATTAACTTTTCATTGGTGTTCTCACAATTGTCCGTATTCTTGACGTCGACATTTCTAATTAGCGCTGCAACAGTAATTGCATCTTTGCGGGTTAGTTTGTTTTTCTTTCGCTGCGTTTATGCCAGGACCAAGTAACATGCGCCCAGCCAGAGGCTTTAGGTTGTACAAACTGGCATACAATTACGAATACGTAGTAAGTAGCATCCTAATATCTCACACTAGCAATTCCCTAGGAAGCGTGCCTCATAAGCGACAAGAAGATCCGGACGAGGGACATCATTCATGCTAGGGGGGGTTCACTAAGCCCTAAAATATGCATGCCACCAAGTAATTGATTTGTGTTGTAAAACAAAGCCATAACGGTGCCGATTCCCAGCTTTGTGATTCTTCTCCTACACTTATGTAAAGGAACGAACAGCATTTGTGAAATGATGGAGAGTTTCTGAGACCTCTCTTATTTGAAAGCGATCGTATTGCGATCGGAATTAGGGCAATAGGGGCGATACCCGATTAATATCAAGCTATCGCTGATATTCTTAAAAACAATTTGGTTAAAGAACCGATTTTACTAACCGGCTTGTACGTAATAATAAGCAGTTTTGCGGTAGTTAAGCTACTGTTCTATGATACGACGTAGAGCAGGCTCAGCGATTAACTTTTGCTAGTTATTACTCAGTTATGCTGTAAAAATAAGATGTTTGAAAGGATCTTATTGTTACAGCACAACTGAGCAGGTATCCGTCATTTGAGGTAGTACATCATGGCTATGAAAAGTTAGAGATTAAACCTAGCCCGGTTAGACCGATAATCAATAGATTTTCCATAGTTTCTGCTAGGGCTAAGCGAGCCAGATTTAACCGCAAACATTTAAATTTGGCACAACACTGTCTAAATTTTATGCGACAGTTAATTTCTGAACATTAGGCTCAATTACCTTAGCTTTTTATATTATTAACTTTGTTCCCATTTTATCAGAAAAATTTCCTAAAGGTATTGCACTAAATCAATTCTAGTTTTTCAAGATTTTCTGGTGTAAAAAACCCTTTAAACCGTCCTTGTAGGCTCTTGTTTTAAGCTGTTGCTTTATAGGCTTCGCCGTCCGGCGGTCTATAAAAATTCCGTTTAACCTGAACCTTGACTCACAAACTAAAGGTAACCGTTAGCCCCTAAGAATGAAGGAATAAAGTTAAGCTGTATCTTATGTCGTGCTGAGAAAACCCGCTTGTTGTAACAATGCCCCTGTTTGAGACTTGGGACTACATCCCATCGAGGTTTTCCTGAAGTTATTTTGCCTATTACAGGGTGTTCCAGAAGTCTTGGGCACATTTTAAATCTTTATATCTGCTGAACAATGCAGGGTAATAGGATGATACTGGTATCACTTTAAAGCTAAATTTATTAAGTTTTTTGTCATGCTAATAATTTTTTCATATCTGTTCATGTAGCTTAAATAACGAAGATACACTACTGGCGTTCACTCAACCAGAAAAGACATTTTGCATCCTTGAATTTGCAAACACTGAACCATTGACACTTTGGTTATCGTGTTTTCATGCCCTGGCTTCCCTGGTCTCCAGACCTCAAATCTTGCAATTTTTTTTTGTGGGGATTGTGAAAGAGCTGGTCTATGTGCCTCCCCATTCAAAAAAGTGAATGAACTGAAGGCCTGAGTAATGGAAGCTGTTGCAACCATCAGCAATGCAATGCTGGAACGCGTTTGGCATCAATTGGACTATCATCTTGATGTGTGCCGTGAGACCAATGGTTTTCGCATTAAACATCTTTGAGCGTTTAATGAAAAACTTGAGATTGTAAGCTTTCAGAATATATCAGGTGCGTTGTTGTATCCTTGATAGTTTTTTGAAATATTCAATGCAAAATGTGCCCAAGACTTTTGGAACACCCTGTATTTCTCCAACCTACATAATTTGGATTGGCTCCCTACTTAATCGCCAACACAAGTGCATGTATTTACAAGTAGATACTTTTTAGCTTTTTGTAAAAGCTGCTGAAATGACGGCATATGCTTGTTAACAGCTTTAGAAGCATATTATTGAACTCAGCAGCTGTAAAGTAAACAATATGACAAATAACAAGCTTTATTTAATTTGCAAATAAGAGCCTTTTGGAAAAAAATGGCTCATTAAGTTGACAGTTTAATATTAATGGAGAACCAATTCCTCGACTGGTTTCAACTTTTGTTGGTAATACACTCGAAATATTTACTTACTTCATGCTCTAGTAAATTTACTTTTATAACGCAACTATGCCCTTTAAGCGTTCCAAATCTAATGTGAAATTTTGTCTACAAAGATAGCAGAAGATTGGATTAGGACGATATTTATTTAGAATTTTTGGTTTACGTGGAAATGGGAAAAAAGAACAAAGATAAAAGCTTTACATAACAGTGGCTAAATCTGAAGGCTGTTCACGGTAATAAAGCTTATGGATTTTAGGTAAATTTGGCTAATGTGTTGAGATGAAGAAGGCCGACAAGCTCACACGCTTTTTCAAATTAATGCAACCGAACCAGGGCGGCCATTCCGTGCTTAATTCGTGCAAACGTTAAGATTCGCATTTGGAAACCATTCGGTAGCAATGAATTTTTTCGGCATTCGTAGAATTCGAACAAGAGTTTAGGAACGTTTGGCAGACATATACCATGGTTTGTACGTAGTCGCATTCTTGTTTGGTATACGTACTTGTAATGAAAATGTCACATTAAACATCTATGACGACAAAATGCCCAAAATGTTTTAGTTTTAAGAGCAAACATTTATGGCTACCCAGCAGTGTTTAGTAGCAGTATTAAAATCAATTACCAATATTTTACAATTTTGTGAAATCAATTTGTAAAATGCCGAGAATATAGGCTAGCGAAAAAGTGAAAATCTTGGTAAGTTTTGTAGGAAAGAATTATAGCGTTTAGACCAGACCCGGGCATTTTAAAGCCCGCGGCCCTCAAAAGGGCTCTTGGAATTAAGAAAAATAAACCTACTTTCAAAATTTTGCGTAATGCATGGACTAAATCAGCAGGGCTTTTACTTTGAACCTTGTTTACATTGTGCACGAGTCGTTTTCATCCGGTTACTCTGAGACAAGTCCGAGTGCATGTGATTAGCAACAAGTCATTGTAATGGTAACCCTTCAAAATGTTCGCAAATGCCTAAAAAAGAGAGGTGGATGCTGAAGATCGTGGTTTCAAGAAAATATGGACTACTAAATGTTTATTTAGTGAAGTCGGGAGTAAACTCGTATGTTTAGTTTGTGGGAAGCAGGTCGCCGAGTTTAAGGATTACAACGTGAGTCGGCATTATGAGACAAAGCATGCCGAAAAATACAGACATTTGACTGAGACAGAGAGCGCGGTATCGAAAGATTTGCTAGCAAAGCTAAGAGAACAGCAAAGTTATTTTACCACGCTACACGCAGCCCGGAATGCAGTAACCAAGACCAGCTTTATGATATCCCACACAATAGCTAAAAACTGTAAGCCATTTTCGGAAGGGGAGTTTGTGAAAGAGTACTTGGTGGACTCTGCAGCGCTAATATGTTCGAAGAAAAAAGAAGCATTTGAGAAAGTCCCACTGTCGAGGCGAACGGTGAAAAGAAGGGTGGAGGGCATCGCGGAGAGTCTCCAACTTCAGCTCAAAAGTGGAGTGAGAAGTTTTGACTTTTTTACTTGGCTTTGGATGAGAGTTGTGATGCCCGTGACGCGGCACAGTTAATCGTGTTTCTCCGAGGAATAAGGCAGGAGTTCAAGATTACAGAGTAGCTGGCAGCAGTGAGATCAATAAAAGGAACAACCACCGGAAGTGAATTGTTCAACGAGGTAAACGCATTTATGGACACGCTTGAACTGAAATGGGAGAGACTGGTAGGAGCCACTACTGATGGTTGTTCAAATCTAATAGGGAAAAACATGGGACTTTTGAAACGGATGAAGATAAAGTGACTGAACTTGACACAGAGCGCTGATCGGTATTTATTTATTGTATTATTGATCAACATGCGTTGTGCAAGTCAATGTTAAAACTTAGCAATATTGTTGATATTGTGACGAAGACAGTTAACTTTATCAGGGCACAAGCATTGAATCTCAGGCAGTTTGTTGCACTTCTAGAAGAGCAGGATATCGAACATGTTGACATCAGGTACCATACAGCTGTCAGATTGCACAGCCTGGGCAAAATGTTAAAAATAAAAAGATTTTGGGGCCTAAAAGCAGAGATTGAAGAGTTTTATGAGATTAAAGGCAAAAACATCCCTGAGATCTCAGATGTAGACTGGATTGCAGATTTAGCATTTGCTGTTGATGTGACAGCACTGATGAAGGAACTGAACCCTAAACTGCAAGGCAAGGGCCGTTTGTTCATGAAATGCAAAACCCGGTCAAGGCTTTCATGAAAAATTTGCAGTTTTTTTCAAATCAATTAGAGAGCAAAATTCACACTCATATGCAAACCTTAAAAGAAGTCAAATCATCAGCTACTCACCTCTGCAGGTGCACGCCTATGTTAGGAGACCTGTACAGTGAGTTTTCAAGACGATTTGAAGATTTAAAAAACATTGAGGATAAAATGCACCTGGTTTTCTCTCTTTTGGCACTCAATGCGGATAATGCACCCATTGATGTTCAGCTGGAGCTCATAGGCTTGGCAGTCAGATGCAGTACTGGCAAAGCATTTCAAGTCAGCATCACTGCTGGAGTTTTATTCATCTCTCAAGGAAGAGAATTTTCCAAACATGAGGAAACGTACTCAGAAGATGTTGGTTCTTTATCGATCCACCTGTGCATATGAACAAACATTCTCAGTAATGAAGTTTACTAAATCCAGGTACCGATTCTCTCTTACTGATGATCATCTGTCAAATGTGCTTCTCATCTCTACATCAAACATTCAACCTGATTTTGATGCACTTGTTAAAGCTCAACAGAATCTAGATTTCTCTTAATAAACTAGAAAAAAAAACACTGAGGCATGTTCACTTTGATTTTTTTTGCTCTGTTTGGCTGATGGACATTATTATGTTAAAATTACGTTAAATTTTTGTTTCCATACAAAGACAAATTGGTATCTAAATAGAAAGTTTAAGTTTAAAACAAAGCATCGTGGTGTTAATGTGACTGAAAACGAGTTACAAATTTTGCCCACTTACCATTGTTTTGAACAACTTCACTGAATAAATTAAGTTTTTTTGTAAAACAAACTCACTCTTTCATTATCTTTTAATAAACATATTCATACCAGCTACTGTAAACAAAGCACTTATTTTAAAGTATAAATAAAATTAATAACCGAAGTAGATTTCTAATCTTTGACCTGGCCCTCCACAATATATTCTGCTTCTCATTCGGTTACTGGGGAAAAATAATTGCCCACCTTTTTTATACCAACGCGTTAAATGCTTCAAAAAATCGATGAAAATAGGCAGAAATAATTAGCAGCATGAACAACATTGGTGCTGGTTCTGCTGTTGAAACTGAGCAAGTAAAAAAGTGGTTTGATATTAAATCTATTGCAAAAAAACTGTCGCAGAATACAAGAAAGAATATACTAAAACTGAAGTTGGCGTTAGTACTGCTGCAAATCCATCGGAATTACAATTTAAAATAGCCAGCTTAATAGGATCTATTTTCACAGAAGGTATTTCTCAAGCAGGACGTTGCGACACGACAGCGACGTCTGGTTATTTAAATGTGATACAACAACTGGTCTGCATGCACCCGATATGCGAAACAGAAATGTCAGGTTTGAAATTTTGGAAACGTGCTCTTTAAACACTAAGTCCTACGATACTGTCGCAAAATGCATGCTCTCCGGATGCCATTGCCTTCCATTCCCGACGAAAAAGATGTAAGGTATTAGTTTGCGATAAGCAAAATGAAGAAATTATGGAGGTGGAGAAAGATGTACAATCTAAAATTTCTGAAATCCGCGAAGACCTTCGGCAAACAAATTGGATTTTAACTGAAGCAGTTGCAGAAATGAGGAAAGCAAATGAAAAATCACAACAACTCGTTGGAACGATAGCTTCGTGCTCGAGCAGGCAACATCATGAATTCAACTTGCCGTCTGTGCAATTTACTCTCTTGTAAGTTTAATTGTTTATGTATGTATGTATGTGATTCATTAAATAAAAACCTGCAGTTACAAATTGTGTTCTGTACATATCCAACGTTCAAGCTTAGCCTTTAGCAATGATTTTCATGAGTAGGCCTACTCATCATTTCAACTGACCGCTGTCTTAAGCTGCTAATTGCCTCACAAGTTGTTTGGTCTTCATTTTCATCATTTAGAGCAGTGTTTCCCAACATTTTTTGGGCCATGCCTCACCTAATCACCTCCAGAATCTTGATTTTCCCCTTGTAGTAATAGATTGTAATTACAGTATTATTTAAAAAGTGATTGTATTAGTCTTTATTTATCTTCCTGATCATGAGACAACAACGGATTTTAAAACTTAAGGCAACCGGTAATTGTATCACCCAAATCCACTTCCGGAGATCCCAATAAAAACTTTTTCCAGTTTCAAGAAAAGTATTACTATAATTGAAAACTTCTCGCCCACATCACCGAGCAGAGGAAATTATCGTTAAGCGCCTTTCCCGAGGACGCAACAGCGCATCGCTCCGTTTAAACAGCGAACTTGAGAACTCTCGATCGCGAGACAGACGCTTTTTTACTGCGCCACGCTGCCGACAATAAACTCAGTTTTGGGTGAAGAAGCTGAAACACCAATACTTTGATTTAATTTCTAAGCTTTTATTTTCTACTTATAAACAAACTTCAAAACAATATGACATCTCTGAAAACGAAAAATGAAATAAACAAAACACAAATTCTGAGTAACAGATTGCTAAAAAATCAAAAAACATTAAGTGGTAATAAAATAATAAAAAAGTTAAATTCAATAACAGTAGAGTATTTATAGTTAGTAAAATGTAAAAAATATATTTGAATGTTGAAATATATGTGAATTATCTCTCATTATTTTATAAATGTAAGAAAAAAAGCAAATAAAGTTTCAAAGCACGTGATGGAGAATTAAAATTTAAAAGTTGGTTGGCGGTACAAAATTTAAAAACAGCTAAAAGCAAGCAGTTTATTTTTCCCAAAGCTTTCCGTCTGACTCTTGTCAAGGGAAACGTCAGAATGAAAGAAAGGTACAATCATTCCTCGTTATTTGCGAGTTTTTTATCTGCGGTTTTGACCATTCACAGATTTCAATTGAAAAAAAATGAATGCAAAAAATAAATTTTAACCCATTAAAAAGCCACCAATACCTCTTTTGAAAAATGAAAGCTCCTAATTTCCCCTAACCCTGTCGAGCCAGTGCCACAACCTTAAACTTCCTCATCATCATCACAAGCAGCAGCAGACATCTCGAGCACGTCTTCAATTGATGATGACTTAGATTAATATAAATTGTTTAAACGTTTAAATGTTCATTGTAAAAGTAAGAATTTATTTAGAACTTTTTTCTGTAGATTTTCAATGGTTTTCTCAAAAAGAGTATTCGCGGTTTCAGCTCTTCAAGGGGTTTTTGAGAACGTATCCCCCGCGAATAACAATGGATCACTGTAATCTTCATCTTCGAGTCCGTTTGAGCTAGATTAAGTTGCACCAAGCCGTTGCGATTTTTTGGCATTGCTGTTGCATTGTAATAAGTCATCCATGGTGCAGGTTGTTCCAGTTTTTTTGCAAGTTAACAAATGGTCCATGGTTCGATTTTCTTTTCACCTGATCTTAAACGGTTGAGACACCTGATCTTAAACGGTTGAGACAACGCCGTTTATTCCATTGTAACTTGTATCCTGGGGGGAGAGATTCTTGTACTGGGAAATTTTGGAGCTTATGTTGATCTGGAATATTGTCTGTGTAGTTCTGCCATAGGTTCCCTGTTTTGAGTTGGTGCGTGTTGTGCTTGTCGAGAGGAGGAACAGTTCTTAAAAAACTCTTTCTAGGATGGGGCGGCTGTCAATCCGCACATGGGATTTCATTGGCCCGAATTGCATTTTTGTCGTTCAGATTGGCTGGATACTTCACGGCGAAGGCTGGGGGGGGGGGGGGGGGGTGCGATTCCTGCCGAGCTGTACACCTTGTTAAGGGGGGGTCGGTTTAAGGCATCCTGTGATTCGTCGGTATGTATCATTCAGAGCTGAGTCGTATAAGCAGAAACCAGTTTCAAAAAAAGCTTTTCTGAAGTACTTTGATCAGTGCTATAAATTAAATGTATCAATTAAATACAAACATTATTTGAGTTCATCACAAAATAAGTTCAGAAGAGCTAGTCAGTTAGTGAGACCCTTGTGCTTTATGCCTCCTGCAAGGAGATTTTATGTTAGGGATTAATTTAGTCAGCTTCAGTCTCAGATATCCTCGTTTACTAATATCGAGTCGATTTCTTTTCTTCAATAGCACATCATTTACAACACTAAAGCCACATTTAGCTAAATATGAACATGGAAATGGTAAAAGCAGTTTTCTTGCAAAGCTCGTTGAACTTTGGAATTTTGTTTGCGTCTCATCACAAAGCCATGTCATTGCTCCATTTATGTTGAATAAAGTTTTAAATGAGTCGTTATTTTGTATTTTGGAGAGTTCTTCTTTGTGACACATTGAAACATCACATAGATACGCAAGCATGGGCTGGAATAAGGTCAATAAAATAGCTTGGTAAAGATATTAAATGCATGTCAGACACAAAATCATATAAACCAAGCTCAAAAATTTTGAAAATCAATCATTTTCTTTCGCTAAAACAGCCCCACACCACACTATTCAGAGTCACGAAAAATCACCAGTTCTTTCTCCCCAAAAATATGACCAAGAGCTTCGAATAGTGGCCGATAATTTTTTTTATTTTAAAGAGAGAACCTTTTAGATTTCATCAAAAAATAAACTTCTAAAAATTTTATCTAGCTGGATTTCAATTGAAAAAAATTCTTATGGGGTCACATATGACCCAGTGTCCCTCAAGGGTTAAGCGGTCCTCGCTTGCAAATCCATCGATTAGGCAGGTTAGCATCTAGCCAGTTTCGCACAAGCTTAGCATAATGGACCGGTGTCCCGTTCTGCTGAAAGTACAAATCATCTGCTCCACCCTGCTGTTGTAATAACGGTAAAAGCTGCTGCTGTAGCATAGTCAGATAACTTTGTGCAATCTCTGTCTCGTTGAAAAAGAACGGACCAACGATACTTTCCGTTGAAGTTGCGCACCAAGCACATACGCCCTTTAGATTTTTGTAAGCATCAATTGTGACCTTTGAGTTTTTGGATGCCTTAAAATGAAAATGTAAGATTTCGGATGCCTTAAAAAAATAAATAAAACATAAGATTTCAGCTTTAAATGACATAAAATAAAAATATGAAATAAGTATAAATAGATTTACAAGCAAGAGAAAATGTATAGTTACTTATGGCGCCCCTTGTTTATATATATATGCTTTCATATTGAATTTACGAGTCTGTAACTAATCTTCTACAACTTAACAAGTTGAATTTAGACATCACTTAACTCAATAAACTAAAATCTATTTTAAACAAAGAGACACCGAAACGTAATTAAAACAACAGTTAAAATTACGCATTGAACAAAAAAGGCGCGCTGTGTTTGTAGGTAATGTGTTTTAATGAAGCGGATTGTGCATACCGACAACTGATTTATTGAAAAAAGATTTGATTTGAAGGTGTTGATTCGAATTCCAAGTAATTGGCGCTTTGTCAAAGTTTAATTAGCGTTTACAATAAATATTTTGTAAAGTTTCTTTTTACAGTCTTTTTATTGATTGACTGCTTGTCCTGAATGTTAAAACAAAAATTTTATATCATTCAAGACCTATTTACGAGTCGTATTCGGGGCGGGAGTAAACTTATAGAAAGAAAAGTTTTTCAAAAACAAAACATGTTTGTTTGTTTGTGATAACCCCTTCTCTTCCTCCGGATGGAGGTACGGCATGCCGTCAACCTAATTGAAATTAGACTAGGGGAAAGATGGCAGCCCGTTTTGAACCAGTCTTGAGTGACTGGTAGCCCCACCATCAACAAGGCAGACTGCCACTAGTGGGTACCCAAGAGTCATCTTTTACGACATGCTGGGTTAGCAACTTCACAATTGTAATCTGGTAAGGTACGGATGGGCCACCTGTCTGCCACATAAAGTTGGAGGCGTCCCGGTTAAAAAAAACATCGCGCCGGTTAAAAAATAGTAAAAACGAAACATCGATATGTAATATGGAAGCTTTCCCACAAAAGCTGCATTAAAGCAAACTTGTAAATTTATTTTACTTGCTTAGAAGTTATAAGATCTCGCTGCTTTTAAGACAAAAATATTCCTTAATGAATTTTTGTCTTCAAACAGGATTTGAAATATAATCACCGGTTTGGATCTCTATCGAAGCTTGGAAATTATGTTTTCGCAGTAGGTGGTTTATGCCAAATTCATGTCGAAAAAATTGACTTGGTAAATCCGCGGCGGTGGGAAGATACTTGTTTCACGTCAATGCCTCGATGTGTTTCTGCGGCACTCAATGGTATAATATCTTTATCACGTTGTGGAAATAAATAGCTATATTACTAGATATTTTTCCCTTTGAGATGTATGCCTGTTGGCCAGTTCAGTACTTCGATCTCTCGGCCACACTTATCTTCAGGCGTTATTTTTTTAACCATAAGGTTTTGATTCTTCACAAAATCCAACAAATTCTTCTGTGTGATACAGCATGTTGTAGAATTGACAACCGTAACTTGTCGGCCATTATTTGTTTTTGTTTACTCGCGTTTGATAATTATACATTAATTGCAATATTACGTTGCTGTTGGAGATAACTTTAACCAAATCAACAAAAGGTTTGCTGTGAAATGCCGTGAAGAAAGCGTCAAACTCGAAGTCGTCTGCCATTTGAGCGGTCAGAGTATTAGGCTGCATGCCGTATGGTCGAGCAGAACAGATTTTTTGTTTTAAGTTACTGCATGAGTTCTAACTATCGCTCGCACTAATTGCAATGACATCTGTAAATGAATACAGACTTGTGTCGAAAAATATGAAAGTAAATAGACAGTAAAGTAAATACATTTTCGATTCATTTTGTGTTCGATGGGTAAAATAATCAAGTTTTCATCATTGCATCACCAATAACTTGATACACAAATAAATCATGCAGAAGTAGAACCCAATCATTTTGCAAAAAACAGGTTGCAGTTTTGTTTGTTACATAGGTAGGATACTAGTAGAATTATAAAAACATGATTTAGGTTGCATTTATGCCACCGGAGGAAAGTGGTGGACTGATGATCTAACATCATCTGGAGAAAAACATGATAATCAAGCTAATGTTTGGCTGGCAATGGAAAAGATGAAGTATAAACGCACTCACCATGCACTGGTATCCCTTGAAGGTAATCTTGGAGGTCAAATGTACAAATACCCCAGCCGCCTCCGCTGGCGTCGCAAGCAGAGCTATCAGTCAGTTGTATCTGGTTTTATATATCGGTAAAACTGGCTACGCCGGCTTCACTCAAACGTTATTTCCGAGAGCAATGAGGAAAAGTTGCTATAAATAGGTGCATCATCTTTACTGCAAAAAGTGTATGGGCACAAAATAAAAGTTGGGGCGAGTGCCGTAATGATTGCCGTTTTTCGATTACAGAAATAAGTTATACAGTGGTATTTTTATTTCACAACTAGTGCGACCCTTTAGTGATATTTATGACCTAAAATTTCTTGCCGCTACATAAATGCCTTGGTTTTGGCTCAGGGAAAAAAGGGTTAAACCTTTCCTCAAATCTCTTGCATTCCATTTCCGTTTGCCATAGTAACCTATTTTTAAGCAAAAATGTTCATTTCTATGTGCAATTTTACACACTGCTAAAGACCTACTCGTCGAAACAACGCTTTGTTTTCTATATAGCGGAGGAAACCGAAGGCGATTTTATTTAGCAAAGATGAAGTCATTATTTTTGTTCGGTAAATTTTTTATTGCAGTTTTTTTTTGCTATTTTCAGCTTCAAAGTGAGGTGAAAATTTATTTTTAGCTTTATTTTCCTTACTTTTACGCCAATGCACCTACCACCCAATTTTTTTATATTGATTTTTTTTCAAATTTCAGATTTCATAAACTATAGCCCTAATTCCGCCTACCTTGTTGTTAAATTAAAACTGTGCTTATTCACAAACTTTCAACAATTTTACGAAGTCTTTTGTGTTCATATAAATTCAAAGTTGTGATAAAAAGTTTAAGTGATAGATATTTTCGCAAAAATGATCTAGCAGGTCTACAAAGTTCTTACGATTTTTTCGTCATTTTGACCCAGTTGTAAGACCTAAAATTTCTGTATGTGAGTGAGTTTAGATTTGGTGGCGACATAAAAAAACAGCCAGGGGAGGAGTAAGCGATCCAAAGGTCGGAGTCCAGAAGCTATAGGTTGAATATTACATTAAGCTAGGTTATGGATTAAGTGTACAACTCTACCAGATTTTGTGCTAAAGAGACGGATAGACTTTTTGAATTTTGCGAGATTTTACAACAAAACTCCTCTTTGCTTCATTTTGATAGATAAGATTAATATGACTGAAGGAAGTGGTCCGCACACGTTTCTTAAAGGTGACGACATTTAACTTTCAATTATTGTTGCAGTGTCAATGCCATGCATTGACACAACATGATTGAGACAAACTTTAAACATTTGCAGCAATACATTAGTTGAAAACGTTTAAAAGTTAAATTTCTTGAATTTTCGGAAAATTTTTGTTTCAAAATGATATATTTTATTCTTTTGTCGAGGCTGTCACCATTTTCTTGTAGATATTTTTGTTTTTTTATTGAAAACTAGCCGGCGTCGCCCGGCAGTGATATCAGTCAGTTATGTCGGGTTAGCAACATCGGTTTATCCGGCTTTGCTGGCTTCAACCAAATTGTTTTGAAGAACATAAGCAATAAATTGGTATTAATGGGGACATTGCCCTTATGCCCCTAATCCCGATCGTAGTACCATTGCTTTCAATTAAGAGATCTTTTAAAAACTTTTTGTCATTTTACAAATTCTCTCCGTTCCTTCAAATAAGTGCAGAACAAACACAAAGGTGGGAATGGGCGCCGTAACAGCTTCTGTTTTACGATAATGCAAATCAGTTATTTTGGTGGTGAGCATATTTTACGACTTAGTGAAACCTTCTCGTGAAATTAAGAAACAGTAAAGAAACAAAGACATCATTAACATAAATGATGTCCTTAGTCCTGATCTATCTGTTGCTTCTTATGCGGCACGCTTCTGAGAGAATTGCAAGTGTTAGATATTAGGACCACTACTTACTACTTTTTTGTAATTGTATGTCTATGTGTACGACTAAAAGCCTGTGGCTGGGTGCATGTTGTGGCATAAACTAAGCCATTCAAAGAGCAAACCAACCCAAAACGAAGCATTTGTAGTAAAGTTATTACAATAACAGGGCCACCTCAGTACTGTGGAGATTAAGAATATCGAAATTTTTATTAGCCTTTAAAATCAACCTTTTTGTCTCACCCTGTATTTCTAATCAAATCGATGAGTTACGTTCTAAACTATGGGGCGCCATTTGTTCACCATTTAAACAAATGTTAACATTTAAACAAATGTTATAAACATTTAAACAAATGTTAAATGTATTTGTGCATTTAAACAAATGTGGTGAACATAATCAGCGGTGAACAAATGGCGCCCCATACATGATGCCCGCATAGCACCGCCTAAAACCGCACAATTTCGCTCATCACTTACTGCTATAGATGACAAAACAAAGTTTTGCCTCATTCTTCTATAAAAACTACTAGAAATGGCATGAATATATCAAGTTGCATGGCCTTTATTAGTTATCTGAGTAGCTGGTTTCAGCAGCGATAAGAGAGGGTTTAGAGATGTTTATAGACCTAGGTTCAAGATTTTTGAGGGTCGACAATTTTTAGAACTGCTTCGTCCCTATTGAAATTAGAAAAAAGTTTTGGTCATTTAGTTAACTACTTTCCAAAAATACTCTTATGAAGGAAATCTGTGAAATTCTAAAGACATCATTATTTTGAGCTTAAAATAATCTGGCACTTAGTCCTGGTCAATTTGTCAGCACTCCTGGCAGTTCAAACAACTAAAATTTATTGGATCACGTCATCAAACTTGTGATGGAATATTTATATGTTTTTCTTAATTTTTTTTGCTTTGAACAATACAAGGTTTTTGAGCTGACCGTCTTAAAAACAAAATTGAAGAAATCTTTTAAAATTTGAATAAAAACTCTTTTTTTATGAGGTCTTCACAAATTGTTTGAATAGTGGATTTTCACATTTTTAATTACTGCCAAATCTTCATTGAGCTTGAATTTAAAAAGCTGTTTAGAATTCATGCTAATTTTAGATCTTTTTTTCTGTAAATCTGTTTTGATGTTTTTCATTAATCCTTTCAAAAAATTTTTGACTTTTAGTGAGCAAAGCGAAATATGTTTAGTGGTATATGTGTTTCAAAAACTGTTGTGTGCGAGAGCTGCGTAAGTTTTCCTATGCAGATAAAAACTTGTCTTTTATTTTTACTTATTTAGATTCTCTTTATGCAGTCGGTGGAAAGGATTTGAGTTCCGCTGAGCGATACGATCCTGTTCAAGACAAGTGGGACGAAATAGCTTCAATGGCCTCCGTGCGAGAACGCCATCAACTGGTTGCAATTGACGGATCAATATACGCAATCGGTAAAAGAAGAAAGTTTCTCAATTAAATTTTGTTTGCTGTGTGTCTTGCAAAGATTTATATCAATTTACCAGAATGGTTTCCAGCTATATAGATTGCGATCACGTTATAAATTTTTGACATCCTGCTCCCCACTTTCAGCTCGATTTATTCGTAAAAAGTAGGAGTTTCTGTATTTGGTGACGTCATAAGAATTTGTGGCATGTGAAATAGCTCGAAGAATTCTACCCCCCCCCCCCCTAAAAAAAAAAAACTTTAAAAAAACGCGTCTGGTAAACAGTCATCTAATAAAATAGCCTCAAACAAGGCGAATTTCCAAATACTCTCCGCTTTTGCTGCACCATTTCAGTCTAAACAGTTAGCTAATATCCGATCATACTAGTATTAAATAGTTATAGCAAGGCGATCTATAGACACAGGGGTGGCTAAACTTGCTGCATACAAGAGCAAAAGACGACAAAAACCAAATTTGAAGAGTATCTTTACAAACCGAAAATATTTTTAGAGATAAATAACTTCACAAATGATTTGAACTGCTTTTCACTCTAATTCAAAGTGAGGAATGTTGCTTAGGGTCAATATTGTCAAAGCTTGAATTAACGTAATTTTCGGGAAAAATTTAAGGCGTAACGCCTTTTTTAGTGTTTTATATTTTCAAAGTTTGATTTCAAATTAACCTCGGGCCGCTAGTCTTATCCTACCCTCTGCAGGTCGTGCCTCCTTCGAGACATCAATGTTAATGAAAACAAAATTAGTCAAAAGAACCACGTTCAAATGCCCAACGAGCCGCAGTTTGACCGCCTCTGCTATAGATCTACACTTACGCGTAAAGCGTAGGGTATCTTGTTCTACATGCGCTTGCTTTTCAATTTAGTGAAGAATAATCGAGCTGTGTATTTAGGAGGGTGGGACGGTTCCAATAAACTTGGCAGCGTGGAACGATACGATCCCAGGACGAACAAGTGGTCGATGTTGAGCACAACCGTTGAACCACGAATTCTTTTTGGTGCTTGTACGATTGACAAAAGCATTTACATCGCAGGAGGGTGAGAATTAGCTTGTTTACAGTGACAGTCGTCGTGTTGGTTTCGGTTCTGACTCGCGATGGCAGCGTTTTTATATCTTTCGGAAAAGCACTTTGCGGCAATCTTTTCTGCTCGGAAAATTGTAACAAGCAGTAAACTTATTAAAAGTAATATCAAACAATTCAACCGGAACGTTAAACTCCGAAGCAGGTCCGGATAATTGTCTAATGCTTACCGTCACTGTCATTGCTCTGCTGTAAATAATAAAAATAGAAAATATTTCCATAAAATAGCCATTTTATTAGTATCAGCAAAATTAAACTGAACATAGATCTATAGCATAATTAAAACTGCTCTTTCATATTGTAAAGCATATCAACAAATAATAAGCGAAAGAAAAAATTGTAAACTATAAGTTTTTAATGTAGACTTATTAGGAAGAAATTTGCAAAAAATTACCGTAGACAAAAGTAAAGAAGTCAACCCTGAGATTCTGTATGTATCATAAGCTTAAAATAAGCGTAAGTTGCTTTGTTTTCTTTTAGAATGCGTAAAACTTTGTATACAATTATGTTATCATATAGTTTTGAAAATCCTATTGTCGAAGTTTTCGATCCAGTACACGACCGAATGATTCAGACTCATCGTTTGTATGAATGCGAAGGTGTACACTACATATTGGCTGCCTAACAATCCGAACAAAGTTACTTCAATGAATTCTTCGCTCTTTTATGTAGAACATATCTTAGATGAAATTAGTCGATAAGCTTTTGTCTGTAGTATCATTTGCAATAATCCAAAAAGCAAATCCTTGGTTTGTAGCCCACCAGTGCATGGATTTGAGTTTAATTTCGATTTTCTTTTCACTAACACTGTATATCTTTGTTAATTTTGCCTGATTCTAACCAAATTGTAATTTTACTTCATCAAAATAAGTGATAATCAGTTTTGCCGAGCCTATTTTTGCCTGATTTTATTCAATGAATATTTCAGAAAAATTACAACTGTTTGTTCGATAGATACTTCAGAAAATCGCAAATCACAAGCTGTTGAAAATATCAACTCTTTTTTTAGTGCCGAATTTTGCTTCTTGTGCTAACAAAGTTCATGTATTTCTAAATATCGAAATATTGGTGTACATACGTACAGGTTGAACCTGCTCAATCTGTATATAAAGCACAGCTCACTATTGAATTTTAATCCTCGGCCATAGTTGGAAGCAATCGCATGGAACAAAATGCATACCAAGAAAAAATGAGAATAAATATTACAAACAAAAACTGCTTCAAAATATCAAATGTAAAATACATTGAAGTCGCTCCAAAACTCAAGACCAAAAGAGAAGACTATCTCACATAGAAAAATTTAGGGGTTTTCGGAGAAATTTAAGCCTCCCTTAATTTGGCCAAAAGATTACTATCCTCAGTTTTGTAGATGCTATGCAATAATCAAGGAATCAGATCATGTTTTTCAGAAGAAAACCTTTGATTTGTACTTTTTTTAAACGAAACCAATATTCTAAAAGCACAAAATCTTTTTTAGAACCCCAGAGATTGCTTTCTTCAACTTTCTCTCTTCTAAAAGATAGGGCTGGCTTTGAGTTTATTATGGTGGGAGCTCTGCACGCTTAGCTTAAGTTTTCTCAAGGCACTCGTTTAATGTAAAGAAGCTCTTTTTCGCCCTTATTGAAATGATTGTCTACGTTCTGTAGTCACCGCCAGCCGGGAGTTTCACAGCTTTTGACATGGATTTGTTGTGCAGGTGATATCTAACTCTGGTCAAGGGTTTTTTGGAATCATTTTTCCGTGAAAACGAAAATTATTTGTTTGGTTATTTTGTTAGGTATATCCAAAAAAGTTTGCTTGAGGAACCATTGAAAACAAAACGTAGTCATAGTTTTTCTTTTGAAGATAATGCTGTGTTATGTCTATACGCAGGAAGTGGTGTGGAAAGTTATAGCAAATACAAATATTTCTGAAAATGATTTTGTAAAACACGTTTTGAAGATTTGTTCCCTCCAAAATTATTCTTCCTTTTGAAACCAATAAGGTGGTGTAGGTAATGACACCAGAATGCGAAAACTTTATGCCAGAGCTACTCAACTAATTCTAACGAAGACCCCGTCGGAGAAGTTTGGTATTTTCAGACGTCAAAGAGAATTTTTGATTTGCAATGATTAAAACGAAACTATCATTTCCAGTAAATACAGAAAAATGCTTGGATTTTTGCTTCGTCCGCATTTCTTATTTTTCGCCGGGTCTTAAAACTTGTTCCATAGAAGTAATACCAAATCAAAGGTGGTGGTGGGGTGTTTGGCACTGGTATCATACAGCAGACAACCTTGTACGGCAATAAGATTTGTCAACACAATGCCTGATTTATTTCCTACAAACCGGTGCTCAACGTCATAGGTTAGTTTAAACACTTGATCGGTTATGCATTGATCTAGCCTCAAGGCAACTTTAGGGGTCGAAAACAGGTTCTAGACGCCTTGAGAGTAATCGCTCGAAAAGCTTGTAAGAAACGCTCAGCAGCGATATGGGCTAGAAGCTCTTTCAGTCATCAGCTGCATTGCCAGGTTTTGGTGCCAAGATAACAGTGGCCAGTCGCCATGTTGTTGGGAGTGTTTGGTAGGTTACACAGGCTGTGTATAATTTTTGAAGCCATGCAACACATTTGGGGCCGCAGTGCTTCAGAATATAGGTGGCGGAATATTGTTTGGGCTTTGAGCTTTACCACACTTGATCAGTTAAATTGCGAAAATAAATTTGGCGGACGAAACAAGCGTAAATATTAATAACAGATCTTCTGCACTAGGAAATAGGTTTTCTTCTGCTTTTCATTTTGATCATGTACTTTGTTAGTGCTTTTAAAGGTGGCGTTAATCAATGCTAATAATGTGCCGTTGCGCCGAAGGCTTGAAAAATTTTTGATATTTTGTTTGAAAATAACTTAGTATTGAGAAATAAGTCCACAAAGTTTGGTAAAAAAGGCAAAGGCTTTTTTGCAATCTGTGGCTGCTCTTACTGTTTCTCATCTTGAAGCTTGAGGTCCAGTTTTAACACTTGAAAAGTCCGGATTTGGACCGCGGTCCGCCATTTGAGTAGCCCTGCTCTATGCTTTGTTTTGATGATTTTGAAACTAAAACTTGATTTTAAAATTAGTGCTTTGGCGTAAATTAGCGAGGTATACGTTTACAGCTCAAGCAATAGGTTTACAGTATTAGCACACGTGACGATAAGTCTTGGAGAATTACTGCTGTCACATGGTAGTTTGAATTAAAGCATAGCGTTGTTGGCTTATCTACACCTACCTTCAAGTACGAGGTTATGAGCTCTGATACAATGTAATTTTCTATCAAAACATTTATTTCATAAACTAGCAACGTTTATTTGTACGGTAGCGTATTAACCTACTCAGCAATAAGCAGGCTAAGTGATATCTGAAATTTATAAATAGACCGCTAAATTTTTGTGAAGCCAACCTGCAAATGTCAAAATTGTTATAGTGCCTTAGCAAAGAAATTGGTGTTTTGTTTAGGGACTAAACAAATAAAAATGTTTTTTTATTCGATAAATACTTCTTCAGTTGCTGAAGCAGAAAGTTATTTTGTGGGAGCAGCTGCAAAAATGTTGATTAGAATCGCGAAAAATGCTCAAAAATATGGTGTGTGGATTGAAAATCCTGTTTTAGGCGTCAGTGGACTTGTCTCAGCTCTGTCACAGATTAATTTCAAAAACTTTAGGTCCCTAGCTGCATTGTTGTATAGAATAATGTTACTTAAACAAATACAAAATACTGCAGACTATTTCGATCGGTTGCTGTTGACTAATTTTCACTTCGTCTCTCCGATGCGATACCAGGAAAATCCTGTCAACACATGGAAATTTCTTATCTTGGACTTATAGACTTCAACGGCGATAAAAATCAATTCCAAACGACAGAGAAATAAATTTAATGACGGAAAACTGAAATTCTGTTTTATTCCTCAAATTATAAAAACAAATAATTGAACGATAAACTTGGTTCGACACCATTAGGACTTGTTGTAAATTGTTTTTCTTTAAACCCCCGTTTCCAAAAATAAAGAAACCACAATCACTTAACTGCAAACAATTACGATAAACAACTGTCACATACCAAAACTATTTTCCAGACAAAGAATCGAACACGTCACTATTCGAATATCTGGGTAAGACACTACTTAACAATAGAAAACATTTATCACAATTACTTTTTGGTTGTCTTACTCTACAAAATCAAATTTAAGATTAATGTGTTAACTAATTACTTATGTAGCACTAAACTTTTCCTTTAGTGTGAACTCAAAAACAACAATTCGATTTTTAACTAAGCAAACTCTTGTGCCATTTCCTACCACTTGGATGCAGGCGCGTTTGCATTCGACTTGAACTACAAAAAAGCGAGGATTTTTCCGAGATTACGCGTCAACAAAAATGAACCGTTGAACATAACAAAGTTTCACAAACACAACAGATGGTTTACAACAAAAATATTTAAGAGTTAGCTTGATCAGTGCAGAGGGCAACCGACAATTTGCCGGAGGGTTTAAAATAAAGCATAATTTAGAATTTCACTGTTGTGAGACTAAAACTGCTCTGATGAGACCTGATCGATCAAAGCAGTTGCACTGTATGCAGTTATGCTTAAAATATAAAGTTGCCGTTTTATTTGTGTAAAAGTGCAAAAACCAATTTACGTCACAAAAATTGTTTTTTATTTGTGACTACAAGGTATCATTAAACGTTCTTTTGCATATGTAAATCTAAGCTTCTTGATAAAGAATATCTTTTTGTCAATTTATGTTTTGGGCGTTATAATAGACCTCCAGACCAAAATGTGCCTTGATACAAAATTACTCGTCTTTGCCTCTTTTTATGCGCAACTCAAGGTTTGAACAAAAGGTTTAGGACCTTGAAAAAATCTCACGGGTTTTTGAGATAGTCCACTCTAGACGTGCCGAATGCTACAAGTTGTATTTTTACAAAGTAAAATTGCCATTAGGTTTTCCAACAAGAACATTGGAGAACTTTATTAGGAATAGTTTGCTATATTAGCAAATGCGAGTACGATTTTACATAGAGATGACAGGACAAATGCTTTTAGATGCAGTTTTATTTTTACGGACGTAAAAAAGTTGGTATGAATTACCAGCTTTAGTAGTTGTTCCAGTGTAGTTGCTCTTTACTTTGCTTACTTAGAACGAAAGTTTTTAAGCAGAATGATTGTTTTCTGTGTGCGAAATTTATCTCACGACTTTGTACGTGTCTCTTAGAACTTGTGGTAATTGATATTCTTCAACAACGGCATTTTTTACGTTGGTATATAATTATCATAGTTGAAACATAACTATTTGAAATTTCTTGCATTTCTGCTGTAAAATATATATTTGAATTTAGTTATTCTTTCTGAGTTGCTTCTCAAGCATCGTACCAGCGACATCTCGTTTTATCAGTTTGGGATTTGTTCTGTTATTATTGTTAAGGATTCACCACTCGAAGGGGATGAATCTTCTATTATAGTTGTCACAGGCGGACGGCCAGGACCTTCCTCGCACTGTTCTCTATCCAAGCACCAGTTTAAAATCAAACAGTATAATCAATGGGTTTATTGACAGAATAACAATAAAACTTCGAATAGGCCAGCGCGAGAAAATTGACTAGACTTTTATCCACAACGATTGAACCAGCAACATTCAAGAACCAAAAATAGAATTTGAAGTAACTACTTTTTCTTTATATACATAATTAGTAAGAGCCTGAAGCCACGCGTTTTGTGTGCTTAGGTCCGAGTGTAGAAATAGATAATCGCAACAAAGTAAAGTGCGACAAAACAATACGTGCAATAAGACTCTTGTTCTCAGGGCTGCAGTTCGATTATCGATGAGTTAAAAAATGAGCATTGGTGCGATAACATTGCGGCCCCTTTGAAACAAGAACACAGGGTGAAGTTTCAAACAAAAACATAATACATATAGAGCACCAAGACGCTACAATAATAAGATTAACTTAACATATTCAAAGAACAATGATGCAGTGGTCAGGTATACGAAGTTCTTTTTGATGGTAGTCCACCATCATCATTAACACTCATATAGACGGTGCAATAAATAAAGGAAAAGGTGACTAAACGCGTATGCTAAAGGCCAAGTCCGAATTTTCTGATATAAAATTACAGATTTTGGAGCATAAAAATGTCAATTATGCTCGGGGAAATACGAATATAAAAACAAAAGATAAAATACAATAAAATATTATAATTTGATATATCACGAAGGATGTATTCGATTTTATTTGTACCATCCCCGCAATCTTTCAACACAGCAACAGTTGCTCTACGGACTAACTCTTTTCCGTTGCGCCACTGAGGGTGCACCCGGTGTACGCGGCCCAAACGATAAGCCCCGCGCCTTGAGATGTCCTCAGCATCTCCTACCAGGACCAATTGACCGGTGCAGATATTATTCCGAGTTACCCTCCACTTGTTTCTACCTTGTAAAGTAGGGAGGTAACCTTGCATCCAACAGAGCCAAAATTTATGAGCCAAAGTTGTATTATAAAGAAAGTCACGACGCAAGTCCCCCCGATCATGAAATGCACTTCGAGGTGTATTGGGGGCAAGACCTTGCCCCAGGAAAGACGAAGGAGTAATTACAGCCAAATCATTAGGTTTATCGCTAAGCGAAGTGAGCGGGCGATCGTTTACTATGCGCACCGCGTCTGAAGTGAAAGTCTGTATTTCAATAAGTGAAGGCTTACGTCGAGATTGATCTAAAACGCGATTAAAGGCGTCTTTAAATAACTTCACCATACTTTCCCAACTACCTCCTTGACTAGGAGAGTATGGAGGGATTTTAACCCAATTGATGTTACGCCTCCTAAAAGAATTACAGAATTCTGTCGAACCAAGCAACGAGGAAAGCCGATTAGCAGCAGCCCGAAACGTCGAGCCATTATCCGAATAAACAATGTCAACTGCTCCCCGAAGATTTGTAAATCTAGAAAATGCGAGCAAAAATTCATTCAAGTCAAGACTAGTGACGATTTCCACGTGTATGCAACGAGTGCATAAATACGTGAGCAGTAAACCCCAACATTTGCAATTACTACGATTTTGGCGATAAAAATACGGTCCAAGATAATCTACGCCGCAATACTTGAAGGGTTTATTTGTGGCAGTTACTCGGCAAGCCGGTAGATCGGCCATCATTTGTCGAACAGGGGTTGCTTTTCGCATTGCACATTTTACACATTCCGTCAGGTAACGCTTAACGCTCGAAATTCCATACACAATCCAAAAACGCTGCCGCGTACGCATTAGTGTATAGCATGGACCTGCATGTCCAGCTTTAGCGTGTTCATCGAGAATGACCAACCTAGTAAGTGGGTGCCTGCTAGGGAGTATTAAAGGATGTTTAGTGTCTGTTGGGAGATCAGCATTTTCAAGGCGACCCTCAACACGCAACATCAAGTCATTATCCACACAGGGGCGCAGGTTTCGCAGAGTTTTTAATTCAGAGACACGACGGACGTGTTCTAAATCTGACAAGTTACTACCTAATTTTTTTTAAATCAGATCATAAGTATCTGATGACTTCTCCTGGAGAAGCCTATTTGCGGTCCCAAAATGGGTTTGCTGAACAAATTTTACAACTTCCATGAAGGCGTTATCCAAGTAGTCTGCATCAAGTTTCGGTTTACAAAGGTTACGCTTTTGTGATTTGGCGACAATATACTGTTTGAAAGCAATAAGATATGCCACACGCTTTTTTAATGTGTATAGATCGGGAGCGCTTTCAATTATCCGATCCAGGCACGTATCGCTTTTAAGAGACAAAAGATCTAAATTAATGCTGGCACTACGAACAACCACGGCGGGGCTCACGGGCTTGGGTTCCAAAGATCCCTGTAAAAGAAATGGAGGTCCTCTAAGCCACAATGCAAAGGAATCAGAGTTCCTTACGCTGCCTTCGCGTGTACCAACATCAGCGGGATTTAAAGATCCTTGAATATAATTCCAGTCATAAGCCACAGTCATAAGGTGTATTTTATCTACACGGCGTTTTACAAATCGCGGAAGATGAAGATCCGGGTTTACAATCCATTTAAGAGCAACTTGTGAATCTGTCCACAAGTGAAAGCTGCAAGACAAATGCTGTAACGATTTAGACACGGCGAACACCAGTTCAGAACAAAGCCTAGCCGCTTCCAATTCTTTGAGAGATCGTCCAATTCGTCTGAGACAACAAAACCAGTTTCGACTTGCCATGCACGAAGGCGACGTTCGATTGTCGCCCAATTAAGCGCCTCAGATAGACCACACAGGACAAGGCATCATTTGAAGCGTCACTAAACCCATGCAGCTGATAGCTAACGCTTTTATCATCTCTGGCTTCGGTTTCGGCCTCCCAAAAGCAGTAGCGAGGAATCGAAACCTCTGAAATAGGCCGTAAAAGACAAAGCCACGCGCTCCAGTCGATCATGATGTCCTTCGGAAGCTCGTCATCCCAGCCAATACCAGCACAGGTAGCTCGGTGAAGAATTAGCTTGCCTCCCAAGAGATAAGGAGCGATAAAACCCAGTGGGTCAAAGTGGCCAGCAAGAAAGCGCAGCATTTCGCGACGACTGAGTCTAGCTGGCATAGTCAAATTTTTATTACAATGAACCTTGAGACAGTCCTTTTCCACGTCCCATATTAGGCCCAATGCTTTAGAGTCAGGCATAGAGTTTGAACCAAGGTCAATTTCTCGCATATTAGAGCCGAGATCGCATTTGGGAATACTCAGCAAAACCGGCTTAGGCAGGTGATTTGCCGACCACTTACACAGTCTAAAGCCTCTGCTTTCGAACAGTGACTTCGACTCTCGAGAAATAACCTCAATATCAGCCAGGGATTCAGCAGTAATGAGCAAGTCACCCATATACCGATTGTTTTCGATAGCTTCCAAAGTCAGTCGACTTGCTTTGGTAGGATTTTCATCAATCAAACGTTGTATTGCATGAAGAGCAATGTAAGGACTGGAGTTTATCCCCCAGACATGTCTACAAAACCGAAATATTTCGGTTTCACCAAGTTTTATGTCGTTATCCTTAAACCAGACCAAACGAAAGAGATCCCGCTGGTCTTCTGGAATAGAAATTTGAAAGAAACATTTGCTTAAGTCGGCCATACACGCAAATCTGCCCAAACGGAAACGAGTCAAAACGTCTGTCAACCTATTGAAAAGATTAGCGCCGGGCAAAACAGCATGGTTAAGACACATTCCCTTAAATGTGGCTGCACCATCATATACAACACGAGATTTTTCTTGTTTCGTCACAAAGAAAGGCAAATACCAAGTAGGCCCATCAACTTTTATCTTCTGCACATGCGTCAACCAACCCTCAGCAAGCAACTCTTGAAATGTGTCTGTAAGGGTTCGGTTTACAGTAGGATCGCCTAGAGCTTTCCGACGCAGAGACATAATACGCTCTAAGCCATTTAAAAAATTATTGGGAATCTTTTTAACAATATCCGATCTCAAAGGAACCGGAATCTCGTTACAACCATCTTTTACTTTGACGTTAGGTTCCACCAACGAACACGCAAGCTCCTCACTCCTAGAGGGTTGAGTCTCCTCGTTCTCCAATTCAACTTGTCGCAAAGCCGCCTTTAGCTCAGTAATTTCTTGTCTAAGTTGTTCACATTCGTTTGTGTCACAATCAACGTTTACTCTTGCTTTCAAGACCTGGTGCGAATCCGATCTCACCCCAACGCGACCACCGCTGGCTATAGGACCCAGTCGAGTCAGAACGTAGTTAGGTTCACTCGCATTTACACCCTCTCTTTCCTCCAAAACAGTGAGCAACTCTTTATTAGTTTGTCCTATCAAAATGTCAATCCTTTGCCGTTGAGGAATAGTGGGAATTTTAACCTCTTCGAAATGCCTAAGTTTTTGCGTATTTACGGCATGAGGCAAAACGTTCTCATCATCAATAAAGTCCGGGACAACCAAAGCATTTTTTATAGCAAAAGTTTCTTTATTTAAAAGTGATTCAATTTCAAAGTTTGTAAGACCACCACTGTGCATAGTTTGTTCAGCTAAGGTGCGAATGGTTATTGCATGATCCGTTTTAGTAGCGAGCCCAAGCTCGTTCCTCAAGCTCTTTGAGATCAATGTAGCCTGAGAAGCAGTATCATGCTGTGCATATGCCAAAGTAGACTTGCCCGTCACAGGGTTTATAACCCTTACGGCACTCGTACGAAGCATCACCAAATCGTTATTAAAGGTCAGTTTTCTCACAACTGTTTGTTCAGCGTCTGTCTTTTTTCCCAGCGTCGGCTGTCACCGAAGTCTGGCAATGCCCAGCGCTGGCGGCCCCAAGGTTTACCGAGTCTGACTTAACATATAGGTCATGCAAGGCGGTAGAATGCTTAGGGACAAAATGTGGTCCGCATAAGCGACATTTCGACGAAGAACTACATTCTCTAGAGAAATGTCCCAAAGAAAAACAATTAAAACATCTGGCAGCATCAATAACAGTTTTGCGCTTTTGCTCAGGAGTTTTGCTTTTAAATTGTTCACAATCAGTTAAAAAATGTTTTGAGCGCGGGTCGTTGCATAGAAAACACACCGGGGGAGGTTTAGTAGAATGTTGAGTTTTATTACAGCTACGCGAGCTTTCGCCAACGGTCTCTGCTGAGCGAGCGCCAGGACGTTCTCCAATTACAGCGACTTGTCTGACGCGAAGAGCCATATGTCCATTGCCAGACCCACTTGCTTTATCTTTATCATCTAACTTAAAAAACGACTGCTCATAATCGGAGGTCATTATGTTTAGTTCATGCACTACAAATTCGCGCAAAGACTCAAATCCCGGTTGATTTAAATTAATACTCTTTTTGTCAAGGTAGTCAAGGTATCTTCGTTTAAGTACGCCAGGTAACCGATTTGCGGTATCCAACATTAATTGCCCAGATAGCTTATCCAGCTCGTAATGGGCATGTGCATACACTTCAAGGGTGTTTAGATCTTCATTGAACGCTTTGAATGAAGCGATGCTCATTGACACCTTAGGTCCGGTACGGATTTTCGCAATTTTAGGTTCCGAAGTAAGCCCACCAGAAACGCCATATCTCTGACGTAAACGGTCCAAGACTCTTTCAATGCGCCTAGAGGTACTTATATTTCTCATAGGTGCAAAAAACAAATTGACCATTTCCCGAGGCTGGCCAATGCACGAGGCTCTCAAAACTTCGAGCCGACGTTCATCATAAGGACTCTCGTGCATAAGCCTCCGAATTTGGTTTTCATAAAATACAAAGTCTATGTTTCTACCGTCATAGCCTATCTGTGAGGCAAGATTTATATATTCATTTCTGTCTTGGCGTTCGATATAGGCGCGTAATGCCGGTTCACCATGAGCAACAGAAGGCCGCCTCAAGGACTCGCCATCTCCAACAGCAGGGCCCACAAGCGACTTCACTAGAGTTTGCGAATTGCTACCATTTATAGGAAAATCATTTCGATCAGTCACAACGCGATCTAACGCCGATTGAAAGATAGGAACAGCTGATTTATAAACAGTTTTCTCTCGTTTGGGAAATTTAGAATTTTCCCGCGAAAAGCCTGTATTATTTTTAACTCGAACTATATTTCTTTTTATTACCGATCCTTCTAACAAAGAAGAACTCGTTTCTCCAGCACAATTGGCTAATTGCGTTTTCTTTTAAGAGCGGTTTTAGGTCTGCGCGAAACGCCTCACGAAAGTCTGAGCGCCCTCCAAATAAGTTATTCAAGGAATTTTTGGGGCCTGCTCTGCTTAAGACAGCCACTGATGAACCCCTTTCTGAAAGCGCAATCAATCTCTCTTCCGCGTCTAATTCAGCAGCAGCGATCTTAAGTTGCTCTTCTGCTTTTGCAATTTCGAGAGCATGTTTTTGTTTGGCTTCCGCCTCCGCTTTTGCAATTTCGAGAGCATGTTGTTGTCTGGCTTTCGCCTCCGCTTTTGCGATTTCGAGAGCATGCTGTTGTTTGGCTTCCGCTTCCGCTTTTACAAAAGCATGTCTAGCTTCAAGTTCAGCCCGTTTCTTATCTAATTTAACTTGCCGGGCTATAAAGGTGCTACTTGATGTCGCGCTGACACTTTCAGCAACCTGCGATACACTATCCTTAGACTCGACATCAATGGTACCATTGTCCTCATGATGGACTGAAAATTTCCTGGGTGAGGTCAACATACCCCGTTTAGCATTTTTATAAAGATTAAAGCATTGGTTAAACAGATCAGCTACACTTTCTAGAAGCTCGTTTGAAACTTCAGGGTCTAAGACGTCGTTTAAAGCCGTTTAATACTTAACGTAGTCAATTTTAATTTCATCAAATTGTTCGAGGGCTTTGGCAAAATGTTCGTGCGATGAACATCTTGCAAGGGCATCACGCGATCGCTTTAAACGCATGGAAAGTTGTCGCTTTGTCGTTAAAAGTTTACGAGTATTTACCTCTGATATGATCGGGTAGGCTTGGGATGCAAGGTCGTTGCCTAGTTCCCCAACTGTAGCAGTTTGGTCACCCTCCACATGCCCTGCGGGAGGGGCTCCATTACATGTCGATTGAATTACGATGTTTTCGCAATTCTTAATGTTAGAAATGAAAGACATACTATACTTTAGTATGTAGGTTAAATATAAAAATTAATTAAATAAATAATGAAAACAAATTCCAATCGTTCGTAAGGAAAGGATGATCCAGGTCTTCGGTAAAGAACTGTCGCGCTGAAGATCCGATGTCGCTGATCTCACGCAATTGCACCAAAGATCTTCGAGAATTCTTCGCAAAAAAGTGGAATTGCACAGTGACTTCAACTTCCTGCAGAATCAGTTTTGCAGAAGAGCCAAGATAAGATGTCTGTCAGTCTCCTAAGTCAAAATAGCCGAGTCCTTGACGTCAGTTTCAAAATAAAAATGACTGACAGACGGTACCTTGCAACGCTCCAACTGAACTTGAAGTAAAGATGTTTCTTCGAATCGTGAATTTCCAACTGAAGATGTTGATAAGCCGAAGATTTCCCAAATCGCGCAAACTTTTCCACCAGTTCAATGAATCCAACGTGAATCTTCAAAAGGGGGTAACGAGCCTGAATCACCTTTCGGAAGATCTCTTAGTCTAGTCAATTTCTTTATGTTAAGGATTCACCACTCGAAGGGGATGAATCTTCTATTATAGTTGTCACAGGCGGACGGCCATGACCTTCCTCGCACTGTTCTCTATCCAAGCACCAGTTTAAAATCAAACAGTAAAATCAATGGGTTTATTGACAGAATAACAATAAAACTTCGAATAGGCCAGCGCGAGAAAATTGACTAGACTTTTATCCACAACGATTGAACCAGCAACATTCAAGAACCAAAAATAGAATTTGAAGTAACTACTTTTTCTTTATATACATAATTAGTAAGAGCCTGAAGCCACGCGTTTTGTGTGCTTAGGTCCGAGTGTAGAAATAGATAATTGTAACACAGTAAAGTGCGACAAAACAATACGTGCAATAAGACTCTTGTTCTCAGGGCTGCAGTTCGATTATCGGTGAGTTAAAAAATGAGCATTGGTGCGATAACAATTATGTGCCTCTATTCGGAATTTCGCAACGCAGGTGACATGCATCAAATAAGGGTGTAATTTCTTTAATGTCTTTCCAGCCAATGACATGTACCGAGCAGCATCATTCAAGAACAATGAAAAATTCTCGCGTTTTATTTCAAGTTGTCGCAATATGTCATCTACGGTGTGCAGAATAATACTGCTATTAACATTGCTACCGCTGTCAAGTGGATGGCAATCAACGAGGAATGTCCGATTTGGTGCATCTAAGCTGCCCACAAGCACACTAATATACTGTACTTTTGTGTAGCAATCTCTGCTTCATCCACAATTAAAAAAAATTTTTTTGTCACGAAGTAATTCTTGAATTTGTTCTTCTTTTTGGGATGCTAATTTAGCAACACATGCCCGGGCTGCAGTCTCCGTAGGCAATACTTTTCTTATTGTAGCAAACAGAGACTTTAAAGAAGGATGGTTCAGTTTATGAAGTGGGATATCTGCAGCTAAGAATGAAGAGACAACCTGTCCCTCGAAGTTCACTTGATCGAGCTGTAAAAAGGTTTGCTTAACTCTTAGTCTCCAATTTTCTTTGGTGTTGCTTACTTTTTCGGTGGCTTTCCACAAAAAACTTCTTATCACATTTGACTAACACGTCGCAAAGGTTGCATCGCAAGTCGCGGGCAGGAGTTGCCGAAAACTCATCCGGATATTTCTGGCAAATTTGTCTAACTTTCGCTGTAGAAGGTTTGGCTTGTTTAGGCATTCTTTGCTTTGCAAGCTACGACTTAAAAAGACCACGTGTAAAGAGCGCAAAGGTTTTATAGGAATAGATTAATTGCCTAACAATTATGTGTTTATACATCAGCAATGACAATTTCATGCATAATAAGTGCTATTTCCTTCTCAATTACCGCACGCATTTTTGCCATTGCAACTGTAAGCGCCAAACAAACTTATCTAAACTTTTGAATTTGATACACTTGGGATTCGAACCAACTTCAATTAATCTTACCTCAAAATTCTACACAGTTAACGCCTGGCCCACAATTATTTAAATGCACTGCCTGCAAACAAACGCGTCTTTTGTTTTTCCATTACGAAATCAGCAATGCCTTGAGAATCCGCTTTGGTGTCCTTTGTTCATATAGTTTTTTGGTGTGATTGAGTTGAGCAGCTTCAATTGGAAGTAGTGCGAAGTCAAGTTATGTGGTTGTTAGTTGACGCTGGTGTGTCGAAATAAAAGCCAATTTCCCCAAGTGACTGCCGGAAATGCCGGTAAGTGAATTCAACGTTATATCCTTCGTAATTGTATCGTATTTATTTAATTGTGCTGAAAATTGTGTATTTTATTTTTAGAAAACGGTGCAAGTTCGAACGAAATAAATCTTAGAACAACAATAAATCCGTGTGAGGCTCCACAAGTCACATCAAATTCCTATAGCCGCAACAAGAATCAAACGGCGGCTATATTAGTTTTCGGCAAGGCTTACAACGAAGAAGCATTTTACAACAATCTTACGATGAATTCTCAGAAAATCGGCGTTACAACTAGATCAATGTCAAAAGGCAATGAATTTCTCACTTCAAAACCTGCTAGCGAATCAGATAAAGGTGTATCTCTCGCTAGTGGGCGATCTACATCCGCAATGAAGCATAAACCAAACGAAACAGCTTCAGAGAAATTGGCTGTTAGATCGAACAAAGGTGAATCTCTTCACGGTTCGCAAACAAAATCTAGCTCAACTCGAAAGTCGAAGAGCTCGACGAAAACAAAATCTAGTGGAACCGAGTTCGACTGGTTACAGTTCATCTTCTTACTCAAGTGCCAAAGCAAAAAAAGCTGTTCTTTTGGCTCGACTGAAATTCAACGACGAAATTGAATCGCTAAAACAACAACAAAGCAAAGAGAGATTTGATTTTGAAGAAGAGCAGTTGAAATACAAGCTTCTCCAAAAGGAAGAAGAACTGCAACAAAAACGAATTCAAGAAGAAGAAGAACTGAAACAAAAACGAATTCAACAAGAAGAAGAACTGAAACAAAAACGATTTCAAGAAGAAGAAGACCTTCGTTTGTCACGTTTGAGAGACGAACAAGAAAGAAAGCATCAACAGCAACTTGAAGAGGCCAGACTTCGCGCGGAACTTTACGGAGCCCAAGCAATGATAGACGTACATGAAACCAACAAAGCAACTAATCTTTCCAGCGATGTACCGCTTTTTCATGACGACAAACTTATCGTGAGTAACTTGTTTTCTAACAAATATGCGAGCAACGGCACAAAAATTGATGGCCCGTCTGAATTGACGGCCCATCCTACGTTTGACAAATGTAATCCTAGTAGTGATCATTTAACAAAGTCGATGTTTATTGCCGACACCAACATTGCGAGCAGTGCTTCCCAAAACCACAACCTTGGGCAAAACATAAATCCTGAACCAAGCGTTACTAAGGAGCCAATCAAAACTGAAACGTTAAGCCGCCCGATTCTCCAACCTTTCAAACATAGCGTAACGCAGGTTCCCAGTACTTCGAAAGAATCGTGTTACCATCAGTCTGGTCAGTTGCGAGACGTTTCGAACCGACCATCTTTCGATTACTCCCGGGCTAACGCTTCCACGTGCGAAACCAGTTTTGCGCAGCCGACAAGGGGTTCAAACTTGAAACCTGTCGACTACAACCAAAATACCATGGTTCCAACTCAGTTTTCCAATAGTTACTCAGGAAATAACGTAAACTGGCCTGAACCGTCTAATAAAGAATTACCAACAAGCTCTCGGAATTTTGGTGTTCCGAATGCCTACCAATTGCCTGTAATTTTGTCGCCCTCAGTCGCTCCAACACTAGAACCCGACGTTTTCGATGGCAATCCAGCTTCTTATCGTAACTTTATTGAGGCCTTTAATGCACTAATTTCCTTCAATGTCTCCGAACCTAGACGTAAGCTGTTTTACTTATTGCGCTATACCAAAGGTCCGGCACACTCGTTGGTAAAAGGCTGTCAATATATGGACAATGCTCTAGGATATCTAAAAGCTAGAGAACTTCTACAACAAACGTTTGGACAAAAATTCCAAATAGCAAAGGCCTGTGTTGATTCGCTTACCAATGGCCCTACGCTACACGTAAACGATATGCCCTAATAAGTTTCTCAGCCGATATTAACTCTTGTATGAATACCCTAAAAGGCATGAACTATCTCCACAAAATGGATAATTTAGATGTGCTTACTAAAGTGGCTAAAAGGTTGCCACACCAATGGTTGAGTGGTTGGCAAGCCGAAGTTGATTCACTTATCCACCTAAAAGGGCAAGAAGTTAGCATTGAAAATTTGGCTGCCTACGTAACACTAAAAACAAGGCAGATCACAAATCTGGACTGCAATTGGGCCCAAACTAATGAAAGGCCTGACCTCCATAGATCTCGTAAAGAAACTGCGCTTGCTACCCAGACCGTCTTGTCACCGCCCAAGCTATGTTGCAAACTTTGCAAGGCCCTCACTATCTAAATCAATGTAAGCGCTTTGGCAAATATGTTTACGAAGACCGTATCAAATTCGTTAACAAAAGCAAGCTATGCCGCAACTGCCTTGAGCCAGGTCATTTCGCAAAAAACTGCTCTAGAAAATCCCCTTGTAAAAGGCCCGATTGCAACGGTTCCAACACAACGCTCTTGCACCCACCTGAAAAGTGTACTCTTTCTTCTGCTACCAACCAGATGGACTCACCCGCTGATTCTGCCTTGTCTCACATCGCCGTACGTAACGGACTCGTTGGAGTGCCCACTCAAACTCGTGGCTCTCTCCCTATTGTACCCGTCAGAATCCGTACAAGTAACTCGGAACAATCAATCGTT
The DNA here is from genome assembly GCA_963675345.1 of Trididemnum clinides. NCBI lineage: Eukaryota > Metazoa > Chordata > Ascidiacea > Aplousobranchia > Didemnidae > Trididemnum > Trididemnum clinides. The sequence continues at coordinate 19,220,504 of OY776289.1, forward strand.
ACCCAAGCTCTTCTGGATACGGGTAGCACAAGTTCATTCATTGCCAACGACCTTATCGACAAGTTGGGAATACGCCGAACCCCTGTTGTTAAAGTTACTACCGTAACTATAAACCATGGCACTGATACCCGAAAAGCTAAAGTTATTTCGGATCTGGAAATTAGCGACGTTTTTGAGTTATCCCTTTACTCGCACCTCCAACCACTTCTATCAATACAAAGACTTCCTGCTACAATCGATGATGCTCCAAGTCATAATGACATATCAGAATTTCCAGATTTTGCCGATATCTTTATCCCACGTGTCAATTCCGACGTCGGCTTACTCATAGGAAACGACAATCGGCACATCTTGAAGCCTCACGAAATCATAAACTCAGAGTCTGATCACTAAGCGATCAGAACAGCCGTTGGCTGGGTAGTTAATTGCTCAAAAAAGGGAAGTTCTACTAAAAGCAGCAAAAGCTCTTTTGCTAAGACAGAGTCCGGATCTGTCCATCCTATGAGCACCTTATGCTCCAAACAAAATCCAGCAGATGAGCCTAGTCGTGATCTCACTACTGACAAGTTCCTTCTTCGTGAACGGTGGAAACTTGGCCCTGACTTTTTATGGAAAACAGAAGACAAGTGGCTAGATCAACCAACCTTGCTTCAAGAAAATCTTTCAGAGCAAAAAATCGACATACAAAAGCACTACTTTCTGGCTCTACTTTGCGAAGCGCCTCATTTTCTGGATAATCTGATATCACGCTGCTCTAGTTGGCAAAGATTACTAAGGGTATGCGCTTGGATTCTGCGATTCAAAGACTCAATTTTACCCACAGAATCCGAGAATACCGCCATTATGACCAAACCTAAAGTTTGCGTTTCACAAAAACTTATAACCTGTTTATCCTCAGAAGAAATATCAAAGGCCGAAATGCTGATGATTTCTTATCTTCAACACAAATACTATAAAGAAGAAATGGATGATCTTAGTAAAGGAAAGCTTGTTCGAACCTCTAGCTCATTGATCAAACTCAGTCCCTTTATAAAAAACGGCCTGTCGGAGGACGTTTGAAGTTAGCGGCATCTTTACCCTTTCTCCAAAAACACCAGATCATTCTTCCTCATTCAAATCACGCTACTAATCTTATCATAAGAGACATTCACATTAAGCTAGGTCACGCCGGTCGGCAGCGTGTACTAGCGGAAATTCGGAAAAAATTCTGGCTCATCAGGGCAAATGCAGCCATTCGGAAAATTCTTAATTCATGCGTTGTGTGTCGCAAGCGTTCTAATATTTCATGTACACAACAAATGGCAGACTTACCCCCACGAAGATTAACACCCAATAAACCCCCATTTTCATCTGCTGGGGTTGATTTCTTCGTACCCTTCCTTACACGCAAGGGTAGAAGTAACTCAAAACGCTATGGAGTAATTTTTACTTGCCTCACAACAAGAGCTATCCATTTGGAAGTAGCCTATAACTTAGATACTTCTTCCTTCATTCAAGCCCTTCGGAGATTCGTTGCTAGAAGAGGACAAGTAACAAAAATAGTGTCCGATAACGGCACCAATTTTATTGGAGGAGAGCGCGAACTAAGAGAGGCCATTCAAGCTTGGAATAATGAACAAATCAATGATTTTCTTCTGCAGAAGGGTATATCCTGGTCCTTTAACCCGCCAGGGGCGTCGCACCATGGAGGCACATGGGAAAGGCTAATTAGATCAATTCGCAGGCATTTAAAATCGGTTTGCAATGAACAAATCCTCACCGACGAATCTCTTTCTACGCTTATGTGTGAAATAGAAAGTATTCTTAACAGTAGACCACTCACAACAGTCTCCAATGACCCCTATGACTTGGAACCACTAACCCCTAATCACCTTCTGCTACTCAAGCCTAACCGATTACTTCCCCCAGGAGTGTTTGATATACGGGATTTCTACTCCCGAAAACAGTGGCAACAAGTCCAATATTTAGCCAACGTGTTCTGGTCCCGTAGGATAAAAGAGTATCTACCCACGCTACAACATCGACAAAAATGGACCCGGCCTGTGCGCAACCTGACCGTTAACGACGTAGTTTTGGTACACGATAAGGGTTTACCCCGTAACACCTGGCTATTGGGACGCATTGTAGAAGTCTACCCTGACCCATTCGGTTTCGTACGTACTGTTAAGCTGCAAACGAAACAATCGTACATTACACGACCAATTACCAAACTTACTCTTTTGCACGCCGCAGAAAGCTAAAACTCAATAAAGTTTTGCACTGTATGTTACTTACGCACTACGCCTAATGTTTTGTGATCGTATTTCCTTGTTTATTATTGTAACAGTAATTGCTTTTGTGTGTCTTTGTAACCGTAACCGTAACTGTAACTGCATTTACGTGTTTATGTAAACTATTGTATCACTGCCATTTATTAACATTCAATGTGCGTTTTTGATCATTAGTTATAGAAATTTGTGTTAAGCATACGTTGGAAGCTTAAAGGGCCGGGTATGTAAGCGCCAAACAAACTTATCTAAACTTTTGAATTTGATACACTTGGGATTCGAACCAACTTCAATTAATCTTACCTCAAAATTCTACACAGTTAACGCCTGGCCCACAATTATTCAAATGCACTGCCTGCAAACAAACGCGTCTTTTGTTTTTCCGTTACGAAATCAGCAATGCCTTGAGAATCCGCTTTGGTGTCCTTTGTTCATATAGTTTTTTGGTGTGATTGAGTTGAGCAGCTTCAATTGGAAGTAGTGCGAAGTCAAGTTATGTGGTTGTTAGTTGACGCTGGTGTGTCGAAATAAAAGCCAATTTCCCCAAGTGACTGCCGGAAATGCCGGTAAGTGAATTCAACGTTATATCCTTCGTAATTGTATCGTATTTATTTAATTGTGCTGAAAATTGTGTATTTTATTTTTAGAAAACGGTGCAAGTTCGAACGAAATAAATCTTAGAACAACAATAAATCCGTGTGAGGCTCCACAAGTCACATCAAATTCCTATAGCCGCAACAAGAATCAAACGGCGGCTATAGCAACTATTTCAGAAGTTTAACATCAAATAAAATTGCGCATAAAATTTTAATAGCAGCTCAAAAATTCAAAAAATATAAATTTGTTCGTTTTTGTAAGGAAATTTTTGATAAAGACAATTTTGACAAGTTTTGACTTCATGCAAAATTTTGACTTTATTTTGACTTGTGAAATCTACCAAAACAGACTCCTGAACACCTGAAACGAATGTTAGTACACGTTTGATCATGTCAGAAGGTCCTTACTGCAATATTTAGTTTCTAATATAAATTTTGCAAGACCTCAAAATTTTAGAAAAATAAAAATTTTGTCCAATTTTACCAATCTATTATTCCCCTAGCTGTAAAACTACACGAAGCCCGCAGAACAATGGCTATACGGAGAAGTACATCCACATAGCAGCTTATGACATAAGTATAAGCGATATTGTGATGCAATGCTTTTGGATGAAACAATAAGTTAAGCACATGGAAATATTTTTCATGTACAGTTGTTTTATAGATGTAAAGATTTTTTTTGCCGGCACTGTACTTCGACTGCTAGATAATCATTTTATTATAGAAAGAAAACTAAATGATAATATTTTACATAAGAATTAACTAAAAACTAAAATTTTTAGCTTGCATTGAAGTCGTATTGGAGCACAAAACACGTACATTTGAGTACTTACGAATGAATCTCACGTTCTTAGGCCTAAGTGCAAACTTCAATGAAGTTATACGGCTTATCAAGTACTGTATTCTCTCCTTTTTAAGAACACAAACTTATGATTACAAACACATTAAATCGTAGCTTATTTTTGGCCATTTGTATTTACAAATGCATTTAAAAAATATCTAGGGTGCCGATATCAAAATTAAATCAACTTCGTCTTTGATACTGTTGTGTTTACGCAATAGGCACCGAGAGGAAGTCAGACTGACGTATGCAAAGCAATTGGTGTAAATTAATTGTGCAATTATCATCAAAACGGTTGCAGTCCAACAACATACATTGTAGTATCTAGAAATTGCCTTTTAATTTGGAGAAAAGTTGAAACTGAAGTCATAGTAGATAAATAATACCATAGCAAGTGATAAGACGTGGATATTGTTAATCAGTATTCAGTAGAAGCAGACAGTTTTCAAGCTTTTTAAACTCGAGTTCGATCTTTAGTCGTCGAAATCAATTTTTTGGTGGACTCAAAAACAAATTTTTGGGTCGTTGTGTTTCCCAAACTTTTTGATTATCTTTTTTGAAATTGATATTTTCTTACTTAGGCAAATTTAATCTCAAATTTATTGAGACCTTTTTTGTTGGCAAACGTTGTGTAGCCGTTATATCTAAAAACACCTCAATTTCTTGATTGAGTTTAATAACTTTTTGCGGATGGCATGGGCCCAGCGGCCACCCAACAACGCCTATGGCTTAAGTATTTGAACCTTTTGAGTTCAATTAAGTGTTGAGTTTTTTTATTTTTCAAGCCCAGATTGTAGTAGATCGCTCTGCTTTTGGTCTCGACTGCTAATAAGCCTCATGCTATCATGCTACTTAACGCTTTTTTTGTGAATTTACTCTTACATTGAACAGTACATTATGGCATTGTAGCAGGGACTTAGTTTTGCAAAAAAACTTTGCAAGGAACAAAAGTTTCTTTCTTACTTCTTTCTGATTCAACAATAATACAGATTGCCCAAGAGTGTCTCCGAGCCAGAAATGATAAGCGAAAAAGTGAAAGATGGAAGGCGGTACCTAAACATTTATCGGCTCACCACTGGCAGTGTTTACTGATTTCTTCTAGCGCATCAACGTCTCCTCGCAAAATTTATGAATTGGCAGAAATACGGTATACAGAAACCTCTTTGTGGAACCTCGATCCAAACTAAGCGCAGATGTTTTGTGAAAAGACCACCATGTTGTCGATTTTATGATTTCCTCCGAACTAGAGATAAAAACTTTTTTAGGGATTACCCTCTCGCAGAATGTTCAGCCTACATTCAGAAATCAATACAACCAGATTGTGCTAATGGAACTACAGTAATTTTTGCACCCGCACTAAAAACTTATGTCTTTGAGTTAAAGTTTTTGAGTTTATAGGGCACTTATATAGGAATGAAAATCATAGGACAACTTTAAGCGTTGAAGAATTTTGAAGGAATCTTATTTGTTTTTTTATTTGAGTACCTAACATTAAATTGAAGTCGAAAGCAGGATGCTTATGAGATACTTCACGTGGCTCTCAACTAGCCCAGTATTTTGTATATGACGATGTTCTGCATAACGTATTCGAAACCTTTAGAAAAAGACCAGACTTATTGACAGTTATTCTCGAGAAGACAACCGAGTAAACTGGTAATCAATTAAAACGAACAAAGCGGTTTCTGAAGATAAAAAATTTTGACTTAACATTACAAACAGCGAAACACAAAACGCAAGACTTAAGTTATGTTTACTTTTAAACTAGGGTGGATGATTTCAGCTATTACTGTTAACAACTTAATATTAAAAGAAACTATAACTGATGTGCTCACACAAAACTCGGTGCATAAAAGGTAATTAAGTACAATAAAAATGCTTTTATAAATTCAGTATTGTGCTGTGCTGTGTTCATAGCAACGCGTGATTTTTTTGCTTGAAAGTCTTGGCGAGTGGAAAGAGTAACTAAGGTAATCAGGAATTAAAGCTTACAAAAACTGGATACGACGTAACAACACTATTCCAGGTATATAAACCTGTGTTCTACGTAGAGCACAGTAGCTTTGTAGAAAAAGAAAATGTAACTTGGCTGCAGTATAAAAACAAACGAATGGAAATGCTTTAGGTAAAATTAATGTATTTTCCAAAAAACACTTGAGTAAACTGTTCTTAGTTGAGCATTAGAACGCGTTTCCTGCTGAAAAAAATTTGGAAACGCCTTCCCGTTCCAACTCATCCTTGCATAGCTTAAACCTATAGAATCCTCAACAATGCGCACGCTATTTCTTGGATGAATCAAGCATAAATTGGTAGGGCACAAAGATAATTAAATCAATAAAACAGATCGTTTAACTAAAAGAGGTCTGAAGACTAATTCATCCCAGGGATGGATTCATCCCAATAAAATGTATTTTAAGAGGCTGGTGCGGCAGCACCAGGTTTCAACTCTTTGATTTCCGCGCCAAGCGTACCGTCGTTGATTAGCACTGAACCAGTAGAGTTGTTTTGTAGAGCTAGTAATATTAGCTCTACGAATCCTTTCTGCTTCGTCAAACAAAAACAGGAAACGGTTGAACCTTTCTTGCAGTTTTTTATTTACAAATATGCGCAGCTCCGCCCAGCGTGCGCAGAACGAAAATTCACTGCGATAAAGGCTTCCACACAGCCTTAATAACAATCAAGCAGGGGGACCAACACTCAGGCCCAAACAGAAATCCGAAGCATAACAGGTGGAAACGAAAATTTACTATTCGTTTCGCCACGTTTACGTTTTGACAAGAATAGCGAAAATACTCGTGGTCACTATACAGATACGAGCAGATTCATCTGTTATATATATGAGTCAAACATGTGGCCTTATTTAACCACAGCGCAAAGACCAAAGAAAGACAATACAGCAAAGGAGGGTTTTTGGAAGTAGTTCGTAGGAAGCCTGGTTATAACGTCTACTACTTCTCAGTAAGGGCTAATTGTTCGGTTCGTCGTAGGGGTCTAATTTGAAGCTACATTTACTTAAACTTCTTACAAAACAACACGAGATCACTCAATTATTCAAAATATTAATCAATTTTGTGGAAAATTGCTTGTGAAGTCTTTGCGTCACATTTTCAAGAGACTGCGCTGTATGAAGTCAAATCGCTGAGAAAAAACTACTTGGCGATTGGCGGAACAGAGGCTACTTAAATGAATGACTTAAATACAAATAATACCTAGTTCTTACATAGGCTAATATTATGACAAGATATCAACAATCAACTCCAAAGCAAGGAGTAGAGAAGCGTACTAACGTCAAATCATGTAGCAGAACTGCAGCTTCTTAATACAAATAACAACGGCAGTCCTGCTCCTTGCTGCAACAAAAACAAAAGATTCTACAACACAAACACGCAAATGACAAACGTCTAGCCTTGAATAATTATCCAACCTTTTTCTCTGTTGGTACCCTTTCGGCGTTTTTATAGATTGCCACTGTAACTTTCTGAAAACCAAAGAAACAAGCAATAAAATAGATATTGCAGCTGCTTTTGATGTGGTATTGGTATAAAATTATTTCTGATTGGAAGTACACATAAGGCGTTCAAAACAATGTATTCCAAGCCACGCAGTTTAATCAAGCGGACTATGTCATTCAGTGTCGAATCTAATGATATAATTGGGCCGGTTTTTGGCGACAAACTCATCAATTTTGGAGTAAAACTAGCAATAACAAAACAACACTCATGTTTAGATATTTGAGTTCTAAACTGAATTTTAATTTAATTTCCAACAATACCGAAAATAGAGACTCAAATAAGCAATGATCATAGAAATAATAACGATGTTTGAACAGCAAGTTCTGCTTTTCGTCAGCTGGAGTTACGCTTTAAGAAACTAAAATTCATACAAATTTTATCAGCGTTCACACCACGTGCAAAATGGTCATGCTGGAGCTCTCCTTTCGTATCTGCCCAGCCTTCAGAACCAGAGTGTTTACGGTAAAACAATTCCAAAGAAACGCGAGTTCATCTTCCCTAATTGCTTCTTCCAAATTCATAGGATGTACGTTGATCAATTTCGAAAACGTTTTTGCTTTTTGCATGAGAATTTTGATGCAGAAATGCTGTTACACTAATGAATATTGACAAACAAACCATCAAACAGGATATTTTCTTTCCACAATTGAAGTGTTGCAAGAAATGTTTTGAGTTAAGTCATATATTCTCACTCCACAATGTCGTTTTATCAGAAAATCTGGTTTGGTATGCTCAGTGCATTAAAAATTCCAACAGAGTAAGCAAGGTTCAAAACAAAAGAGCGATGCTTCAGGAAACGAATAAAATTATTACACTTGTTAGATTGATGAAAAATTTTCAGCAATTCTGTACGAAGCTAAACACATTTTGTGACATTCTCACGAAAAAGCCAATTGCAGGCTGGTATGTTGCAAAAGTAAGCAAAAATTGGCACCAAAATTTTTGTGCTGGAGTTTAAATAACCGACTGTTCAAACCTTCCCGTTTTAGTTTATTAACCACCTTAATCACTAGTAATAAGCACCTAAATAATTGAACTGAAAAGACTTTGTGTAATAGTACAAACTGGTAAATTCTGCGACAGATAAATTTTACATGAGGAACTACATCGATGATACGTGCTTTGAAACCAGATCTTTGCCTTGATCTAACTGGGTTTCCGTCCGTTGAACAGCATTTTTAATCATCGCACTCCAAACCAAGTGACAAATAAGGGCATTCAAAAATATCGTCTTCTTCAGAAGTGCTGCATTTGAAGAGTTAAAACTCTTCTTAAATGCTTTCTTTTTTTCATACCGAGCAAAAGTTAGTGATTGAAAACTTTTTATTGCATATGCGACAAGTTGACTTAAAAACCACTCTCTGACTTGCAAAACTTACTCTTCACTTGCAGGAAAAGATAAAGAAACACAGTTCAGCGTCTTTACTAACTCATTTTTAAAGACAATTTGCCATTGCTTTTGCTGCTGGAAAAACAAGGTTTTCCCCTATGGTCTGAGCTCACTTAACTGCCTTCACCAAGCAAAAAAATGGCTTATCTAAAGCCCTAACAATGCAATTGCAATACTGCTAAAGTGCAAAAAGCCAATGAATTCAACATACCACAACCGTACTTATTTAATACATTCCAAAATTGTACTCATTCATTTGTTTTGCACTTGCAAATATGTTTCATCTACGACCAACATACTATTTTAGAAAAAGAGGCGGATATAAAACTGTATGCAAATTATCATTAGCTATCGCATAATTTCCTTCATAACAGTTATCTCTCAGATAAAAAGTACTCCATAAAAAGCAAAAATGTATCTTTGAGAGTACATATTTCCTCGGTTGTAACTCTTGGTTTAATGCAAAGAGAAAAATAGAAATAATCCAGCATAATTTTGCAGGCCATCTGCGGTAAATTCACCTCACGATGCTTTGCAATAGAAAGGTTGTACGCACGTGATCAAACGTCATCAAAATGCGCTTTCAAGAAAAGTGGCTGACCAGTGTCAATGTTTTTGCATTGAATTGAATAGAAGTGATGTCGTTTTTTTGCAAATCAAATGGATAAACGTGACAGTTGTTGAATGAACGTTAAATATGTTGTTTTACTGATGTTAAGGAATAAATCTGTAGTCAAAGTAAAACAAGAGGTGCTAAGGTTTGCTTGTTGTTGCTAATAGTTGGGCTAATTTCATGGGCTAAATATGCAGGCTTATTTGTAGCCAGCTTCTGTGAGGGTTTCATATTCGATTAATCAGCGTGTTTGGGAATGGTGAGTTTAAGTTGATTGTAATTTGCGACTTATACAGTATATTTAGTTGCATAAGCATACTGAAAAGTTGTAAACTTGAATAATACGGTAGCCTAATTGACAGGGTAGACTTCTGTACGGTCTGTCATATGTTCGATTAGATATTGATATATATATAATCAGTACTTTTTCGAAATATTTTGTCAATAGTGCTTGCAGACCAGTTGTATTGATAAATGAGATGTAATTTTGTGATCTTAACTACTCCTTAAACAAGTTTTTGGCCTATTGCTTAGGCTGCTGGATCAAGGGTAATTAAAACTTGCAGTACCGATTCATTTATTCATGCGTTTGAACTCATGCTCTGTTTGCATGTCTTTCATCAGACTGGGCCATCACGACAGGTAGACTGCTTGGCCCCACCACCTGTTTGCCACATAAAGATGGAGGCATACCGTTAATTGCCTTGCCCAAGGACGCCACAAGTAACTTGCCGGCAAGCTAACGGTACCGGTAGTAATGACGAGATAATGGTAGTTTTTGCTAGTGTACCGACGAGTATCTAATTGGTATTGAGTTATTTTTAACTAAGGAGCAAATTGCATTTAGATGGCACTTCTCTTAGGGGCAATTTTTTAATTTTGGCACACAATACTAAGTTTAGACTAGCCAACTGAAACACTTAATCTCAACCAAATTGCTTTTGATTAATGTTGTTTGTTTCCGAGAATCCAACTAGCAATAATTTATTTCAATTTTTAATTAATTTCTTATTAGTTTTCAAAATAAACTCAAAAGTTGGTGTTTGCCCTATACCTTTCCAGCATAAATTACAGGTTTTGGTCCGCCACTTTTTTTGGCACCAAATGTGTGACGTCATATGCTACTTTCCTATTTTGAAACTGCTAGATTTTTCATCCCAACTGTAAAGTGAAGACCATTTTTTTCGGAGGTCATTTTCAAAGACGGTATTACACATTGGCGGCCTTTCACCGGCCACAAAACTTAACGTGCACCGCAGTTTAAACATCCCTACAATCCATCACTCTGCACAAAAGATGAGTCAAAAGAGCCCCAGTCCAGGATGCAAAGAGCCGCGGCTCGGCCACCCCTGTTTTAGTCATTCCAAAATATAGAAGTAAGGTACAAAAATAGTTAGTCACACACTTTCAACACGTAAAACTTTAGGTTTATCATAAGTAAGCATGAGATACAAATTCACGACTCTTACCATTCTGAGTTTTATCATTTACAATTTTTTTCAGTTGAAGTAAATATCTCAGCATAGAAGATTTGTTACTAATTGGTGAAACAAACTAAAAGAAATAACAGTCTTCAACCGGCAAAGCGTTTTAGTTACTAAGGATCCATTTGCTTCAACAGCCGCATGAAATCTATTGGAAGTATCAGATTTGGTGTTTTCTTTATAATTGTTTTGTCTTGTTTGATTTATTGGAATCTATATCGATCTGTCCAGATTTGGTTTGTCAAAAACACATCAAATGAATTACGTAAGATTGTAATAAAGCTAAATTGTTTTCTTTATGTTTATACAAATTTGTGAAAAAGCCATACTCGCCAAAAATTTTTTGAAAAATTTTCCTCTTTTGTTTAAATGGAATATGGTTTCATTTAAAACTGTTTTCTCACCTTATGATTGGAACATTAGCTATTTAACAGGATAAAGAGAAAAAAACAAACTTTTGCGACAGAAAATGACACCATTTCCATTTTTCTGCACCACCACAGAGGAGCTATTTTTATTAACAGACGATTAGCCTAAAAACAACGAACGAGGGTAATTATTGACAAGTGCTAGGCTAAGTGCAAAACAAGGTGGTTATAAGTGGGCATAATAGCCTACTCACAATCTTTTGGTAGGGCATGCGGGTGGGAGCTTGTGTATGAATCTATAATGTGTTTGCAGTCAGAGAATCCAACTGGAGGTAATATTCTGACTGAACATTCCCATTTTCCAAGTTCGCCGTGTTCAGGCTATGATTTGGTATAAAAGGGGCTCAAAAAAATTACAGATTCTCTAAAAAAATATCCAAAAGTGACAGCTTTCACTACAAAAGCAAAATTGTTGCGTATGCAAAAAGAAAAGGTGGCTTTATTCTTCAATGACGACTTTGACCATTTTCCTCCATTATTAGGATTTTCATGGTTAGTGCACAGGACAGGATCAGCCTACAAACACGAAAGAAATGCCTATTGATTTGCTTGGAATAGAAATAAAACAAATTGACACCAGAGTTTGTTTCTACCTGTTCTGGACTAAAATATGCAATGAGAGGTAACCCTGAATGCGAAAGATGACTGAAAGCGACATTTTTCATCCTTTTATTATTTTTTTCAAACAGGTATGTAACTTTACCCAAATTCATTACTCTTACTTCAAATTTTCACTTAGAATTTACCCATTATTTCACAGTTTAACTGAGCTTAAATTTTACCCGAAAACGCATTTACTAAGCTCAGTGAGCACATATTGCTGTTTTCTTCATCAATGGAAGTTATTTGCTTAAACTACATGCACTTCGTATTTTTACCTTGTTAATGTAAGCTGTAAGGCATGAAGCCTTGCTCTTTACCATTTGGACATAAATTAAAGGTACTTTCTATCTGTTGACCAAGTAAGCATTATTCGGACTTCAAAATCAATACCAATTTTCTACGTACGAGTATGAAGTAAAATTTTCAAGTTTTTATAAGACTCGTTTAGTGATGTAGATTTCGATATCGGTCTGGAGATCATTTTTTGAAATCTTGGTTTTGGCGTTGGTCTCGGTCTCCACTCAAGCTCTCTGGTCTTTGTATTAAAGTCGCAATGTCTAGGACTCAAGACCAAGATAATCTAATTAAAAGTATTTTGCTTTGGCGACCAAGTTTCGCTTGTCATCATCACATTTTAATAGTGAACAAAAGATTTTGTGCTTCCTACCAAATTTTTGTCAATACCAATTGCAATAGCAGGCAATTAAATAATGTTTTTGCAGAAATCTTGATAAACCTTTTCGTCGACATCGACAGGAAATGTAAAATTGCGTGTATTTCCGTCTTTCTCTTCTGCACCAAAAGTTTTTATGTTAATTCGTGAGAAAACCCATAAAATTTGTCCGCAAACGCTCGCTCTCACTCATGCAAGCTGGTCCTCAAATAACGCTTTCGAAGCATTGTCAGACGGTCTTCTGTGAAACTGCCAGTTGCTAATCAAATCAGTGTGTGGTTAACACTGATAGTTTTAGACTTTCCACTTTCGGTTTGCGTATAAAAAAGTAGTTCACAATAAAACTTGCTGGTTTATGCAGATGGATAAAAATGTCAGTTGTTTCGAATTCTTGCAGAGTAAGTGAAGAAGGAAAGAGTCAATGTACTTTTAGATGCAGCTGTAGATCGGAAGTATTTAACCCTTTAAGGATCATAAGATTCTAATTGATAACATTTGAAATAATTCGATAATTGTTGGTAACAATGGGAAAGTAATGGATTTCACAAAAGTGGTTATTATATCATAATGGCATAACAATTAACAATTGTAAGTCATCTATGACCCAGTATCCGTCAAAGGGTTAAGATCGCCATGTTCAATCAACTACAGCAGGGGTCGGCAACCCCTGGCACGCGTGCCACTTGTGGCACGCGAGAGGATATTTCATGGCACGTATGTGAAATCTACTTTTAAAATTTAATTGATTTCAAAAACAGCCTCTTTACCTAAAAAATTACGGATTTAGGCTTTCTAAGAATCTTAATTTAAATGTGAGATCTTTCCAAGAATTCTACACGACAGATTTCAGATTTGTTTCTCGAGACGACAAAGCTGTGTGTGCTCTTTCTTGTCAAAGTGTCGTTTGCCAAACATCTAGCATAAAACGACATTTTGAAACGAAGCATAAGAAGTCCTTCAAGGACTATACAGAGAAGATCGAATTTTTAAAAAAGGCAGTATCACACTACGAAAAGCAAAGCGGCATTTTCAAGAAAGTGATTTGTAGCACGAATCGAACAATCAAAGGTAGCTACAAAATCGCAGATGGCATTGCTAAACATGGAAAACCATTTATTGATGAATTGTTTGTGAAGGAGGCTTTTATCAGTTGTGCTGAAGTGTTGTTTGATGATTCGCCAAACAAATGCACACTAATTTCGAGGATCAAGGATATGCCTGTTTCTTCTCGGACAGTAGAGAAACCTATCACGGATATGGCTACCGATGTAACTGAGCAACAAACTGCTGCTTTAAAAGCAGCGAATGTTTTGAGCGTAGCTCCTTGATAAAAGCATAGATGTAAACAATAATTCACGTTTAGCAGTTGTAGCTAGATACTGCAGTAACGGCGAAGTACATGAAGAGCTTTGTTGCTTGAAACCTCTGTATGGCACTACTAAAGGAAAAGATATACTTGACTTTTCACCAAGAACTTTGGAGGAAAGAAAGATTGATATAAGCGAGATATTCTCAGTTACACAGACGGCGGACCTGGTATGATGGGCAACACCCTGGATTTGTTACTATGGCTGAGCAAAAGATTGGGCACCCTGTTATGAAGTTGCACTGTATTATTCATCAAAAAAGTATTTGTGCAAAGATTTAAAAATTCTGCTCTTCATGACGTAATGTCAACTGTAACAAAAATAGAGAGTTTCCTTGTCGCACACTCTGCTACCACACACAGACAGTTTTGATCTTTGCTTGAAAAGATGGAAAGTGCATAACATGATGTGCTTCTGCACTGAAGTGTTGGGTGGTTAAGTCAAGGTAAGGTTCTCTTGACGTTTGTTGTTGCTGCTGTTGTTATCGACCCATTCCCAAGGATGGGGGCATGGCGGAAGACCATGGAACCCCAAAAGCCGGGCAACTCCACAAGGCCTGGACCGGAGATTGTAAAAAGAGAAAGAGAGAGTCGATTTTGCCAAAAGGAAAAGGAACAGAGCCGTCAGTCCAAAGCACCAGATCGTGAGAGGGGAGAGAGCCAAGGTAAGTGAGAGCCGCACCTTGGCGAGAACGAGGGAGATCAGAGCGAGGGTATAAAAAAGAGAGGGTGAAATCCACGGTAAAGAAGGGGAGTTCCAAGGAGGAAAGGCAGGGCAAGCAAGAAAAGCCTCCCTAGGGGAAGTAGAAGGAAGCGTAAGTGGTTAAGTGGACGCAAAAGCTCTCCAGGAAGATCTGCAGAGTCTTGGTTTCACTCCAAGTCTGGCAAAACCTGAAATGGGAAAAGAGGTTGGGAGACGAAGAGCCCGCTCATAAGATGAAAGAGTCAAATGAGTCAGGGTGACTCGTAGGGGAGTTTGACGTTTGTCGAATGTCTAGTTGAGATAAGGGCCTTTTTAATAGGACAAGGGAAAGCCGACTCTGAACTGGAGGATGAAAAGTGGTTAGTAAAACTGACGTTTCTTGCGGATATCATCACGCATCCTAACGAACTTTATCTTCGTTTGCAGGGTACAGGACAAACAGTGATGTGTGTTTTTGAGGTATGGAAAGGATTTGTATCTAAACTAGATGTCTACACGCGGGACATCCAAACTGCAACTTTTTGCATCTTTAATATCTGAAGGCTTTTTCAGTGGATCACTATGTTAATGCAGTTGTAAATGACATGTACATGAAGGATCAAACGTCTCAATTTTGCAATAGATTTCAAGATTTTCAGCAATTTGATTTATTGTTTTTTTTTCAACAAGCCCGAGAGCAGCAAAGACCTGAAATTATCTGAATTTGAATGGATCAATATTGAAGACTTCCAGATGCTGCTGATCGATTTTAAAGCATCTTTATTGTTGACATCGAAATTTGTTGATTAGCGAAAATCGCTGGAAACGATTGAAAACAAGCAAACAGCATTTTAACAGTTGGGAATCTTTGCCGGAGAAATTTAGCTGTCTGAAGAAGATGGCAATAGCTTTGCTGTGGGCATTTGGATCCACTTGCTTGCGTGAACAAATATTTTCACACATAAAGTTTATTCTCAGTCCCCATCGCAGCCAGCTTACGAAAGATCACACGGAAGGATATGTGTTTAACTGAAAGTGTCCAAATTTAGTCCCAATGTTATAGAGCTGAGCAAGAACAAGAATCTTCTTAAAAAGCTACTCTTTTGACTCTATTTGACTTTATCCAATAAAGTCAATTAAATAAATTCGTGTCTTATTCGTTTTCTATTCAAATAAGGTAGTTGACTGTGCAAACCAAACACATAAAAAGTTTGGCACGCGAAGTCGCTCACATTTTGATATTATTCGAAAACTGGCACGCCGAGTCCAAAAGGTTGCCGACCCCTGAACTACAGTACCGGTAGCACAGACTGTGTTGATGTTAAACGAACCAGTTTCTTCACAGGTCTTAAGCAAACTTAACTTAATAGATATGTTTTTATTGGCTCCAAAACAGCCTAAAAGACAAAAACAGCGTGAGTTAAAGGCCCGTAAACACTTAGATATCATTTTTGTAGAGTCTTACAATAGGAAAATAACACTGCCAAGGAAATAAGGCTTTTCTTTTGTTTTTGATACAGTAGCTTGTTTCTAGTATTATCAGTTGTGTTGAGTTCAAATCTGAAGGGAATTTTCTTCTCTCGCATTAAGTGTTTTTTGATTAACCTTTTTAATATTAATAACAGAGCTATAATTATAAGCAATTCGTGCATCTATTAATACACAATACAATGCTTTCTTTGGTAGCAATCAAATTTGTGTGGCGTCATAAAGTATGTTATTGGTTCACAATTTCAGAAAGATACCAATGGTTTAGCACTAGTTTTGAGCATAAATACCTGTATTGCATTTTTCTACAACAGTGTTTCCCAAACTTTTTTGTCCTTTAGCACTCTAAAAAAACTAAACAAATATCGCGGCACAACAGCCACATGTATCTATTAATATTAATCGCTAATTGCATTACATGTGACAGCGAGAAAGGTGATGACCTTTTTTTTGAAGTTCACCACTTTTTCGGGCAACACAACACGATCTTCGACGTTTTCGATCGTTACTTCAAGGCTGTATTTACTCAATTCAGGCTAAAAACTGTTTGGTTTTGACATTAAGGTTTTAAAAAACCAGCGGCACACCGGCAAATCTTTCACGGCACACAGCTTGGGAAACATTGATCTGCCACATGAAAAGCGAACTATTGAAGATCACAATTACTTTAAATAACCAATTTTTATTTCCGCAACAGCTATTTTGCCAGAAAGCTCATCAAGCGTGCATGAGATCTGCAAAATTCGCATAGTAAAATAAAATGCATTGAATATTGCAGGGGATTAACTATACTAAAACAAAACCAAATTTTTAGTACAAGAGAATTTTATTTATAATTTTGGTTAAAAGCTAGCCAATGATAAATGGGTTTATCGCATTGTTGTTACGCACTTAATAAAATATTCTAAGTTCAACGGTATTTTATTCATACAAGAGTTGAACTGACCCCTGACTAACTAAATGCTATTCAATGAAAAGGCTGACTTCAAACCTCATCACTGCTAGCTTGTTACTTGATGCGCTTATGAAGCTACAGGAATGGAAAAATTTAGGATGCCGCTATAGGTTAACAAAAAGCTCTGTAAGGCAACAAAAATTATATCTTGCTCTTGCAAGATATGGGATAGCAGAGCTAAAGATGAGCACTGGAAAAAAGGTGAGTAGCCAGCAAGGAGCAGTTTGACATCTGAGAAAAACATCATTCACAGACCGTTAGTTGATGCCAAGAAGATCATCTTGCCGCCACTTCATATAAAACTTGGGGTGATGAAACAATATGTTAAGGCCCTTGATCACAACGGAGATTGCTTTAGGTACATTTGCCAAGCCTTCCCAGGTCTTGGTGAAGAAAAGAAAAAGGCTGGAGTTTTTGAAGGCCCACAAATAAGGCAGTTGCTCAGAGATCCAAACTTTGTAGCATCAATGACAGCAGATGAAGCAAGGCCTGGAATGCTTTTTCTTTGATTGTAAAAAACTTATCTGGCAACAGAAAGGCAGAAAACTATAAAGACCTTGTAAAAAAATTGTTGTCCAGCATGCAAGAGATGCAATGTTCTATGAGCATAAAGCTACATTTTCTGAAAAGTCATCTAGATTACTTTCCAGAAAACCTAGGGTACATCAGTAAAGGACAAGGTGAGCGCTTTCATCAAGACATTAGAGTTATGGAAGAGCGCTATCAGGGCTGATGGGGCTGCCACACGATGGCAGATTACTGCTAGAACCTGAACAGAGAAAGTCCGGCTGCTGTGCACAAACAAAAATTAATCAAAAGAAAATTTTCAAGTTCGTGATAACTTTGGCATTTCTGTTTTGTTAGATACATTGTACTAAGGATGACGTCCAGTGATGTTTTTTAAAGTGCAGTAACGTTGGGGTCTTGTTTTGTGCTTTCTGAGTAAAAGTGACCGCAGATCTGCTGCAAACCAGCCACTGCATTTCAAGATAGTTTTATTATATTTTTTGTATTATTTTGTAATGAAGACACCTGTTTTTTCAAAAATGTGATGTGATGGAAACAAAACAATGCCAGGTTCGGATTCAGCGCCCCCAAATTAGAAAAAAAAAACACCAAAAAAACAATCTGCCGCAAAAACCGTGTTGACCAGCGTTATCAATAAGGACCTTCCATTCTTCTCCACAACACGTTGTGACTCTACTCCCTTTGAATAGCGAAGTGCAAAATTTCGGTCGTATACATATAAAGCGAGCAAAATTGAAATTACCACGCACCATTACGGAACAAAGGGAGTTAGTAAACTCAGACGTTTTTAAAGTTGTAAACAGGATTCGGCCTGCAACTTGCTATCACGAGATTCCATTACTATTTATAAAGACTTAATCATTTAAGTTATGTAATGCGACAGATTAAGAACAAAGCTACAATTTACCGGATAATTCAAGAACGTTCCAGAAAAATGTGCTACCGAACGTCACAAGGGAGGCCTACGACGTAATAATGAAAACTAAAAATGTAAGTTTAACTGGCGAATACTTAATATCCTGACACTTGGGTTTTGCAATACTAGTGAAGGCCTCTGCAAACTACCTAGTGAAGGGCTTTGCTCGTGGTCCCCGGAGAACCGCTCCGTGGCCCTCAAGGGGGCCTAAAGCCCTGTTTGAGAAACCCTGATCTAGACCCTCAGCCTTCAAGCATGCCTCTGCATTAAATCTTTCCGATGGAACGGCTAGAAAAATTTTGCATTTCGATTTAAAATTTTGTCCATACAAAATGGTGATTGTTCTAGAACTGCATCAACGTGGCTACGAAACACGTGTGTCCTGCTGTTAAGATATCCTTCAAAATGTATCTGAAACAGCTGTCTTGATTGCAAGTGATCAAGCTCACTTCCATTTGTCTTGTTGTGTAAACAAACAAAATTTTCGCTATTGGTCCGACAACAACCCAAACACCCTTATGAATGCCCTCTGCGCGGTGAACAAGTTTCTGTGTAATGCGCAGTTGCAAACTTTGGTGTTTGAAGGCCTTATTTCTGTGAAGAAGACGACAAAGCGGCATCGGTAACGTCGGATCGTTAGATAGACATGTTGCGTAGCTTTTTGAAAACAAAGCTTGAAGAATTAGAAAATGAAATTGAGATTTGATTTGAACAGGACGGAGCAAGTGCACTTATTGATACATCAAGAAAGACAATGTGTGCTTTGATGGAGATGTTTCCTTCCCCATGTAATTTTTTTGAGTGGTGACGTGTGTGGCCAGCACGTTCACCAGATTTTTTCCTTGCGATTGTTTTCTCTGGGGTTAATTAAAGGCTGAGGTCTATAAGCATCGACCAATAAGCATCAATCAACTAAAAGCTTCTATTTGACAAGCAGTGAAAGAAATACCACAAAAAATGACACGTCGAATAATGGAAAACTTTCGAAATCGCCTACAACAATTCATCACACCCTGAGGGCGCCATATAGAGAATGTAATATTTAAGGCATAGCAAACAATAAATGGCAGTCTTTGATTTTTAAGATTTTGCAACAAATGTTTTGATTTCAGATGTTTTTGTTTTGTTTTTCAGTGTTTCAAATATGGTAGGTTTTTCTGCTGGACTCTTTTCTGTTTTTTTTCTGCTCTTTTTCCGCTGTATGTATGGATCTTCAATTGTTAAACATGCAAAAACATAATTGAAATTGTGATGCTACAAGCGAGCAAGAGAAAAAAAGACAGAAATCTCTCAAAAATCAGCGCAATCACTAAAGGCAACGACAACACCGCTATCGCTTTTACTAAATGCTTTTTGTTAAGCTGGACCACGCATTAAAATGTTTTATTTCGGAAAAAAATATATACCGAAGTAGTTGATGGAGTCGACGAGTTTAATTTTCAGACTGAGTGGTACCCATGAAGCGCTTTAAGAAACAATTAGTTTCTGTGCTGTAACCAGTAACTACGCGGCGTGGTAAACCATTTCCAGTAGACTAACTGCTTGACCCCACCTCCTGTCTGCCGCATGAAGATGAAGGTATATTGGTAAGTGCCCCATCTACGCAAAAGACAAGCGAACTTGTTGGCTTCTCTTCGCATCATTTACGTCATGCTGAAAATCAAACAGGGAAGCTTTGAACACCGCTTTTAAATTCTTCGGCATGACAGGGCAAGGGAATTCAACTTGATTGTCTATCGACTGCAAAACAAACCAGAAGTAGTGAATTGACCGACTAGAGTTTTCTAGTCACAGTGCATCATCTAGTTGCCGTCTTCGTCGTATGGCATGGTATCTATGATCAAGGTCAGACACAGCAAAAGGATGTGGACCGAGGGTTTATTCTTTTACCACCCCAACCTGCTGTGTTGCCTAGATGTGATGCTGGCAGTGATAGAGTTGATCCAGCACCACGTTTCGTCATCCAAAACTGTCAAACCCATTATTCCTCGAGGTGCCCGATGTGTGGGACATGTTAAAGTAACGTGGCCTGCAGTTTGTTCACTAGCACCACACTTGCATTTCGCTGAAGAAACGAGACCCCATTTGTGTATGGATGAATAGAAACGCCCAAAGCCAGTACGCAGGCGATTGAGTTTGACTCAAGCTGTTCTGGTCAAACTCATTCCAATGGGTCTTGTGTTGACCCTAGGAATGTAGACACCCAGCGGTGACATACTCTTGGAGTACTCTGTGTCCCATGTCAAGTTCGTCCATTGGGCAGCGCGGAATACCAACTTAGATAAGTTGTGCAATAGTTTCCGCGCGGCAAAAACAAACGGGCATCTAGATTTTAGTCTCTCCTTGATAGCAGCCTGCGGCTCAGTCAGCTGTCCATGCAGAATGTAGCCAGGGCCCAAAGAACTGCGATCAGCCAAGGAGAGTATCACTCCTTGGCGGCGAAGCTAAGCTAGCTGGATGCTTGAGAGAACTGGAAGGTTGTCCGTTGGAGTGGGACGTAGGCATCCAGTGACAATGCGCAAAACGTCATTAAGAACGCTGTCAATGAGACGAGTATGCGCGCTGCGACATCAAGCTGGTGCGCAGTACTCAGCAGTTGAATAGATCAGTCGCCTCAGCAGCGAATGGCGTGTGGATAATTTTTCTACGCAATGCCTCAAGGTGATGACGGTACGTTAGCGCTCTGTACAGTTTCACATCGAGATAGGTCGGCACTGGGTAAAATGGTAAGATTTTACCATTGTTCTTAGCTTTTAGCTCACGCTTAGCCTCTTGTTTTTGGAGATGAAAATCTCCAGCCACCGTTTTAGCATGGCTGAGCTTTAGCCGCCAAGTCTGGAGATATCCAGAAAGTGTAGTCATGTCTTCGCTCAAAGTTCTTTCCAACACCTTCCAATCTCCAGATGAATGAAGTATTGCCAGGTCGTCAGCGTAGGCATACCTCTTGGAAGTTATGGAAGGCAGATCGTAGATGTATATGTTGAAAAGAAGAGGAGCCAAGACTGATCCCCGTGGGAGACTATTTTTCAAGCGTCGGAGCCTGCTTGGCTTGCTGTCACCAGTAGTGAGGGTGAAGCTTCTGTTCCGAACAAGTGCCATGACCATTTGAACCATGTCCTTGTCCGGCAGAAGTCTCAGCAGCTTGCAGGTGAGGCCACGGTGCCAGTGTCATAAACAGCTGTCAGATTGACAAACACGGCACCGGCCTTATTTTTTGCCTCAAAACAATTCTCAATGTTTTGCGTAAGCAAAACGATCTGGACTAAGGTAGACTTTCTGTGTCGAAATCCAGCCGGTTCCTTTGGGAGCAAGGGGTCGACTATTGGTTCGAGACGATTGTAGATCACTCGTTCGAGGATCTTGTAAGGGACACAGAACAGATAAATGGGACGGTAGTTCTTTGGGTCCTCTACAGGTTTTGAGGGCTTAGGGATCGCGGCTACAAGCGCTCTTCTCCAGACTTTTGGAATTTTGAGTTGGCGTATGCAGGAAGAAAGAAAGCCAAGTAGCCAGGACTTCAAGCCGGGACCAGCATGGATCAAAAGGTCTTGGAAAATAGAGTCAGGGCCCGGGGTTTTATCTGGTTTTAAGTGATGGAGGGCAGCAGCAAATTCTCTTGGAAAAAAATCTCCGGAGATATTCACTGCATCTGGAGCAGTAGACAACCAAAGGTCAGACAATTCCAGTGTTACGAATAAGGAAATTTGCATTGCAAGAATTGTTTTTATGTTTGTGTAAAGTGCTGTGTCATTTGTTCGATCGGCTATTGATTGATAAAAAGACCTTTTTTCCTCGCAATTGGAATTGCCGTAAGTACGCCTCTGTTACGTCACAATCGTTTATGACATAATATGATTCCAGATTGTTCTAGTGATTCTAGTTTCTTCGAAGAATTTCGATAACTAATTGAGAAAAAAAGAACCTTTTTTCCCTCGCAAGTGGATTGCTGTGTACGCTTTTATTACGTCACAATCGTTTTTACGACATAGTAAATTTCCAGATTGATCTAGAGATTCTAGCTTCTTCGAAGAATTTCGATAAACGATTACATAACTGGAAATGCTTTTTTTTCTTTTTTCACGTGATTTCGTTCTAGCGTTTTCTAGATTGTTTTGTCGAATGATATATAAGGCGACGGGATTTTTTTTGGGTCAGAGGTATAGAGCGTAGAGCTGGAGAGAGAGAGAGCGGAAACGTTGTAGTGAAAAAGAGTGATTAATTGACGGGTTGAAGAAAGGCTATTGGTTGTTTGCGATAATTTATTGTGGATTTCGTTGACGTGGAGAATATTGAACAGTTATTGGTGAAATTAATTTTGGCGGTTTTCTGATTGTGTGGTGAAGTGAGTAGTTTCGAGATTGTTGAGCGAAGAAGTTTGAAGTCGTGAAGTACTATTTCTGTGAATATATTATTCTGTTATTAAAGTGCTTTGAGGTGTTTTAGTGGAAGCCAATCTTTTCCAAGTTTTTATTAAGTTGCAGTCAGACCTAATTATCCGAGCGATTCTCATACGTCGCCTCAATTTTAAAACAAAACTTAAGATTGAGATAGAACCGAAAAGTTCTATAATTAATATCATCCATATATTAAAACGCGACATCCAGCATAACAAATTGAGAAATCTCTCAGTTTTCACCCTCGTATTTTCTGTTTTTTATCAGCTGGCTAGCAATAGCATTCGCTGAAACCGGACATTCACGAGGAGACTGTCGTGACCTACCGGTAAGATTGTTTAACATACTCCATGCTACCCGGCTAGAGTGTGAAAAGTCGATGTTCTGGAGCGCCTCAGACCATCGATTCCTCCGTTTCTTGCCAAGCGTGGCAAGCAAAGCTGTAGCAGCTCTGCTAGCTGCATGCCCTTCAGGATATTGCAAGAATGTTTGGTAGAGGTTTTCACACTCGGCATCCCAACATGGTACAGTATACGATTATTTCGTCGGCCACGTCGGATACACTTTTTCGCCGCAATGCTCATGGTGTTACAGAAACACCGATATGCCTGATCCATATCAGGTGAATCAGGTGTCGGCAAAGTCCTTGCAAGTTTGTTTGTGAGAGTAATATAGTGGCTTCACTTCACCTTGCGAAAGTTCCATCGCTTTACAGGCTTGCTTGGTACAGGACGAGCAAACCTGGATGGAGTAATAAGCGAGGGTCGATGTTGAGACCTTGGAAACTTTTCTAAGATTTGTCTGTCGGGTAAAGGACTGTCCGAATCGATACTAACGAATGCAGGGTCCGGCTTGGTACTTGTATTCCAGCGGCCAGAGTGGAAGCTGGAGCATCCTTTGGGTTACAGAGTAGGACAAGGTTGTTGGTATTTGCCCAGCCAAAAACGAATTTTCCATCTGCACTGTTGGCATTATAGCTCCAGTCAACATGCTGACAATTAAAGTCGCCAGCATAGAGACAAGAAGGTGGAAACACTGGAGATCGGATACTTTCAAACGAATCGGTGGAGGTTTGTAAACGTTGACTATCTTGTATCCATCAACGTCAATGCACAACCACTCAGTCTCCGATGTAGGTGGAGATTGATCAAAAAGGGTTCATTTCAGTCATTTGTGGACAAACGTAGTAAGAACATGCTTCCTCCTTAAAGAGAACCCGGTTAGTTGGTATTCCGGTAGAACTAACCTCTCTGCAGACGTGCAGTGGGTCTCCAGGAGTAGGATGACGAGTGCCTGACGCTGTGCAGAAAGATGGTAAAGAACGCTCATCTTGCTTGCAGTAAGGCCTTCGATGTTCAGCTGAAGAATGGCAGCCCTCCGAAACTTGTTGACGATGCGTTTTAATGCGTCGCCCCGCCCTGAAAAGGGCGTTTGCCACTTACAAGGCCTTGCCAGAACATCAGTAACAGTAGATGCCCCACCGTTAGGGCAGATTTACTGCGAAAACTAAGCATGCTGATGACCAAAAAAAGGGATATTTGCTGCAGTAATCTTCTAGGGTGTGTTTCGCCGTCTAAGGTTCATCACCTTTTCGGTCTCGTCACTTCAATGCTTACCAATATTTTTCAAAGCGCGACCCACTTTTTCTGACTTGTTTTCTGGGCGTTACTATCGGATATTACGTCAAAAGATAACGAATAAAGTGAAATATTAAATAAAGGTAAACATGATCATTCAATCGGTGAAAAACCTAAACAATCTGCTAATTTTTGATAGCATATGGTAACACAGTGGAAAAAACAAATCGCTTTAAATTGCTTCGTGGCTCTTTTGAAAGTACCTAGAGCCCCAATACTAGGAAGGCGCTGAAATAATTGTTTCTGCCTGTCCAGAGCCAATTTTTTAAAAAAAGGGGACAAACATGTGATAGAAAAAAAAAGCAAACCAATCGATTCTATAAAAATTGTAAGCTGAGAAACTTATCTTTTTGTTTTTTGCAGATTTCTTCTCGAAATTTCCAGAAATAAAAGAGACAACTCAGAAAAAAACTCGTTTTCGCGATAAACACGTCAGCATTAAATTAAATGAACTTGTAATAATAGGAAAGTTAGTAGCATTTAAAACACCACTACCTTTTCTTCTTTTCCACAACACCAATGCATCCTGTCGTTGATCCACAAGCGGTGTGGTTGCTTCATAAGACGTGAAGGACACACAACTATCTTGAAAGTTGTTCTCATAGTCATTTAATTTTCGTAAATGATGCTGCAGCCCATTTAATCGCTTTGGTGTTGTTGGTATCCATCCCAGTCCTTTAAAGGGAGCATCGCGTGGCCGGCCTTATTATCACTACCCGGGCCAGAGGTTGCACAAAACGCGTACGTCCTAAATATATGAAGGAATATTGCTTTCAAGTTAAAAAAAAAACGATCTGATATATTGCTTAAAACTCTGCACAGTGGTTAGAGGGATCATGAGGATTGGAAGCTCAATCCCCACGATAGGTTGGGTGCTAGCTCAATCTTTCAATGGTAACGTAAGTTTTAAAAAACAATTACATTGTCACGGAAACTTTGAAAACATTATCAGAATAGATTGCCTTCGGATGAGATTTGAACCCACAATTCATACCAGCAACTAGCCTAAAGCATTTGCAAAAATCTTTCAACTGAGAATTTGGCCAGATCAAAAAACTATATAATCGAGAACGAGAATCTCACCGATAACCAACCAGAACAGACAATACTGGCAACAAATATGCTGCATCGAGATTTATTTCAGTAATTTTGACAGATCATTAATATGCCGGGTTTTTTCAAAGCGAAAGAGCTTAAAACAGCTCTGGATAAAGCGCAAAATAAAGTAAGTTTCTATGTTTTATTTGTTGTTTTTAATTTACTGGCTATTATTCTTTTTATAGAGTTATTACATTTTATTATGGGACCTCCCTTTTGGAATTCGACGGAGAATCAAAAGGGCTGGGAATATGAAGAATTGCGGACAATGCAAAGTTGGATTTAAAAAAAATAAAGTAATTCAAAACAACCATTTGCTATAACACGTTTATAGAGCTATAGACGAGCGAATGACGCACAAACTCCTTTAATAATGTGCTTGCTCCATCAGCAGTATTTGCAGCACTTCTCTCCGTAAACAAAAAAAGGAAGAAGAGGGACATAGGGACTACACCCCATTAATTTTTGAATCTGATTTCAGTTTTGAATAGTTTATCCAAAAAACTTTAAAGCGTAGATATACATTTCTTAGAATTATTTTCACAGCTAAACCTTATAAACTTGGTGTTAATTCATTACAGAAAGCAATTTATTATAGTCTTATGTTAACGCTATTTCGTGGAGAGTAGGATGCAAAATATTCTTGAAATACAAATAAATGCGAACTTAGAATAAAAATTGCTTCTTGGCTAAGCTCTTGTTATTTATCACCCCTTGGAAAGTTCGAATTGAATGTCAGATAACTCTGTTGTCTAGTATTTGCGTGGGGGACCCTTGTAAGATTTAAAACTTCTTATCATTAAGGAAAACTTGCTCTTTATCAAGCAGTAAGCAACAAGGCAATGCCTTAAAAGAGCAAAGTTTTGGAGATTTTTAAAAATATTTTGTTAGGCGAGCCATCCTGATACTAAAGCAATAGTGTTTCACTTTAACGAACTAAGCATCAATCAAATGCCGTCAGTAAGGTAAGTGACTTTTAACCTTGAATAACTGAACAGTTGATTATCTCGTAGCGAAAAGCAATCATACAGTATACATCAGAATAAACATAGTTTTAAATACCGTTTGCAAAATACTGCGGCGCGTGTCTTCCCCGAAATTTATCAGTTTGACCTACATTTAAAAGAAGAATATGCAGACTTATGTAGTGCGCTGACTATGCGAAGCAATGAATTACAACTATAAATGAAAAAGCCTTTAAACTCTATTTTGGGCAAATTTGACCGCAAAAATTATGCTTGTTTTGTTGTTCATCATAAGATGAGCCCAACTAGTTTGATAGAAATGGCCGCCTTTTTCTATTTTCTTTAATATGTTGCTGCATTCACACGTACAGATCAAAGCTTTTTCACAAATGTAAATGCGGGTACTTACCAAATTGTTAAATAACAGTAATCGATTGAGTAGCGGTATAAGTCTGTTTTTACAAGTATACTTTACGTGCTCTATTTTTACAAACCAATACGAGACAAAATGAGAGCGTCCGAAACTGGCAACTTAATTTTTAAACCCGCTTGATTATGCGAGGAACACTGCTGAAATAGTAACACTCAGTTGTGTGAAAAATATGGATTGTGCAATTTAAAGTATTTTATTTAATAGAAGGAGTGACCAGTTTTATGTTTGGTGGAGCAGAGAATCACCTTCTAGTCTACGTTCGCTGCGTGGTCTCACTCTAAACGAGTATGACAATGTTTTCAATTTAACCATGTCTTACAGGTTGGTAAATTGACTTAAAACAGTTCAGCATGTGGTTGTCATAAATAAGAGTAGGTGCAATTTAATTCTCTTTCGATATTTGCATTGTTGTGTTTAATGGACACGATTTTTTCCAGCTTGTTGGTTAAGAAAAGCAGCTATAATCAATACAAAAAGTGCCCGAGATACCAGAGATAATTAAAGATCTCCAACAACCACTCTCGACTCAACTCAGCGTAATCAGGGGACCACGTCATCAGGTTTAGGCGGCATTTACTTAATGCATCTTTTAACGCCGCACTCTCTGCTTTTACTTTTTCTCTTTGAAGGACCTCTGATTCGGCCGTGAAGATTTTCCGAGCCCCTGGGGCTCCATGGCTTTTTACAATGCACCCATTCCAAAAAAAAGCTCTGGTGATCGACAGTGGATTTAGGGTAAGGTAGCAGCTGCCTTGGGACCTCCTTATGAAGAATAGGGTCCATCTTTTTAAACCAGTCATATAAACTGCCCCTAGGCCGTTGATATCAGTGGTCATCCACATAAAAAAACGTCTTCACTTATAAGTTTAGCGCCGAAAACCTAAATTGCAACCAATCTACCAGTTTCAGACCTTCAAAATAAAATCAATCTTCAAAAGAAAAAACAAAGGTTACTAATGAGTACTTTGCCATTGGGGGCCCCTCACAGACTCTTGCTTCAGGCCCCTAAAATACTTTATCCACCACTGCTGGCAACAAATGAGGCAGCGTGGCATCAAAACTAAAGCATGATAACAAAATAGTTAGATTATTTCTCTTCCTTGGGATTAAATTACTTGTAAAATAGAACAACCCGGCCTCAAGCCACCAGAAATGGTTGTAGCACTTTTATAGATGATAAGTAACGAGCTGTTTACTTGATTACTAAGTAGGTTCATTTTTTTTGCTTTTTATTGAGTTAATTATACAGCAAGTAACACTACTTGAGAAGTTAAAACTTTTACCTGAATATATGCCGAAGACTTTATGTCTATGAAATTGATAAACCATATGCTAGTATAAAAAGTGGCTTTCAGTTCTAAGTTTTTTTCCGTATATTCTTTATCGAAAAGAGCTTTTTAGGCTCGAATTTTGAAAACCAAGTAGCGCCACTATTTAATACTAACTAGGTAAGATACGGTGAGTTATTGTCAAAAGGCTGTGTTGTCATTTTCAAGTCTTTTGATTTTGAAAAATTTTAGTTCCATAAGTAAATTTAAATATTTCACACGAGAAATTTTTTGCAGTTTAGCTTTATCCTCCCCACCTTGCACCGTAGTGTAGTTGTTAAAGCAGTGGTTCCTAAACTGGGATCTGCAAAAATTTTCCAAGGATCTGTGGCAAATTTATGTTTTTGAGTTATAGACTGTCATTTAGGGACCCAATCACAAGTTATTCTTCAAGTTCAAGAGCAGAGGAGCAAACTGGCAGGGGTCCTACATCATTTCAAATAAGCAAAAGAAGTCCGACAGTGCAAAAATTTGAAAACCACCGGGTTGGAGTGATTGCTCGGCAGTCTGTAAACCTGGGTTCAATTACCTCGTCGAGTTATATCAAAGACTTTGCAAATCAGCTTTCTTTACTAATCTGAGTAGAAATATGATTGCCAGTAAATTAGTGAACATTATATTTCAAATTGAAATTGAAATTGAAATAAAATGTTCGCTAGTTTACTGACTTAAAAAAAATGCTCACTAGCAGTGGCGTACGCAGAAAGTTTGCGAGGGGTGGGCCAAAGTTTTGTCACAATCGTGTGACGTCAAAATTTATTAGATTTATTAAAAGAATGAAATCGTAAAATGAAAATCAAGAATAAAACAAAGTCAACTTATTTTAAATTGAGGCCACGGTTCCGTTTCGCAAATTGGTCAATCACTTGACTGTAATCAAGTTTAATGTCATTGTTTATATACAAAAGAGCAAATGCATTGAGCCGATTTTCTTGCATGCTCGAACGTAAATACGTTTTGATCAGCTTTAGGGCGCTAAATCACCGTTCGCCCGTTGCCGTTGTAACTGGCAAAGTTGCGAAAATTTGCAGCAATGTTTCTGTGATCGAATATGTCCCAAGTTGTCTCGCAGCTTTAAGAGCGTTAAGGACATTTCCTGGACGGCAATCTGACGGCTGTCGAGCCCAGTAAGCTTTCCATCGCATCAGCTCGGCTTCGAAGCACTCGGCGCCTTCCGAAAGAAAGCATTCGTATGCCTCAGCTGCGGCTCTCAAGTTGCTTATATCAGGGTCGATTACGTAAGCAGGTAGCAAACTGCTTAGACCATAAACAGTGGCTGTGTGCACAGTGAACCTCTCGCGTAGTTGCTCTAAACAAACGTCCAAGTGTGGAAAGTACATCGACCGTCGGTAATACTCTTCAGCGATATTAGCAGGATGGTTTTCACGGTTTTGTTGGCGAGCGTTGATTCTTGGCATCTGGACGGTTGCACCATGCTGTTGCTCAGCATTTTTAAAGATTTTCTTGCCATATTTATCAGTACGCATTCCCTGCAGTGTAGTAATGCAGTCACGAACGCTCTCACACGCGTTGTGAATTTCCTGAGTTGCTCCTTGTAATCGCAAAAATAGGGGTTTCGTGACTTCCAAAACCGACACGAGAACTTCAAAAGCCACAACAAACGCATCGTTAAGAGAAGCAGAAATTAGCAACGGTTTTCCATTCGCATCACCAGGTGACAACGCAATGTCATCTAATGAAGCACATGCAGCTGGAAGAAGTTGTTTGAAGACGCGCACTGCTTCCTGCTTTTCAACCCATCGTGTAGCGCAGTGCTGTTTCAGACTGATTCTGAGAGACTCCTTGCATTTCTGTTGAACTGCTTCTTGGAGATTTCTTGTTCTCTTGCTTGAATCGTGATAGAAAATGGCAATTTTGTTCATTAGTGTGACTGCTTTTTTGATCCTGGATATCTGACCTGCTTTCGTTAAGCATAGATTTAAACAATGTGAAATGCAGTGCACGTACATTGCTGTGGGATACTTATCACGAATGTGCTCTTGCACCCCATTTTTGCAACCAGACATGGGGGCAGCTTCGTCATAACCCCGATCGACCATGTAACTCACAGGAATACCGGCAGTCGTCAGCGTAGCTAGAAGTTTTCTTGCAAGCCCGGCACCGGTCAAATCGGAAGCTTCTCGAAAACCAAAAAAGCGTTCGCATATGCTTCCATCCTTCACGTATCTTAGACATATAGTTAATTGTTTTTTTGTTGATGCATTCGTTGTTTCATCGGCCAATAGCGAAAAAAATCTGCTTCTTTCACTTCTGCGACGATACTTTTTTCCAAACTCGCACCCATGGCATCCAAGAGATCATTTTGAATTCTTGGCAAGATATAGGTGGAATTTCTTCCAACATTGTTGATGTGCTCGTAAATAGTTTGTTCGTTACACGTCGCCATGAATTGCAACATTGCTCGAAAATTTCCCCTGCGTGTAGTCAATGTCCGACAACCCGGTTGAAGCATAGGCAAAGTACCGTAATCACGGTGTCCGCGCAAAGGAAGGCCCAATCGCTCCAAAAACTCGATGGAAAAAATAATTCTTTCCAAAGCCATTCTGTTTTTCTTGCGTTACTTTGCAGCTCCGACGTTCGCTTGCTGCTCAACGTCTCCTGCATTGCTTTTAACTAGGGCTACGAATGCATTTGACCTTGATAAGCTGTCTTCGTGAAATTTCTTTGACAGATGTTCCGTCAAATACCCGTTCTTCCCAGTTAAATGCGTGTGCTTTTGCAAAGGGGTCTTTACAATTCTGCCAAGCTTCACCCCGCGGACTTTATCTGGTGCAAAAATAGCGCAAGGACGGCAATAAATTCCACCCTTGGACAAAGAGTAGGAAAATACATCGAATTTTCCTGTAAAATGTCGGGGACCAAGACATTTTCGACAAATGTTGCCCCGGTCTTTGCGCTCTGTGTACGGCCATTTAAATCCTTTTGGCGGACACCATGGCTCTGTAAGGAAGCGCATCTTTTCTATGTTCGACAACTTGGACCACTCCGTAGTACTAACGTCGTAACTTGAGCTCTCACTGTCATTACGCGTTGGTTGTAAAGCAGTGGATGTCGTTGCCTGTTGCTCTGCCGCTACATTTATTTCTGCTGGGGTGTCATCCGTTTCAGGATGAGCAATTGGTTTTCTTTTAGATTGTTGACCAAAAAAGTCAGTTATAGTTCTTTTCATTCTGTTTAAATTCAATGAGCTTACATATGTTTATGAAAAATATAAACGTTATTAATATATAAATCTTCAATTACGAACCGGACAATTAAACGAAAATGATAACTTTGTTAATCAACCATCAAATAAATGTCTATCCTTGATCGCTAATTAATTTATAAAACTACAAGTATTTGACTAACTGCAAACCTGCAATTGCAACACTACCAGTAAGACTACAGCTCTGCTCTGCATTTGTAGAACCACCTTACAAAAACATTTATACCGGTCAGTTTGATAACGAGAAACGAACGCATCAAAGCAATGTTGAAAGTCACGCTGAGAAAAAATACTTTGTGAAGACCATCGAAGTAGGCATGCCGCGTGCTTCAAAAACTTTGCGGAATTAAAAAGCTTGATGAGGGCGAGCGACGACTCGACGAGGTAATAACTTTGCAACTAAGTCATTTGTGAAGGAAGACAAACCAAAATAATGATCGATTTAGGGGGCTGAAATAATTTTTTATTTAACCATATTTTAAGTCTTTTTACTTCAACAAACTGCAAATAGTGTTAAGTTTACAAAAACAAAATGATTATATAGGGACCAACAAAACAGTTTTGGGGGCTTAGCCCCCCTGGCTACGGCCCCGTGCAACACTCGCAACAGATTTTTGAGCAGCAAGTGGTCTGAGTGACAAGTGGTTTTTCACAGAAAAACCGAAATCCAGGGCGAGTCCCGAATACTCATGAAAAACCACCTTTGCTTTTGTTAAAACTGCTTGGTTTTGCTTTTCATTTTTATGGTCTGAGAGGGGGCCATGGCACAGTGGCTCCCCCCCTCGGTACGCTAGTGCTCACTAGTTTACTGGCTATCATATTTCTACTCACTTTACAAATGGTTTTAACAAATCTCCTGCTTAGCGCTCAGCAATAGGAGTGATGTAGAGGATGAAATAAGAAACTAAATTTCTTCAGTCATTAAAAAATATACAATAGGCTCCGATTGCCTGAGCAAGAAAATACTGTTGGCGCCATATCACGTCAACTCACATTCTACCCCCAAGCATAGATTAGTTCTTTTAAAAACCAGCCAATGCTTTAGTTAGCGGAGTAAGTAGGAGGGGCAATTTCCTCTTTGAAAAATTAACTAAACTCTGGCGTTGACCAAATTCCATGGCTAGTTTAAAAATGTAGTGAAATAAGCTTAATCTCAACAAATATCTTTAACAGTTAATTTATTTCTTAAATTCTCAGCAAAATTTTCCAGGATTACCATCAATAATGAAAAGTCATTGTCAAAAATGTAATTCTAGATAAAACTTTTGCCCATAGATTCTATAGAAATATAGAAATCGAAAGTGCTGATAGTATAAAATATCTCGAAATAATATTTGACAAAAAATTAACTTGGGTGAAACATATTCAATACATCAGTAATAAGCATGCTCAAACTTAAGAAGTAATAAAAAAGCTTCAACTTTTAGTAGACAAAAAAGTATTCTCAGCGTCAATTATTATTGCTTAGCATATTCTTTTCTACAGTATGGCATCTCAACTTGAGACAACGATTTAAAACCAATAAATAAAATCCATAACAACATTTTAAACAAGCTAAATGAAACCAAAGATAAGAACAACTGCAATTTCAATCACGAAGCACAAGTTAAACTGTTATGTATTGAACAAATATTTAAGCTCAAAATAGATAAATTTATGCATGAATTTTACAACAACCAACTGTCAAAAATGCTTAAAAATACTTTGCTGATATTAAACAAATACACATCTATCCAATTCGACTATCATGCAACAATAACTACTTCCCACTACAATATCGCTTAAAGAAAATCCAAAGCCAAATAACTTATTTGGGTTCAAAAATCTGGGCCAAAATCCATGTCCAAATAAAAAAACTATCTTGTCACTCTTTCTCTAAAAAATTTCGACTTCATCTTCAAAATTACCAAGGCCAGTAATATACAATTTTTTTTGCAATGAATTTCTATTTAAAGAAATATGTTTTTCGTGAGTCCCTAAGAATATTGAAAAATTCAACATCTTAACATAAACTTATTCTGTAAATGCCAAATTTGGTCCTTAACAAAAAAAGTAAGTAAAAACAAATAAATATATTTTTTGGTCAAATATTTCCCCTCAAATAAATTCTGTCGCATTCAAATAGTAATCTATTTGTGGCATTAATCAAAATCTGCGGCAACCAGGCTCCATAATCGAAAGATGTTTCGCTGTTTCAGCAGTTTAAAAACACTCACTAGATTTGGTAGGTTGATGTACAAGTATGCTATTTGTTACTTCTTTTTTGGTATTTGTGAGCGTTTTAAGAATCAACTTTGCTTTCGTTAAACATAATTAAATTGAATTGAAAGAATTACTGCTACATTTAGAAGTACATAAATCTATATATATAAAACTCAAAGTTTGTCTGTCTGTCTGTCTGTCCGCTATAGAAATAAAACTGGAGACATTTAGATACAAACAAACATATGAATCTTATATAACTTTTTCCAGGGAAGCCAAGTACGGTATTTTGATTTCGATCAGAATCGTCTTTGGGGGGCTACGAGCCTATATTCATTCAACTGTTGCCAAATGGGCTACAAACAGTTGCCACAAAATAACTTATTTTATATTTGTAAATTTTGTTTCGATTGTTATTGGGTTTCAGTAGTGTAGTGGTTATCACGCTCGCCTCACACGCCAGAGGTCAACGGTTCGAGCCCGGGCTGAAACATAGGTTTTATTTTTGATACAATTACACGTTTTATGGAGTGACCACAAAGAAGTCAAAATGGTATTTTGATTTCGATCAGAATCGTCTATGGGGGGCTACGAGCCTATAAAATATAGAGTTGTCTAAAGTTTTTGTTAGGTACCACAAACAGAAATAAATTTATGGCAAATATAAATCCAAATTTGATGGTTATGCGCAAGACTGTACTTTTAGGGTCACTCCTTTACCCGTTGTTGATCGGGTAAATATAACGTTCTCCAGGGAAGCGAAGTACGGTATCTTGATTTCGATCAGAATCGTCTATGGGGGGGGATACGAGCCTATGGGGCTCTACTAGAAGCCTATTTGTGCTGTTGTACGATGAAATAAAAATCATGAAAGCACATTAAAATATATGGTTATTCAATGTAAAAATTTAATCAGTCTTTACATTTTACCCGATCAACCACCGGTAAATCTGTGTTATTTTGATTTCGATTAGAATCGTCTATGGGGGGCTACGAGCCTATATTTATTTTCCTTCTTTTTACATTTTACCCGATCAACGACGGGTAAATCTATATTTATTTTCCTTCTCTTTACATTTTACCCGATCAAGGACTGGTGGAAATGGGGGTCTACAAGCCTGTATTTATTCAACCTATATTAACTCACACAACAAAATTCAAAAAAATTTAATTACAAACCACAAACAGAATGTTAGAAAGGTTTATATATAAACGTTTTTGCTTGAACGAGACGTACACAATTAATTGCGCGCATGTCCGCCATTTCTGTTATTGCCGGTATATATACCGTCGCGGGAGCGAACGCACAAAGATCGCTTGCCGGTAATTATACCCGCGCGGGATCGTAGAGTTACAATATGGTTATTCAATGTAAGAATTTTACCCGATCAACGACGCGTAAATCTGCTATAACTTTTTCCAGGGAGGCCAAGTACGGTATTTTGATTTCGCTCAGATTCGTCTATGGGGGACTACGAGCCTATATTTATTCAACCTATATTAAAATATGGTTATTCAATGTAAAAATTTAATCAGTCTTTACATTTTACCCGATCAACGACGGGTACGGTATTTTGATTTCGATCAGAATCGTCTATGTATTTGCTAATGTATTTGTATTTGTATTTGCTAAGAAATTATGACACTGGTTGTATTGTTCAGTTTTATTTTCTTTCTGTATGATCAGTCTTTACATTTTACCCGATCAACGACGGGTTAATCTGCTAGTATAGGATAAAAACGACTCGTGTTTTACCTGGTCAAAATGATGAAACGGCTCACCCTGCCCTAATGGCGACTTTTGGGTAACCACCAAAGGTATTCCACCTTGTTGGTGGTGGGGCTTCCAGTCTGTGATTTTCATTTATGACTGGTTTGAAATGGACCAACACTTTTCCCTTGGCCTAATTTGATTAGGTTTGCGGCATCAATCTGGAATAAAGCTTCATGCCGTGCCTCAATTTTAAAGAAGAGGAGGAGTAACCATAACAACGGGATAAAACAGCTTGAAAAAACTACTGTACTTTCTACTTACATTACTTGCTTACTTTTACTTATTTAAAATGCATATAATTAGCTTGTAATTTGCTTGAGTATTTATTTGAGAAATGCAGCAATACTTTTATTCAAATAGTTTTTAGGTTATTTTGACGACCCCTGCTCATCACAAATTTAATCAAGCAAGTAGGTACTTATGTTTATAGGGAAAGGGGAAAGAGGGAGCCACGACTATAAAAGGCTGGCTCTTCATCAACTCTCACTGTGAACGGTAGTTAGCCGGTTCTGACAACATGCTCGATATGTAGCTTTATTATTACAATCCGGTGAAACATGAGCAGCAGCAAGCACCTCAAGTATTGCCGTTTTCTGAGTGTGTATGAATATTAAGAACATACATTAGTGATGTGGATCACTTTTTCAGGAGAGATTCGGACGTTTACACGCCTTATGGTAGGTTTGAAAACATCTTGCGAGATCTCAATAGAGAAGGATCAGGAAACATCACACAGGATATTGAACGCCTTGTTTCCGATAAAAAGCATCTTGCGATTTGGATTGTGTCAAACTGCAAATTAACTGCGGGTGCTCATAAAAGAAAGGCTTTGGCAGATGCACTTTATAAAGCTGGTCTTGCATTGGATAGACGAGGAAAATGTTACTCCCGTTACCTTAAAAATAAATATGCCATCAAAGAATATAAATTCTATCTCTCTTTTGAAAACAGTGAACACTGCACTGATTACATTACTGAAAAGTTTTTTGTAAATGCTTATCGGATGGGGGCTGTGCCTGTGGTGTGGGGCGCAAAAAAGTCAGATTACAAAGCAATAGCGCCACCACATTCGTTCATATTTGCTGAAGATTTTACTGTTCCTAAACTTGTAAGATATTTGAATTACTTGAACAAAAACATCACTGCTTATAAAGAGTATTTTAAGTGGAGGACAAAGAAAATAGAATCTATGCCGCAATATGGCAGAACAATAGGTTATTGTAATCTATGTCGAATCATACACGGCATTAACGTTGACAACATATTTAATCCAAATTATCCAAGCCTTCAAAAGTATATTCCCTTGTTCGGTCATCCCAACCGCTCTCGTGTCGTTCCTTCTTTGAATAAATGGTTTTACGGCAATGAATCCAAAGAATGCGTGAAAGCATTAACCAACTGAAACCTACGCTTTGATAGTTATGCAAATTTGACTCTGCATTCAGTATAATGTTCTGCGCTCAATATTTTATTAGACTGAACAAGACATCATTCCTGACGTTAAGACTTTTTGTATTAACATAATTTAAAGGAATGGCTACCAGGCCATTGAAAGTTGACTAGGACATGCCAACTTGAACTTGTGGGTTTTCTTTATCTTGGACTTGGACTTATACTCGGACTAGGAGTTTCTACACACAAGTCCAAATTTTATTGTATTGAAGAGAGTATATAAGAGTAATTTTTGTAAACCAGATACAATATGCTAAGGACTGATATTATCGTTTACTTTGAATAATGAGAATACTTTTTCCTTATCTCTGACTAGTGTTTTAAAGTCATCATCAACACATTGCTGGTTTATGAGTAAAATTTTGCGTTGGACTGAGACCTGTACAATGAAGTCAAGCTTGGTCTTGCCTGAAACTTAAGTGCAAGCCCATTGTCCTAGTGGGACTGCGCCAGTTTTGATCGCTGCGCTCCAGGATTTTCTTACAAAAAAAAAGACAATTCTACTCCGCTCTCTGTTGAACACTGCACGTTTCTGCTGCACAAAAACGAAAATAATGACTGTTACTTGTTTACCATGGAACACCATAGCAAAAAAATGAGTGAAAGGGTGTGTGTGAGAGAGAGAGCAAATTTTAAGCTTTTTATTGCAACTTTTGGCAGTAATTGCGATCATTTTGAAAAACCTTTTAGTTTTGATTTTGTGTACTTTACAAAAAAGTTATGGAGACATGGTCCCTAACCCCTCACCCCCACTCTCAGTTACGCCTGTATAACCATGTTGCAAAATTTAAACTCCCAATGTTGTGAACTACTTTCAGAAGAAATGTTTTATGATGATTCTTTCGGGTCAACAGATTTTGGGAAGCGATATTCTTGTCGTAAGTAAACAAAATCATTTAAACAGAGTGTTGCAACACTAAGACAATTGTTGCATCACTCTGTTTAAATGGTTTTGTCAACTACGCCATGCTTAATGCAATGCAACTTGTTATTTATAAACACGATTTTTTCCCCTTACTCTAAAACATGTTTTCAGTCATAGTAACATAAAAGCGACGCTATGACTTGGCATTTTTTAGCAACAATCGTAGCTGCACTCCTCCATTTGTCCCACAACACGGCGTACGATGCTGTCATCTACTTGCTGCCATAAAAAATCCATAGTACAAAACTGCTGCGATGTTTTCAAATATCTAATTTTGATTGACTGATTGTAAAGTTTTGTTTCTCAAGCAAATCTATTCAGCTGCGACAATGATTACACAGACGCATTCTCAAAGCGTTACCTCGGAGTTCTTGCAGGAGTTGAAGCAGCAACCACTCGACTATGAAGTCAGATTCCTGACATTCTGTGTTTAATTTTTAATGTTTAGTGTGCTCTTTGTCATGATTATGTAGAATGCGTGAATTTTTAACATTTTTTTAACTTTATTTGTTTTTCGCAGTATATCGACGCCTGGGCTTTTGCTCGATGTAATATATTGGCATTTTATTACATTTATTTTATATTCGATTTTTAAACACTCTAATAAAATGTACAACTTGGCAAATTAGAGAAAATAGTTGTGTTAGGTCTATTAGGTCATTGGATACGAAACATATAAAGCTATCATTACATCAATTGTTGGGATAATTTCCTTGAACTCGAGTGATTTCATCCAAACGGTTTGAGTCAAGTCATTGACTCGAGTGTCTTCAACGATAAGTACAAGCACTTGGGTGCAGAAAGAAAAATTTTGGAAAAAAAAGGGCGTTGAGTATAAATACATTAAAAACTTTTAGTAAAAGTTGAGAAGAATTTCACCAAAAGTAAGCATTTAGGGAAAAAATCAACGTAAAAGTCTGGTTCTAAATCCAATTAAAACTCTGCCAAAAGTAGGTGTATTTTGAAACAAAATTAAAGTGATGACTTTATGGGATGTCACCGACAAATGCAAGCAAAGATAGTAGTTTTGCTTTGTTATCAAAGTCAAGAGATGAACTATAGCCTAATGTTTCTTCTCTGCGAAATACAGTTGGGGCACAATGGATATTTACATCAAACAACAAAATGACTGTTCATTTTTAGTTGCAGGATGAACGCTGCGCTCAAGCAGTTTTTGTTCATTAAGATATTTATTCAAGGTTGTTCCGTAAATTAATATCTTGAGTTCCAAAACTAGCTCAAAAATGAGTTACATCGTCTATACCATGGATGCGCAACCTTTTTTGCAGACGGGCCAATATCGCTACAGTGAAAGTTTCCGCAGACCAGTGAGAGTTTTTAGAATGAACATTGGCGTAAGATTATGTATTGTATGAGAGGCTGACAGACAAAAACCTTTTTTTTAAACGTTTTCACAGTAACATTTTTGCCAATTACTGCTTTAAAACAAACTCGATTCTTGTCACTATCCACTTTTTTAAGGCAATTGAATTTGTCGGGTACCCCGCTTTTTTTCTCAAGCTAAATTCTGCTGGCCTTTATCCTTGCTTTGTTTAGAGCACTAAATCTTTCCTTTTTAACAAGTGCGCTTGTGTGGTTTTCAAAATCACAAAAGTCGCTTTTTTCGCATTTGCCGAAATGTTCTGCAAAGACCGTGCCCCGACCTTGTTCTTTTCTCTCTTCATAAACGCTCTTCCGACGTCCATGAACGTTCCTCCAATTGCTGCACTCTTTGTGCTGACAACCTGCCCATCTGGTCCTTTTTCCGCTTTGTATTCACTGCTGCAGAGTACTCACAAAAAACCCTGGTTGGACTGGAGCGCTAATCTAAGCACTAGTGTATTCCTTTCAATCTGGGCAATGTGAGACTTCCTTCTTTTTAGTGGATTTTTACCAAGCTAATCTTCATCCCTGTCTTTTCCTGTTCAACGTTTTTCTGTAATGTAATCCTACTTCCACTTATTTTATAGTCACCTTTGATAACACTCTTTGCATTTTTAAACATGTCTTTACTGAAAATCAAATTTTTTTTCCGTCTAAGGCCTTACATTGTATCTCCGCTTTCTCACAGGAAACCTCAATGGAGCTCCAATCACTTTTGCACAGAACTGTTCTTCAGCCCTTCTTCACCTATGCTTCACCCAGACAGTTTTCATTTTTCAGGTTAGCAACATTACTGAGCGGCCAGTCGCACTGTCGTTGGCTGTTTCTTGTCCTTTCCTACCTCTCTGAGGTTACTCTATGTCCTTACGAGTCACTGTCGCTTTGCAATAGAGTTTTGATTCTATTTCAATTTGAATTTACTTCTTAAATTGATGCGACTTGCAGTATTGATCGAATAATTAACTTTGGTTGCAACTTAATAGCTAGGAAAAAATTGGCTTCCACTAAGATACTTTAACCCGCGCACTTCTCGATCAAGAGTAGAACAAATATATTCACAAACCACTTCATAACTTCGAATTCCTTTGCTTGCCAAAACACTGGACTAAAGCACTTCAATAAATAAATATCAGAGACTAACTAAAACTAAAACTAAAACCATAAAAATAATCGCTTGATTCCTGTCACAACAATCACCACACAACAACGCCTTTTACAACGCTCTAATCTCTACTCTGATCTACTATTCTCTGAATGAATAAAACCTCGCCGCTTTATATGTATGACGAAAAATATTCTAAAAATTGCTAGAACATCACGTGACACAAGAAAAACACCGTTAATAAATTACGTAGTTGGTAGTAACAAAAACAAAAAAAATCTTCGAGAAGAAACAAAAATCACTAGAATACGCTAGAAAACTAGGTCACGTAGAAAGTTATTGTGACGTCAGAAAGGCGTGTGAGTTACAAATCTACTTATAAATCCGCAAGAAAAAAAGTTTTTTTTTGAAAACAGTTTAGCAAGTTAGGGCTACAAACAATTCGGATTTACAATAAAAAAATGATCACTGCAAAATAAAACAATAGATTACAATAACTGTACATACATAAAAACTATTTTTTGATTGCAAATTTACTTATTCGTGACAGTCGCCCAGACTCATTTCTTCCTGTCATTTTACAAAAAGGGCTCTTCGCCATTTATCTTGTTTACCTATTTAAAAATTGGCTAGATACAAGTCAAACCAAGGCTTTCAGTGTCCTCTGGGAGAAACAGTTAGTCTACTCACCGGCTCGTTCTCTCTCCTCTACCCTGATTTTTTTTGTAAAGAGGCTGCTCTAGCCTACCTTGACTTTCTCCCAAATCACTGATCTTTTGATTCGGACTGATAGCTCTATTCCTTTTTCTTTCGGCAAAGGATACTCAAACGTCCTTGACAACTTACTTTGTGATGATGAGACCCCTCTATTCTATTCGGTTGGCCCAGTTTGTTTAAATTTTTCTGCTGAAGCATGCGCCATTTTGTAAGTTTTTTATTCATGTGATCTGCAGCACCAACAAATCTGCCACTTTTCTTCTTTCCTCCGATTCCCGTACTTTCCCTCTGTTCTGGCTATACATTCCTTTTCTCCGTTTTTTCTTCTTTCTCATACTCCCTGGAACATTTCGTGGGAACTATCCGTTCTCTCTTCCTCGTTTGCTGTCAGGCTACAGTGGGTACCCGGTCATCCATCTCTTCCGGGCAATGACACGCCCAATAATCCGGGTGGACAAGGTGCGCTGCTTCATCCATTTAGCATCCGTTGAAGTCTATCTCTCTCACCTTTTGTATCCAGTCGTCTCTTCTTTAGGACTAGAGGCGCATTATCTCACCAAAATGTTTCAGCACAGAAAACCGTGTAATATCTACTAAAGAACTCCTGCTGTTTTTTTAAGCTTAGTGAGTTCTCTTTCGCCCTGGTTGAAGCAGAGAGTTTTATTTTAAACTCTGATTTCTGTAGAATCGCTGAATTGAGAGCCCGTTGTTCAGCGCTTGTGATTTTTCGATTCAGGACACTTCTCATTTCATTTTGTTCTGTCGTGCAACAAACTTTTTACACCGCTTGCTTTTTGAGAACTCTTATATTTTATTTAAAATTTTTGGTTCTAGTCTTGAGGAGTTATCCGGATACCGGGTCTCATTGCTCTTCTGCCATTCCCTTATCGTGAAGAAGGATTCGTGTAACCAACAACAGCAATAAACAAACCTGAAGAAATCTTTCTTTGCTTGGAATATCAACCTCAAGGTTGCCTACAAAAGAAATGGACCTACAAATTCAATTGGTGGACTGTGGCAGCAAGTCATATTCTTCATCTTTCTGAGGGCTACAAAATTTCGCTTTGCGGGCCGCATTTGGCCCACGGGCCTTAGGTGGCACACCCCTGGTCTATACAGTAGGCCTAGTGTTTTTTTTACTCATTTTGATGCTATACTAATGAAAACCTTATTACTTTGCGATTCGTTTGTGGTTACAAATTCAATCTTTAAATGGGTAAATTTACATTATCTCGTTGTTCCAACATCAATTTCAAAAAAATTTTTGGAACGTCGTGTAGGCTTACTTTGACTGCCCCCGAGGTACTTAATAGATGTGACTTAGGCAAAGTATTAACTTTTAATCTTGATAGCGTCAAATATTGTCTAGGATTTTCGCAGTCTTTGACAAAATGCTTTGTATTACATGACAACTATTATTTTTTGTGTTCCCGTCCATGTGAGTGACGTTACCTCAAACCGCATTATTCGTTGTTTGAATCTGTGGGAAGCCTTTATGGAAAACATTATGTGTAAAAGAACTACCGAAGCTATAGCCAAAGAAGTTACTAAAACCCTCGGCAACAACAACAACAAAGTACAGTTTTTGCTCCAGGTGACACTTTTTGTCAGCAACAACAACGTAAAAAAGTAAAAATCGTTATATTTTTCCGCTGGTGTAGTCAAACTTTTACAGAAAAACTGAGCAGTAGGCTTATCGCGGAGCGACAAGGAAGGAATTGCTGCAAAAAAATGTTCTTTTGATGTGTCCAGCTTGTTTACTAACGTTCTTCTTGATGAAACCATCCAAATATGTTCAGAAGCCCTTTATGACGAGTCTGATTCACAACCAGTTATTCCGAAGGACGTGTTTGTTGAATTGATGAAAAGCGCTACATCCTCGGTTGAGTTCAGCTTCAAAAACACTACGTACAAACAAACAGACGGAGTAGCTATGAGATTACCACTTGGTCCGGCTTTGGCTAACATCTTTGTTGGATATTATGAAGAAAAGTTATTTTTTCAAACGCAAAAGCCTCCAACATACTTCAGATATGTTGACGACACGTTTGCCATTTTGGATGAAGAAGCTGAAGTAAATGAATTTCTGA
Organism: Trididemnum clinides; assembly: GCA_963675345.1. Classification (NCBI taxonomy): domain Eukaryota; kingdom Metazoa; phylum Chordata; class Ascidiacea; order Aplousobranchia; family Didemnidae; genus Trididemnum; species Trididemnum clinides. The sequence goes on from OY776289.1 coordinate 19,263,569, forward strand.
CCAAACTCAACTGCCTTCATTAATCTCTTAAATTCACCTTTGAAAACGAAAAATGTCAAGCGTTTCTTGATGTTTACGTCATAAGAGCAGATGTTAGCTTTAAACTCTTTCAATAATCGCGGCGTTCCTATATGGCCTCTTGCTGCGTTTTTCTCTAGCATTTTGCAAAATCTTTCTTCGACGCGCTTTACAATAGTAGCGCAATCATGGGCTTGTCTTGATTGCCTGAGGTCCAAATTAATCACATAAAACACTTACTCACTCTAGATCAGTGATTCTCAACCGCGGCTCTTAGCTATTCTTCTTGCGGCTCTCATTAATCTTTTGAAAATTAATCAATGACTTGAAATTAAAAAACTGTAGTAACGTAAAAACGATGAGAAGTAGTAGTTGAATTGATGTTACTGTCACTGTTAGGTCCTTTTGACTTCAACTTTTCAGCATTTTTATGATGTCATAATGCCCTTTTATTTTTTCACAATTGTTTTCAGTAATCACAAGTAGGCTAACCCGTACACTGCATAAAGTTCAGGTAGTTTCGAAAAAATATTTAGCAGTTAGTTAAGATAAAATGTCAAGCAAACCGTCAAAAACAGCTCGTACTCTTCAGAAAGAAGATCGGGCGTTTAAAAGTGACTGGGAAGAGAAATATTTTCAAATTGAAATAGATAACAAAGCACATTGCCTTTTGTGCACTGTGGTGATAAGTAGCGTAAAATCTTTTAATGTGGAGAGGCACTACAAAATTCATTCAGTAAAGTATGATTGCTATAGAGGAGAATCAAGGAAGAGAAAGTTGGAGTCGCTTAAGTCAGCACGCAAGCAGCAAACAAGTATGTTTTAGTGTAATGAATCCGAAGAAATAGCTAAAACATCTTACAAGGTGAGCCATCTACTTGCCTGCAATATGAAACCGTACTCACATGGAGAAATTATGAAGCAAGCTATTGTTATATTTGCTGAAGAATGTTGTTCTGCAAGCATTCAACTTAAAGCTAAAAAATTGCAGCTTAGCAATGATGCGGTAACTCGACGCATTGAATGTGTATCCAACGACCAACGTGACCAGCTTCTTCACAAGTCAAAAAATTTTGTTTACTACTCGCTCGCACTTGATACCTCAAAAGACTTCACCGATACAGAGCAATTGGCTGTATTTATCCGGGGAGTCATGCCAGACTTTAAGATTTACGAGGAATTTCTCACTTTGCGATCCATTCATGGCTCAACGAAAGGAACGGATATATTTCGTGAATTTCAGACTACTTTATTAGAAGCACAGTTAGACCCATCAAAGTTGTTTGCAATGGCAACTGATGGGTGCCCTTCCATGCTTGGGGCAAATCAAGGACTTCAAGGACTCATTAACAAGTGGCGTGAAGAAAATGCTTTTAGTCCTGTGACTTGGCATCATTGCATTTTGCACCAAGAAAGTCTTTGGACATGCCTAATGCGACGAAAGTAGTAATTTCAACAGTAAATTGGATTCTAGCAAACGCACTAAACCATCGAAAGTTCAAAAAGTTTCTCGTTGATGTTGATGCTGATTATGGCGACCTGGTTATGCTTACATTAAATCTTTAATAAATAGCCTGCGCTTAAACAAGAAAATTCCGACGCTTTGCTTGCTTTCGCTCAAAGCATTGAAGAATGTTGTACTAGGCTGAATCATTTCGAATATTAATTAGACTTAAATACATGTAGCTTCGAAAACATTCTTAAGATAGTTCAACGCCTTCCCTATAACAAGCAAAATCGATGGCCTCGTCATTTATCCGAAGTTAAAAGAAAGGGTCTTGAAGCAGAGTTTGAAGATCTTAAAGAATTTATTTGCAGCGAAGTAAAAGTGTCTAAATCATCTTATGCATTTGCTTTAAAAGTCAAAAGGGCAACGAGCTTGAAAAACTTTTCGACTTCAACCACTATTCATTCTAACCAAGTTAAATGCTGTCCGTTGTGTAAATCCAAGCACGTATTTTGGGACTGCTCAATGCTCACCAAAAAGTCTGTAGAAGACCGCAATGTGTTTGTGAGACAGAATCGTTCATGAGGCGAATGCGCTAAAAAAGGTCATATCTCTAAATTTTGTTTCTCGCCTTCAGTATGTTCCGTTGCTGATTGTACTCATAAGCACCATAGTTTACTTCACAAAGAGGTCAAGGCAAACGCGACTTTGGAAAACGCCGTTTTTGCGCCGTCTAACGATTGAAGCTCCGCCAAAGTTTCTAGTTTTACAGGGATTTTAGGGAATTCAGACGACTTTTACTTAAATCTGATTCCGGTTCGAGTCTCCTCTTCAACTTGCTCGATCAATACATATGCCTTCTTAGATCAAGGATCAACGTCGTCTTTGAGTGACCAAAGGTTGTTGAAGCGGTTAAACGTTTCAGGTGATGACATCACATTTTCTATTACAACCTTAAATAGAAAAACCGATTTTTGTAAAGAACGCAGGGTTGCTCTGATTCTTAGTTCTAATGATGGAAGTGAGTCTCTGCACATTGACGACATGCTGTCTGTTGATAGTTTGCCAGTCTCCACTAACCCCGCCTTTCAGCCGCAGATTTTGAGCGGTGGCCTCATCTTGAGGGATTTTTCTGTCGCATCTTCGGAGTGATGTAACCATATCAATCGGAGTCACAATGTACCGAAGGCTTTCTGGGTGCTTGAGGACCGTCGCGCCCTGGATCGTAAATATTGTGCTCTTTGCATTGTGCTTGGATGGTCACTTGTCGGTCCTCGACGACAAGATTGTGAAACTGTGCGTACACCTTCTATTACTGCCAAGAACGCTTATGGCAGTTAGATCAGATTTCGCACTGTTTTGAATCAAGCATAGCCACTACGAAGGAGGACCGTTACGCCCTGCAACTTATGCAACGGTTAAAAGATGTTGTAGATAGTTACTACCTATTTGCTTTGCCTTGCTTTGGAAGCCTGGTGCTTCACACATCTCCCTGATAACTACTCTCAGGCAGCTGTTCGACCATCATATTTAAAACGGAGGTGTCAAACAGTTACTTATGTAATGGACATGCACAGTTAACACCTGCATGCGAACTTACAAAGTCAGGAAGGTATCTCCCCCATCATCCACTGTTCCACCCTCACAAACCCGACAAGGTGAGAGTCGAGTTTGCTTTTGAAAAGTCCTGATTTTTTTAATAACCCTTGTTGGCGTGCTCACGAGATTTCGCACGGAAAAAGTGGTTGTAGTGGGGGACATAGAGCAAATGTTCTACCAAGTACTGATAGATCCTAAAGATCGATATTGTTTACGATTCCTTTAGTGTGGCCTGATGGTGACACCTCTGCGAACGCGGTCACTCGCCACATGGACAAAATGCTTCGCTTAGAGCTTGAAGGTACCGTAACGATTTCTGTTTTTTGGACGGATTCTTTGGCAGTTTAGCATATGATAAGGAATACTCACAAACGATTTCCTGTTTTTGCTGTGAATCGACTAGCTCAGATTGAACACAGCAGCACTCCGGACCAATGACGATTTGTTTTTGGAAAAGACAATGCAGCAGATACGTGTACCAGACCATGTATTCCGTAAGGACTACAATCAAATCGGTTTTCTGGACCATCATTCTTTTGGCTGCCTCCCATCAACTGGCCAGAGCCTCCATGTTTGTTTCCGTTTTTGGCCGACGAATTCAAGTGTAAACAACGACATATCTTTGCTCAAATTGCTAACGTATTTACTTCAACAGCTGAGGGTTCATTTTACCTACGTTTTTCCCGTTTCTCAAGTTGGTACAAACTGAAAAAAGCGGTGGCTCATATTTTGAGACAGCGATGCAAACCGTTGCATCTTGAGTTGTTTCAGAGACTTTAACTATGGCCGAGCTTGTTCGCGCAGAAGTTGCTATCATCATCGCGATTCAGAAAGAGTTTTTTTCTCCAGAAATATTTCTACTCCAGAGTGGTAAGCATGTCTCGAAAGGCCCTTTAAGAAAGTTTTATCCGATCTTTATTTCAGGTATTTTGAGGGTTGGAGGACGTATCCGAAACTCAACTGTTGATGAAGATGCGAAACATCCTGTAGTACTCCCATCTGGTTTTCACATCACCAAGTTATTGATCAAACATCATCATATAATCGTGGGACACTGTGGTATGTCGTATACTTGAATGCCGCTACGACAAAAGTTTTGGGTGGTCAAAGGGGCTGCAGCTGTTCGTAAAATTCTAGGGCAGTGCTTGTATTGCAAGCGTAGAAACTGTTCGTTTTCTACCCAATTTATGGTTGGTTTACCACGTAGCCGAGTTGCTGACTGTTACTTCTGTTATTATTTTACAGGAGTAGATGTTTTTGGGCCATTCTTCACTCATGTTTGACCAAGCAACTTCAAGCGATACTGGTGTACATTTACGTGTCTCTCTGTACTTGCCTTTCATTTGGAGATAGCCTTCTTTCTTTCAACTAATGCCTTCAATGTTTTTAGAAGATTTATCAGCCGTAGAGGAAAGCCTCACACAATTCACTGCAATAGTGGCACGAATTTCATAGGTGCTTCTGCAGGGCTGCGACGTTTAATGATGGACCTTAATAATTCTGTTTAGAAGATTTTGCAAAAGCGCAAGAGTGAATGGAGTTTCATTCCCCCTCAGGCACCTTACATGGGAGAAGCGTGGTAACGGATTATTCAAACAATTAGGCGAATCTTAAATGCTTTATTGTTACCGTAAACGTTAACAGATGCTTCTCTTGTTACAGTTCCTGCCGAAATCGTGTCCAACATTAATTGAAAACCTTAAACACCGGTCGTCATTGATGGATCGGCAGATGAGTCTCTCACACTGAACCATTTTTGCAGTCGATATCTGTAATATTGCTGGTTGCTAATGTTTTGAGTAAATTTTTAGACATGTTGGACAAGCTGCTGAAACTGGTGTAGATCAGAAAATAAGTTTAGACGTGTTATAGCAAAAGTGAGCCACTGGCTAGTTTTGTGGTTTGTTGTAAGGCTTGGATAACTGCTAGTATGAAACGAAATAGTTGCTGATATAATAGGCTAAGCCTTTGAGGCTATAAATGATGATGCAAAAATGGAGTTTAAGTGGTACGTTAAAATTCTGTGGTTGATTTAGAAGTGAGGTTAAGTCTCATGCAGTTTAAGCCCCTATGGGTTATATTAGATATTATAGGGTTGGTGGTTAGGAAATTTAAAATAGTGATGATACTGACCAATTCAAACCCAAACCTAACCCTATAGCAACCCAAATATTAACTTTAAACCCCAATATTAAGTTTACAAATCCAAGAGAGCTTCAACTAGATGAGACCCAAATATACAATTTTTATTTGTAGAAAAAGCTCCAAGTTTTAGTTTCCGCCTATACAGAAACTAAAAAAAGACTGTTGTCTATATGAAATGATGGTAAGAAAAATATTCAAAGAAATGCAAAGGATAAAAAGTAGTACAATTTGACATGCTTAGGTCTATGTTCACAAATTCATACAATTGTTCATAATAGCATCAAGAAAAAGATGTTCACATAATAGTATTATCCAATCTATCTGATTGTAGGGGCACTGTGAACAAGCAAAGTGGTAAATAAAAGTCAATTAACTTAATTCTTCAAAGAATCTGAGAATGCCAGTTGGAATTTAGTTGAAAATTTGTAGCTTGGCGTGAATGACAAATTTACCTGCATGTTGCATTAAATCTAGTTTGGTCTAAAAAAATCTGCATTATTGATTGCTCTTTATATGGTGAACATTTTACGAATTTGAAATGCCTCGGTGGTCCCTAATTAGGACAGAGATAAAACTCGCAGGCTTTTATTACCCATTCATACCGACCGCTCATAACTAAAATTGTTAATTACAACTCTTCATGCTAAATTACGTGGTAATTGGCAGTCCTGACTAGTTAGTCTTAAAAACAAAATAGCAATTGCGTAATTCCTAAATTGGTTTTTGAGATTGACTAGCCGTTGTGGTGTAATGTTAAATGTTTCAGACTTTGCAGCTAAAGATCTGCGATTCGTTATTTTACAAAAGTACTATTGTTATTCATCAGAAAGGGCATTCCGAATTCAAATTTTACATTGCTCCAACAAAAAGCTGGTTTAAAAATCAGAGTAGGCTATCTGTAAATTTGAATGACCAGAATTTGAAGTTGTCAGTCACCTACTTGAGATTCATTACTCTTTTTCGAATCCGATTTTATACTTTTTCAGGTGTTTTTAGCGAATCTACAGTTTGTGGTGTGAAGTTTTGTGGTGGAGATTATCCTAAATTTTTTGATTCTGTGCGAAGTACGTCGGGTTTATTCTAGACTTGTGGAAAGAAATGTCTTTAAAAACGCCATCAAAAAGTAAAGTTAACAAAATCAAAACTTTGTTTACATTAATTATTTCATATATTTTGAGTAAAATAGAATTTTTTTGGTTCTATAAAGGCAGTTAAATTTAAAGATTATTTTTTATTACATTAAATATTTGAGGGCGCTTCAGAAAAACTTTAATGATTGAGCTGATTATGAGAAAAAGCAAATTTGTGGTATTTAGTTGTTTGTAAAAGCGAAACAACGACATTTCAACATTAGATTTGCTTAATTATTGACAAAAGTGCAAAAAATATTTAGAAACACCAAGAAGAGACAACTTGTGTATTCCTCTTCAACCTTGCGAAGGAGAATCGATGAAGTTTTTAATACAACTTCATGAAATCTGGACGCAATGGAAAGACTCTGGCAACGCAGGATTAACAAAGGAAACATCTCTTGCTTGTCTTCAAAGCAATGATTGCATTGATCAAATTAGTTGAGTGCATGCATACAACAAACACTTTTGAATATGTACTTACCGGGAAGTACATGTTGAATCCGGCTGAGGGAACGTTCGGTTGGCACAGGCAGGCCAATGGTGGGAATTTTTTCATGTCTATCAAACAATTGCTTTTAGCTGAAAAAAATTCATGTTTTGAGCTCACTGCAACAAAAAGCGTTAATTTCAGCATCTTAATTGCCTTCAGCTGAACCTATTGGACTTGATTGGTCTCCACCTAGTAAACCGCCTAATTGTAATTGACTTCATACATTTTTTATTGAACGTGAAGTTGTTGATAACTTGCAAGAAATGTGCGAGTTGGATGCAAGCATCACCTTTTTTGTAAGTGGATGCATTGGACGCATTATTGGTTGTCGGCAGAGACGTAGCAGCCGCCCCCCAAACCCCCCAATTGGGGGGGCCCAGGCCAACTTTGGGGGCCCAAGTTAGTCTGAAATTGCTTTTTGGCTACGTGACTATTTTCAGTTCAGCAGACTTGTTTACAACCGATTTAAACTGTAGGAAGAAATTGGCTTGTGACATCATAAGTGAATGCAACGTCATTTTATCTCGCAGAATCTAGAATATTTCGATTGATTTTCTGGTAGAATCTTGAATATTCGATTGACGTAACAATGCCGTTGTTACGCAACAATCATAGAATGGTCTGGAATTCTGTTTGGCTATAAATACCGGGACAATATATATACACTGCAGAGTGCAGATAAAGTATTTTATTGACATTGTATAGAATGAAACCTTCAAAAAGTGGTGCTCAAAAGAGAAAAGAAGCAGCCACTGCTCGAGATGCTGTAGCGAAATTGCCCAAGATGACAGATTTTTTTAAGATTACTGAGCAGAGTAGACCTGGCACTAGTACCGAGAGGGATGAAGAAAACTATAGTGTACAAGAAAAAGAAGACTATGACGATCAGCATCAAAGTGATTGTGAATTTCCAGAAAATGTAAGTTGTGATTTACCTGCCAATACGCAACCTTCAATATCAAAAATAACTGAATCTCAATTTACCCCTATCCCTGATGACCCATGTAAATGGCCTGAAAGTATTTCTGATGCTCAACGATGTGATATAGTAAAGCGTGGCCCACATCAACTAATAATGAATTTTCCATATAATAACACAACTCCAAGGCGACGTTTTTCCTCCAACCATTATAAACGTGTGTTACCTAATGGTGAAAATGTTTCACGGTCGTGGCTAGTTTATTCTGGGGAATCAGATCAAGTTTTTTGCTTTTGTTGTAAGCTATTTGGTAAAACACTAAGCCCCTTTTGTAGTGGTATAAATACATGGGAGGGTTTTTCGAAAAAACTGAAAGACCATGAAAACGGCATTTCCCACCAAGAATGCTGCAGTCAATGGATGTTGCTAGCTGAAGGGATAAGAAATTCATTCACTATCGACAAACGCGAGATGAATATTTTTTTCAATGAAAGACGTTTTTGGAGAAATGTTTTAGAGAGACTTATCGACATTGCCTTGTTTCTATCGGAAAGGAATCTTGCTTTTAGAGGATCTGAAGAAGTCTTAGGATCTCCTCACGATGGAAATTTTCTGGGTATATTTGAGCTTTTGGCAAGAAGAGATCCGATCCTAAAAGAGCTTCAAGACAGAATCAAGAATAAAAACACTAAAGATCACTATTTGAGTCCTACCATACAAAATGAACTAATTGAATTGCTAGCGACAGAAGTTGAAAAAGAAAATTTACAGCAATTGAAATTGGCAAAATATTTTTCTATAATTTTGGACTGCACTCCAGATATGTGACATCATGAACAAATGTCTGTCATTCTCCGTTATGTACTATGTAATGAAGAAGCTGCTGTTGTTAAAGAAACATTTTTTGGCTACTTGAGAATAAGTGACAGTACTGGGAAAGGCTTGTTAGACGCTTTCTTAGAAAAAGCAACCGAACTGCAACTCGAATTGTCTGATTGTCAAGGTCAGTCATATGATAATGGTGCTAACATGAAAGGAAAACATTCTGGGGTCCAAGCAAGAATGCTAGACATCAATCCCAAAGCTGTTTACGTGCCCTGTGCAAACCATACCCTTAACTTAGTTGTTGTTGACAGTGCTAATTCATCGACGGAAGCATTGATATTTTTTGGAGTACTTACAAGGTTGTATGTGCTGTTTTCTTCCTCTGCTCAGCGTTGGGAAATTTTGAAGAAACATGTGGAGCTGTCCATAAAGTCACAATCTGATACTCGTTGGGAAAGCAGAATTAAATGCATCAAACCTCTTCGATACAATTTAAAAGAGGTGTTGCTGGCACTGAAAGACTTGGAAGCCATTTCCATAGAAAGAAAAGATGGAAGAGCTGCCTCAGAAACAAAATCGTTGATAGCTCATTTATCAAAATGGAGTTTTCTTTTGTCGGTGTTTATTTGGTATAATATCCTATTCCAAGTCAATAAAGCAAGCATGATTCTTCAATCGTATGGAGTCTCCCTTCATACAATGGAAACGGAAATCCAGGCAACTGAAAAGTTTTTGCAAAACTATCGCACAACGGGTTATGACAGTGCCGCAACATCTGCTGTTGAAATAGCACAGGAATTGGATATTGATCCTTCTTTTCCTCCGTCAAGAAGTGGAAAGAAAAGAAGATTGTTTGATTACCAAGGTGAAGAGGAACAACGAGCTACTCCTAAACTGAAATTTAAAAGCAACTTTTTCTATCCATTAGTAGACCAGGCTATTATGTCAATAAAGGAGCGCTTTAATTTGTTACGTGAGGTTTCTTCCGCCTTTTCGTTTTTGTACACACGAGACAAACTTTTGCTTGTGCAACAAGAAAATGCTCTTCTTACTTGCTGTAAAGAGTTCCAAAAAAAGTTCGGTGACATTGATTCTGATGAAATGAGCGCTGAGCTACAGCGGTTTGTTTTAATTTTACAAAAAAACGCAATCTCAATACGGCTCAAGACTTTCTGAACTATCTTCTAAAGACTCATTTATTTGAATTGTATCCGAATGTGTACATCGCACTTCGAATCTTACTAACTTGCCCCGTGACTGTTGCCAGCGCTGGAAGTAGCTTCAGCAAATTGAAACTGATCAAAACTTTTAATAGAACGTCTATGACAGACAGTAGACTATCTTCATTAGCCATGTTGTCAATCGAAAATGACTGCGCCCGATCTCTTGATTATGACAATGTCATAACAGCATTTGCGAACAAAAAGGTTCGCTCCAGACTATTTAAATGATACTGTGTTTTTATAACTTTTTCATGTTTTTCAGTGTCATTGCTTTCGTTTCGCAGTGTCTGCATAAATGTCCTACTGAACTCTGGCATCGGTGCCGAATTTTTTATGACTTGCACCTTCGGTATCGGCATGCTTTATTCTGACATTAGCCTGTTTACTTATGTACAAATTGTGGTGTATTTTCTTAATGCAGCTTTTCAATTTTACACCTCTAAAGTGATATGACCTGTGCGCAGGGGCTCTTGCGCTTACTTTGGGGGGCCGAAGTTGGAGTGCTACGGGACTGGTAGTCGGCAAAATGTCCAGCATGTAAAGACATACTTTTGATGAACCATGATAACGAGATCTTTCTCAGCGATTATGTTCCACAAGATTATATGAAACTCTTCAATGATGCTGATGGCGGATCACTTGCAGTGCCAACGGAATTTTATTTTGCTTTAACGGCTCTTGCTGTGCACGGTTACAACGCTATTTTTTCTGATGATACTATAAAAGAACGACTTTTATCACTAAGCAAACAACGTTTGATTTTTGTTGTTTCTATTTTAAAAGTAATTGCAGTTTCTGATTATATAGATTTGTTAAACCAAAAATGTACCGACCATCACTTCAATTTCGAATTAATCTTGCAAACTGCGTACAATTATTATGCCAAAAATGAACTTAAAAGATTGAATTCAAGATCAGGTGATCTGTCTGCGAAAATGGCTCAAGACATGCGAAAGCCAAACAGTAAAACTGTGAAAGAATGCTACAATTAAATTACGCACTGTGATCGAAAGGTTAATCAGTATTTTCAGTGCTTGAGCTTTTCTGTAGGCCCCTTTTATTCAAATTTGTTTCGTAATGATTTGAATTTTGGCAAATAATAATCGAGCTAGATCAAAATTTAAATCAAATTGCAAATATGAGTGTATACAAATAAAAAGACAAGATTGCTAATTGAAGTGTGACGTCATACATGACGTCAAGTAAAATGACGTCATGACAGACGTCGGAATAATGAAGTTTCATCATCAGTAATTTTAAATGTATGTTTGTTGCACAAATTTGTTTGAGCACAGTAACGTGGCTATTGTCACAAGCACGATTGAGTTTCACATCCCAAAGTTCTAACTATTCCTGACTTGTGATAGTGCATATGGGGTGGTAGAGGAATGCCCGATGAATGGAAAACTAATTTGATTACCAATATTTTTAAAGAAATGATGATGTTTCGAGCTGTGATCATACAGAGGAGTAAAACTGCTAGAACGTGCCATGAAAGTTATTGAAAGAGTTTTAGAGAGGCAAATACGAACACTGATCTCTCTTCTCTCAGATTTTAATCCCATTTATATATATATATATATAATTGCCGGTGGCTTAATTACCAATTTGGGATCGCCACAGCAGAAATCTGTATTTTCTGGCATTTTTGGTGAAATATGAACACTGATCAGTTTGAATCAAATGCAATTTGGATTTAAGCCAAGAAAAGGAACAGTGGATGCAATAATCAGAGTGAGGAGAATGTAGAAGGAATATCAAAAGAAGGGCAATAAGTTGTATGTGTGTTTTATTGATATGGAAAAGGTTTTTGATAGCTTTCCAAGAAAAGTGATGGAGTGGACCATGAGAAAGAAGAGCTTATTGGAAGTAATGGTTCGAGCAGTTATGAGCTTGTATAATGGCGCAAACACAAGAGTGAGAATGAGATTTGGGTTTTAGAGGAATTCGAAGTAAAGATTGGTGTACATCAAAGACCTGTGCTGTTGCTTCTTTTGTTTGCAATAATTGTGGACGTTATTACAGAGAAAGCAAGAAGGGAAGTGGTTAATGAATTACTGCATGCAGATGACCTTGTTCTCATGAGCAAAAACACGGAAGACTAAAAAAACATTTTAGAATTGGAAGGATGCACTAGAAAGTAAGCGCTTGAAGTTCAACATCAGAAAAACAAAAGTGGTTGTAAGCGGGTCGGAAGGAAATCTGTTTAAAGCAAGATAGATCCACGTGTAGTTTGTGGGAGAAGAACAATGGGCAATTTAGTGTTGTCCACAAAATGTGGAAACTGGGTTCTTGGCAGATGTGTAAAAATAAATAGAGTTACCGCTAGAGTGGCAACGCGTTTTGTTTGCTTCAAGACTTCTACAGATTCAGAGTTAGAATAAGTTGTGTGAAATTTTATATTTGTTTTTGTTCTATCTATTTGCCATTTTTTAAAAGTCGATCTAAGAAAAAGAATGCTTAAATAAACTGTTATGTATTGCGCAATAGTTTGCGCACCTGTGTGTTAAATAGTTTTCTGAAGCAACAAAAATCACATTAATTCGATTTCTCGCAGCCTCACAATCGATTTTTAAGATACTCAATGTCTTAATTTTTTAAATTTTTATCAACATTAATATCATGCTCCTTGCAAACACTCCAACCGCGTAAATTTATTTTCGTAGAGTCGGTGCCGTCACTAAAGTAAACAGAGTGGAGAAATCACAACTTAACGAGGAATTGCTAAAACCTGTGTTAGAACTGTTTCTAAAAACGCTATTGAAGATATTTTCTAAGGCTTCCTAAACCTTTATTTCCCAAACTGACTTAACGAGAAATTGCCAAAACCTATGAAAGAACTGTTTCTAAAAACGCTACTTTTGACCAGTTTGGGAAATAAAGGTTTAGAAAGCCTTAGAAAATATCTTCAGTCGTTTTTGCGGCATTTTGGTGTTTATATTAAAGAACACTAAAGCAAAACACAATAATTCCGTTTTCTAAATATATATGAATAAGTGGTAATCCGCTTTTTTGTTTAAACCAACTGCAGGACGCCGGACGGAAGTTGGGGAAACAATAAAAAAAAAGTATCTTTATTTCGCGAAAATATAAGTTATTCTGGCCAGTTTTTTAGAACTGCTGCACCAAATATCTAAGACCATATCCAGGAATGTAATGCTAAAAAATGATCAATCATAAACTTTCCCTCACAAAAACCTCTAAAATTTGGCGAATATTCTTGATTTTATCTCCAAAATTCTGAAGATGATCTCATAAAATCATAAAACATGATTATCACCAAACATGTGGTTTGGATTAAAGCATTTTGAACCACCACCGCTTAAGTTTTTGGTTAGCTGTAATGCTTGTAAATCGTAGATATCAAGAAAATTAAAGTTTTTTTTTTATTTTAAATTAATTTTGAATTTTTTGAGGAGTTCTACGAGTTATCGACTGCACTATTGACGAACACTTTAAAAAAGCACCCATCAAAAATCAAAAAATGTAGCGAAGTAAACCTACGACGAAAAGTATGATTTACTAAAATAATTAGGCCTACATATTTTGACTATGCAGTAGTGTGGTCCAGACAACACGTCTAAATCAGCGATTTTCTATTCACTTTGCATTCTGAACCCACTGCAAAAACACTTTTTTCACATTTTCCATCAAAGTTTGCGTCACCCTGGACCAGTCGTAGGATTAAACCTATTTTTATTGGTTCGTGCAACACTTTTTCTGGGAACTTCATGATTTCCGCAAATCAGTTGTTAAACAGTATTGTGCAATACATTTCGACTATATGGGGCCAACCTGGCATGCTATAAGTGAGAGAATTAGTTGTTAAAATTTTTGAATTCACTCCTACGAAAGACGGATTAAAAAGTGTCCATCTGAAATAGAATTGAAAAATGTTTCCAAAACAGGTTTTCAACCTAAACATACCTGATAGTCTCTAAGAAAAAAGGTCGTCGACATAAATTAAGTAAGCCTCTTTATTGAGCCATATTAACGAATCACAAATGCGAAGATAAGCAACGCGACAAACAATTACCAATCAGGAAACCCAAAGTAGGTTTACATCATCATGTTTCCACTGTCAAGCATGATAGCTTTAACGCATGGCTAGTTGCAGCAAAGAAATAGTTTAAGCGAGACTTGAGAAGTAATGCGAAGTCTTAGGAAAGAGCTGCAGGGGTTATGACGTAAAGTATGTACTCCACACTAATAATATTGGGTTTAGATAATCAAACAAATTGCCTCCCCAGTAAAACAAATTATGGGCGAGACCATTACTGTCAGTACTGTCCATAGCAAAATGGAGGTAGTCAGCTTCGTTGAGATCGTATGGGGTTATAACACTCATATTTAGGGATGGGATAAGGTGATGGAATGTGAGATTGAGTAGCCGAAGGCTTGGCTGCTGGCACATCATCAGGAACACACAATAGACATGTTGGTAGGTTACTCGGCTTGTTATCTTCTATTGAAGCATAACATTAACGGATCTTGTTGATATGACGTCCCATACGACTCCTTTTTGAGCAATGCATACGTGAAAAAAGACGGATGCCTCTGCATGGTAAAATAACACCATGAACCCAAAGTAGATCACGGTTTTCTTTCTGGATCACAGTAAAGCGCATAAACTGGATTACCAACTTTCAAAGAACAAATTTGTTTCATAGAGTTTTTTGGATGAGGAAGTTGCAAGGATACCGAAATCAAAGTTAATTTTAGTACTAATCTGACGACTATTTACTTACTTACTGGAGAGCAAGTAATGAGTAGGTGTCCGGTGGTAGATAAGCAGAAATTCTTGCGAGACTTCCTTGGAAGGTTTTAAAGATTTGCATAAAGCTTATTCGAATGTTCTCACCAAAGTTCAGCTGCACTATTTATCGCAGCATGGTAAGGTGCACTAGTAAGGTGAACAATGCTTCTCTCCTTGCAGTATTGTTGATTGAACTCCTTGAAAGTAAAAGTGGTCGCGTTGTCCGATATAACAGCATGCAGGAGTCCGAAATGTGCATAACTGCCCTCAAGAAGAATCACAAATAGAAAATATTTTTGAAGTTATAAATGTAGCTTACATCTCTGGTCTTCTTGTGACGCAGTAGTCCTGAAAAAATCTTATAGATTAAAACAGGCCTGTCGGCATTTGTCATTGATTATAGTCTTGTTCGAGACAGACTTAATGGGATAGATGCAAGGATACTTTGAGCAAGCATCAATCATCACAAAGAAATATTGGCCCAAACAATTGATAGCACAATCCACATGAATTTTGCTTCATGGCTTCTTTGGCGTCATCCACGGTTGCCCAAGAGCTTGAATAGTCACCGAATGATGTTGATCACATACAGAGCACTGTTGGCCCATCTTAGAAACGTCCAATACAACATTTTGCCAATAAACCGGGATGCAATCCGATTGGTTCATTCGCTAATTGCCAAAATGTCCTTCGTGAAGAAGGAACATGTCACGAATAAGTAAATTCGCTTAAAAGAATAGTTTTTATACATGTACAGTACCGGCGCGATGGTTTAGTGGGTAGAGCGTCCGCTTCGCAGTCGGTAGACCTGTGGTTTATTTCCCAAGTGGAGTCATACCAAAAGACTTTAAAAAATGGTATTCACAGCTTCCCTGCTTGGCGCTTAGCACATAAGGGATAGTGTGGAGAACAAGCCAGCAAGCTTGCTTGTTGTATCCTTGGGCAAGACACTTACTTAACGGAATGCCTCCATCTTTATTTGGCAGACAGATGGTGGGACCAAGCAGTCTACCAAGCCGTGATGGCCCAGTCTGACGAAAGACATGCAAACCGAGCATGAGCTCATACGCGTGAATGAATGAATATATGTATAGTCATTGTAAACTGTTGTTTTATTTACAGTAATCTTTCTTTAATTGTAAATCTGAATGGTCTGAAGCCCTAACTTACTAAACTGTTTTCAAAAAAAAACCTTTTTTCTTTCGGTTATATAAATAGATTTGTAACTCACGCACTTTTCTGACGTCACTAAGTTTTCCAGTGTATTCTAGTGATTCTTGTTTCTTCTCGAAGATTTTTCTTTTTTTTTTATTATTTCCAATTACGTAATTTATTAACGGTGGTTTTCCTGTGTCACGTGATGTTTTAGCAATTTCTAGGTTATTTTCCAAGCCTTATATATAAGGCGGCGAGATTTTTTTATTCATTCAAAGATTCAGAGAGATTGAGTAGTAGGTCAGAGTAGAGTTGAGATTAGAGTGTTGTAAAAGGCGTTGTTGTGTGGTGATTGTTGTGACAGGAATCAAGCGATTATTTTGGCGGCTTTAGTTTTAGTTAGTCACTAATATTTAATTATTGAAGTGCTTTAGTTCTGTGTTTTGGCAAGCAAAGGAATTCGAAGTTATGAAGTGGTTTGTAAATATATTGTTCAGTTCTTGATCGACAAGTGCGCGGGTTAAAGTATCTTAGTGGAAGCCAATTTTTTCCTAGATATTAATTCGCAACCAAAGTTAATTATTCGATCGATACTGCAAGTCGCTTCAATTTAAGAAGTAAAATTAAAGTCGAAATAGGATCAAAACTCCATTGAAACGCGACAGAACAAACCAACATTCCTCAAAATTTCAGATTTAATCTTACGTGCTTCGCAAAGTAGTACCGTAGGAAGTAGAAAACGAAGATAAAAGTCTTCGATAAACTTCAACCAGATCATCATCAGCAACACAAATTCACCAATTTTTACGAACAAAGTGAATCACGTGAGAAAGAGCATGTTTTTCAGCGGTCTCCTAGTGGGGCGTTTGCGAAGCAGTTTCCGTAACCTCACGACTCAATAATTATAACAGCACAAACAATGTTAACGTCTTTATCACTGTTCTCCTAGTCCAAGGGTCGGCAACTTTTTACCGTCAAAGAGCCATTTGGACCCGTTTGCCACAGCAAGGAGACCGATGAGAGCCACAACAATTCTACGGAGCATAGGTTATAAGTGTTTTCCAAAAAAAAAAAAAAAAGGTCTTCACATGTAGTTAGAGGCATTGATCTGAGTATCATTTTACACTCACCTGCTTCAAAGAACAGCAAAAGAGCCGCAGATGGGCAGATGGGAGGCAAAAGAGCCACATGCGGCTCCGGAGCCGCAGGTTGCCGACCTATGTCCTAGTCAAAGTTTTTCAAACTGATTATTAGCAGCAGCAAGAAGTGACCAATCTTCACGTACAAATCAAACCACCTGACAAAGACAGGACTTTTAGCACTCCCCTTAAACAGAACACTAGTGAATCAGTCTCAATAACTTGACGACTTAATGATTAAAGAGCTCAAACAATGGTAATGCCTTGCTCACATCTCTCTAACTATAATTTTACGTCACTTCCCGACGGTAATCAACTAAGAGCATCACCATTTGCGTGATCTTTTGTCCACCGATATTTAACGTCGTGCTCGAGCTGACTCAAAAACAATGCTCATTGCGCAAGACAATTTACTACTAAAATCGGATCGTTTTGTGCGGAACAAACATTGCAATCAATGATTCATGTTCTGTCACCACAAAAAATATTCTTCAAAACAGAAATTAATATAACTTTGTTAAAGCAAATATTATATCAAAAGCTGCTTGCTGAATTTGGCTGTAATTACGTTGTAAAAGCAACGTTTTGAGACATTAGCAATAGGTCGTTCAGTTGCATCCAGATAAAAATGAAACAGAGTAACTCCAATTCCAGCATTGGATGCATCGCTGTGATGCCAATTGCAACAGATAAATTGAAGCAAGCCAGAATAATGCCTATAAAAAGCAGCACTATCAACTTTGTAAAGTGATGGCCCTCTTGTTTACTCCACATCCACGCAACGTCAAAATGTGTCAGGCTGCACAACAGTTCTGCTAAAGCACAAAAATTGAGCGGTAAAAATTTTGAATGAAATTGGACAGATCCAAGATTGCAATGCAATAATGAGATATCAGTAGAAGATGTCATCAATCTTTGGACTTTTAGAAGAGCCATCAGATAAAAACATGCCCAAGGTGTTTAATACAAGATAGGGTAAACCAATATTTCTTCCTGTGACAACGCAAATATTTATTTTCCAGCGGCTTTGATAAGTGCTGGAGATTCCGCAAATGTTCCTCAACCGTAGATCCGCTAATCAAAATATCATCCAAGTACACAGCCACTAAGTGCTGTCGCCAGAGCTAATGCAGTTTTGGAGCACAAGCATAAAGTGAGAGGGCACTAAATCATATGTGAGATATAGCGTTGCAGACAAAAACTAAAGTTTTACGGCTGAAAAGGCTGTGCTATTTTTAAAATATTGTGTTTTTGTTAAAAAAGAGCTTTAAAATATAGAATGGTTTATGGCAGCAGTGCGCAATCTGCCGCCCGGTGCCAAAGGCAACCTGCAACGAAAAACTTTGTAGCCTTTGTACATTATTTAAGGAACACTATGGATTACGAACTCTAAATGGCGCGCGAAATTTTCAAGAAGACTGAAGTTGGCTGCCTGCAAAAGAAGGTTGCACAATCCAGGCTTATGAAATAGCGTACAAAGCGAGATTTTGTGATGTTACCAGTGATATAGTTCAAGGATATGCATGAACCAATTTGGAAGGAGTTGAATATTTTGCGTACCAGTTTGAGAGTATATTGCAAACACAGGCATCCTGAACCTACTTTTTTGCACTGGTTAGTCGCCAATTTTAAGTTTTGTTTTTGGGAACAATGTTTACAAAGAGCAAATTTATCAATTTATGTCGAAATACAACATTCAGACCTTTTTCTTTTTTGAAGGTCAATTAATTAGTTTCGCATCAACTTCGCGTCACAAAATCTTACGTTGTTTGCCTTAATTTGCACACCTCTACACTCAGTAAAACAAGGAATTCAGAGTAGCTTAAATAAGAAGTACAAGCAGCCGTCAGGGGAGCACGGCTCCCCGCTGTGAAAGCACTTTAGCTATTTCTGGAAGATTACCGGTTATTTTATTTATGATCTGCTGAAAATTCCCTGGCACTGAAAAAATACCGAAAGACATTACGTTTTAAAGCCGTTCACCTGGATGTGTACTGTGCGATAAATGCTTGCGGTATTTTTGGGCCAGTCGCATCTGGTTATACGCATCAGCCAGATTAGTTTTGGTGAAGCCTGCCCCACCACAGAAGCGTTGCATCAAGTTCTCAGATGATGGTAGAGATGTCGATGAACTTTCGACAGCGGATTGACAGTGACGGAATAATCGCGACACTTCCGGATTGCTGCTATGCCATCAGGACTTGAAACTTTTTGTGCAGGCACCACCGGTGCACCCCAGTTGCAGAACTGTGTAAATATCCAGTCGTCCTTAACTAGACCTGCATCAAGAGCATGAGGCACACTAAGTCATTAAGCATGGAAATGGTGCTGAACTTGGTTGTTAAAAACGGGTTTTACGTCACGCTTGAATTTGATTTTCAGCTCGTAGTCCCTATGCGCTCCATGTTCTTGCTTGAAACATCATTGCACTGTGGACCCAATCTCTGGCATTTCTTCAACAGCTACTTTGAATTCGGTTTTCCTTCTTTTGAATTAGTGCTGACTTGCAAAGTTAGCAAACTATTATTTACTGAAATATCAAAGTTTTTAATTGCAGTATGTCTCAATAAAAAATCAGGACTATTGCTAACCAAAAACATGTGATCATCGTGCTTGCCGCTGGCTGGATAAAATACATTTGCAATAAATGAGCCTTAGATTAGCCTAAGATGTCCTGAAGCACACTAACATTGAGTGTAGCTTATTGTTCGCTCCGTTGTTCGCTCCGTTGTTCGCCGCCCAATTCAGACCAAACATGTATCGAAATGAAATTGTCACATGTCGCGGTATCCAACTCCAACGCACTGATGGAGAATGTATTGAAGCTGTACATTCCACCTTTAGCAACTTGTCAATAGAATTAATTCGATTGTTAACGTGTATGCACTTAAGATTGCGCGGTATCGTAATTTTAGTCTTTTTGCGACACACAATTTCTATATGATCAACAACGCAACAATAACGGCTGGTAGTAGATTCATATTAACAGGCCGATGTTTAATGATGAGGATTACCTCATGCCTAACAATTGCCTGCATTGGCATTGATTAAGAAAGAGCTCTTAGCAGATTTCTCTTTGAGCTTTTTTCCATGAAAACTTGAGCCACTGTAGAAAAAAATGCATAAGGTGTCCTATACAGTTTCTCTGCCAACCATAGCAACGTCGTAGGTCCCCGTTGCGAATTGGACCGCCTTCACAAAAATAGATTCTTTGTCATAATTTTAACCAGTACCTTCAAAACTGCTTCATTTTTGATTGTACAAATAAAGCAGGTCGGTAACGCTTTATTCAAAGGATTTACTACGATAGCAAAGTAACAAGTAGGCGCGGCTTGTCTAGTAGAGCAGCAAGTTCTTGAACGGTTTCGCTAGGTTTTCTTTTCATGTCATTCTACAAGCAAAAACGTTCATGTAAAACGAACTTTTTTGGATGGCGTTGTTTTATCATGTGTTGCTGAATTCAGTCCATCGTGAGATCGTTCGCAGCTTCTAGCAAGGTTTCCTGAACTTCATGCAAATAGTACACAGGCGTTGGAAGAATGGGATTAAAGAGGCTGAAGCCCCTTCATTTTTTCAGCCACCCTTTTGCTTTTTGAACCCCCCATAGTTCTCTTTTCCACCCAATAACACTATCTTAGTCTTCAATAAATCACAAATAAAAGTTAAAACTAGTTTCAATACACAATGTAGTCTGCAATCTGCATAAACGTATCATTCAAGGTTGGTTTTTGTGACCCTTGTTCAATTTGTATTGTCCATATTACATCTCAAACCTAATTTTCAGTGTGAATATTAAATTTTATGTTTATGAATTTATCTTTTTCAGCCCTCCCATGTCAAAATAGGCTCCAACGCCATTGAGATAGTGACAGAATAATTTGTAAGAAAAAATTTAGCAAATCGAGCATCAGGCACTGAATTTTCCGTCGTAAAGATATAAAAACGTGACTACAGTAATTCGTCTACACTTATGCAGTAAAATGAAAAGCTTCAGATTTTGGGATAGTTTGGGGCGAAACTACTTCTGGCTGTTGTCTGACTTGGAAGCTTGCTTGTAAAGCAATTGAAAGTGTCCTCATCATTTTGAAAAATTTTTCTTGTTGCAAGCGCTGCTGCCTTTTGAACAGCTAAATCAGAACTTTCACAGTCGTTTTGTATGTACCTTCAGACTTTGAACTTTCAGCCATCCTCGTCTCAAACTTTTGTTGTGTTTATATAATGAAGATAAAACTGCACATACTTTGAGTCAGATTTGATATTTTGAACAGTAAAATATTGTTAATTCTGAACCACAGTAGAGATACGAGACAAACTTTAATTCAAAAGTATTGTCGATTTAAACGAATTTAATTAAATAGTAGAAATAGAATAAAATGATGAATTACACAAAGGTACTTGCTTACAGTATACACGAACCTAGTGAGCCGCACAAACGAATCACAAATACCAGCATATGAAACGCAACAAACAATGACCAATCAGGAAACGCCAAGTAAGATTATATTGTTATATTCTCGCTGCCAAACATTACAGTTTTAAGGCAAGGCAGGTAGCAGCTGAAAATGTTAAAGCAAGGCTTGAAAAGTAATGAGAAATCTTTGTAAAGCGCTGCAGAGTTTACCACGAAAAGCATATACTCCACACTATTGCTATCAAGCCCAGATTACTAAACGATGCGGGATAAATTTTACTTGGTAAATTGATAAACAATGGAGACTGACCTAGCCTATTATCACGAGTAAACCAAGTTTGGGATTTTGGAAATGTTTCCATAGCAATGGAAGATCTTGAAGTCATATCAGCTGGATTGAATTTAGTGGGAAGCATTTTTAGTGGGGACGCTGACTGCAATTAACTGCGACGCTGAATAACGAAAACTCTTGACTAGCGACGAAAACTCGAAAACTTATTCTCAATTTTTGAAGTACAGCAGTAGAATCGGGACAAACGGTTGAAGTACAAACCGGAACTGGTAACTCTTTTGGGAATAGCATGTCTGATCTTATCGAGAGAGCAGCTGTTGGGTATTTCAGTCATGGTATGCTCTTTGTTTTCAAAGAACCAAGTCTGAAGTTCGCTTTGACTGTTATAAGGATGATTTTGTTTTTACGCGTTATTTGCAAAAGCTTTGTTTGAGATGACGTCAGGCTTGCAGAGCGCGTCTTTTTTGTATAATCACGTGATTTTGACAAGCGCGCTTGTGCTTGCGTGTGGATTTCGTGCAAGCCTGCTGTCTTGGTCGATATTTAAATTGAAGTATTATTTGTTGACAGTTTGCGATGGGATTTTAGTTTTCTATTATATAACTTTCAATAACATTTACTACTTTGAAGTTAACATTAATTTACGAAAACAACAATAATCTTCTTTGGTTTGCATGATATTATATTTAATCTTTTTCCATATTCCATTTGAATAAGTTACAATGTGTGAGTAATTTTGAAATTATTTGAGCCAAGAAAGGATTGGAAGGAAACAGATTTCGAATCGTCGAAACAATGACAAAAGTGTTATCTTACCATGATTATCCACCACACCAAGATATAACTGCAAGCACTGCAGGAATTCGCATAAGCATTTGTAAAGTGGGGTGGCTCGTAGGAGATAGTTCTATCAAAGTCTAATTGGTCTGAATATGCCAACAGTAAGTTTTTGTAGTTGAGTTAAGATTTGAAGCAATGATTTCCAATGCAAAGTTTCTGTTATTATCATCCTAACATAATCTCTGCTTGCAGAAACTTTGAAACAAAATTTTGGGTTGCAAGGTAGGCTAATTGGGAATAGCAACAATAAAGGATTATGCAAAGAGCAAAGAATTGGCATGATGCCGTGGCGGGTAAAGAGTGTGGCCATATGTTTACCTTAAACTTAATCTCATTTTTGTTATTGTTTCATCTTATTTGCAAAGTTTATTCAATAGTGTTATTGTCAAAGTCAGGATTTTGCCAATCAATACTACGTTATGGACCTGAAATAGCCTGCAAAACAGATGAATTATTGAAAAACCAATTGGTAAAATGGAACTCACCCTTTTACAGCAGCTATGAAAGTTGAATCACAACTATTACGCTTTTTTTCAAGTGGGACAGAATACTGTCGTCCTCACAAAAATTATAGTAGCCTATAATTTTGATTATATAAGATGTATCGAATATATCACCATCTAATTCTCTTCTGTAGTCACAAATTGTTTGTCGCAAATTTAAAGCGGCACAACTTGGTGAAAATGTGGCAACAAGCAAGTGCACCATCAACTGGTAGATTTCAGGTTAAGCTAAAGGATTATCTTGAAGCCACTACCAGAATTAAAGAGCATGGCAATGCAAAGGATCTTCACGAACTTGGTAAAAAATCAGTTCTATGTCGGCAGTGATCATCACTTGTTCTTTTCAATAGTAGATAACAATATTTTAAATGGGACTCTTGACTAGATCGGCGCCAGGCATCAGAGCATTGTTTAAAGAAACACCCTTTTACTTTGCTGTATGATCGAGCACCACTCGAACTTAAAACGGCTTGCTGGGAATAAGTGCTTAGTGGTAGAGCAGATACGGTTTTGCTGCATGAGTATTGACTTCATCAAGAGAAATTTTTTGAGTATGTCTTTTCTTAAAATAGTTGCAGTTCCTTAACATTGATGTATTTCTGATGCAATACTATATCTATTCAAAAACGTTTACAAACATTCCAAATTCCTCTCGACGACGCCTCGATTGTCACAGAGCAGAATAACATTTGGTCTCCGTGACTAAGGACAAACGAAATGGTTTTCTTCTTATTACCCAATTTTTCAAAATTTTACGCCATAATTAGTTCACTTGTGTTGCAACCGAAATGCCAAGGGGAGCTAGTGCTCCATTACCCCCTCCTTTCAGTGAACGTTCATGCCAACACGGGAAGCAAGATTCAAAATGAAGGAAAAATTCATCAAAGAAATGACAAAATCATTACACTTGATGTCAGATTACTTAAAAATTAAAAGCAATTCTTTATGAAACTCCACGCATTTTGAGACGTTTTCGCGGAAAAACTAATAGCAAGCTAGCCTGTAATAAAAGTTGAAATAATCATCACTAAAATCTGCACACAAGATTTTAAATAACAGACGTGTTTCGAGCACCCCATTTTACGTAGTTAAATGACTGAACCAACAGTGATTACCTGCTACATTGTTTAGCTGAAACGACTTCGCATAACAATACTAACGGTGATTTATGCACTGAACCAATGATACATGAAGAACTTTTTGATGGCAGGTACTGCGAAACCAGAACTTTGTCCTGACCTAGCTGATGCTCCATCGGATGTGCAGCCTTTTTAATTTTCCCACTTCAAACCATGTTGCTTAAAAAACCAGTAGACCATTTGAAAAATATCATTTTCTTTACTAGCTAGTTTTAGTGCTGCATTCATTAAAACTCTTCTTCAGTGCTTTTTTTCTTACATATGCAATAAGAAGGTTAGTATCTGAAAACCTTCTGTCACATGTGCAGACTCATAAAGTTGAATTGCAAAACTACTCTCATACTTGAAAATCTCAGTAATCATTTGATGGAAAAAAAAGTATTGATGTTTCTTCAAATTGACGTTGGACAGTAATGTAAGATAGAAAAATACGGTTAGGCTTTTTCACCAATTTATTCTCGAAGACAACATCCTGTTACTTTTGCTGCTAGAATAACAAGGATTTCCCCAATGGTGTGAGGTTAATTAAGCATCTTCACCAAGCCAGAAAGTGCTTTAGTTAAAGCCCCAACAACGCATATGAATTATTGCTGAAGTACTAAAAATTTGTGAGTTCATGTAAAATACGTACCATAAAGAAAAGTTTATACTGTTATTCTGGCAACCAGGTATTTTTGATAAATTCATTTTATTTAGCTCTTCTGGTAATGTAACGTTTATTTAAGTTGATACAAATTCTTACCAAGCATGCAAAAAACTTCAATATCCGTCAACGTTTCGAACAGTTATACAGCTGTTCTTCATCAGGACTAATAATAATAAACGAAAGCACGAGTGAGGCAATATAAATAATGTGCTACGCAATCGAAAGAAAAAGGCAAAACAAAAGGTTTAAAGGCGAATAATAAACAACTGTAGATTACGTCAAATTATCATAAATTTCAGAATAAAAACAATTTTCTTTATCATTGATTGAATTTTCAGAATTATGAATAAAAAAAGATTCAAGAAATCGGCATTTGGTAAAATCTATTTCAAAGGTTAAAATTTTGCTATGATCCCAGTCAACTCGGTGATCTTTGGTGATGACATGCTTAACCAATGCCGTTTTTTATTAAAATTGTTGTCATCAGCTTTTGCCAGATTTGCTGGCTTTAAATCTCTTTTATGCTCAGCCAATCTTGTTTTGTAAGCCCGTCCAGTTTCCCCAATGTAGATACCAGTGCAATCTCGACAAGGAATCTGGTAAACTACACCAGGTCGAGACGACCTTTCAACCGAGTCCTTTGCCTTTGGTAACATCTATATATATAAAACTCAAAGTTTGTCTGTCTGTCTGTCTGTCCGCTATAGAAATAAAACTGGAGACATTTAGATACAAACAAACATATGAATCTTATATAACTTTTTCCAGGGAAGCCAAGTACGGTATTTTGATTTCGATCAGAATCGTCTTTGGGGGGCTACGAGCCTATATTCATTCAACTGTTGCCAAATGCGCTACAAACAGTTGCCACAAAATAACTTATTTTATATTTGTAAATTTTGTTTCGATTGTTATTGGGTTTCAGTAGTGTAGTGGTTATCACGCTCGCCTCATACGCCAGAGGTCAACGGTTCGAGCCCGGGCTGAAACATAGGTTTTATTTTTGATACAATTACACGTTTTATGGAGTGACCACAAAGAAGTCCAAATGGTATTTTGATTTCGATCAGAATCGTCTATGGGGGGCTACGAGCCTATAAAATATAGAGTTGTCTAAAGTTTTTGTTAGGTACCACAAACAGAAATAAATTTATGGCAAATATAAATCCAAATTTGATGGTTATGCGCAAGACTGTACTTTTAGGGTCACTCCTTTACCCGTTGTTGATCGGGTAAATATAACGTTCTCCAGGGAAGCGAAGTACGGTATCTTGATTTCGATCAGAATCGTCTATGGGGGGATACGAGCCTATGGGGCTCTACTAGAGGCCTATTTGTGCTGTTGTACGATGAAATAAAAATCATGAAAGCACATTAAAATATATGGTTATTCAATGTAAAAATTTAATCAGTCTTTACATTTTACCCGATCAACCACCGGTAAATCTGTGTTATTTTGATTTCGATTAGAATCGTCTATGGGGGGCTACGAGCCTATATTTATTTTCCTTCTTTTTACATTTTACCCGATCAACGACGGGTAAATCTATATTTATTTTCCTTCTCTTTACATTTTACCCGATCAAGGACTGGTGGAAATGGGGGTCTACAAGCCTGTATTTATTCAACCTATATTAACTCACACAACAAAATTCAAAAAAATTTAATTACAAACCACAAACAGAATGTTAGAAAGGTTTATATATAAACGTTTTTGCTTGAACGAGACGTACACAATTAATTGCGCGCATGTCCGCCATTTCTGTTATTGCCGGTATATATATACCGTCGCGGGAGCGAACGCACAAAGATCGCTTGCCGGTAATTATACCCGCGCGGGATCGTAGAGTTACAATATGGTTATTCAATGTAAGAATTTTACCCGATCAACGACGCGTAAATCTGCTATAACTTTTTCCAGGGAGGCCAAGTACGGTATTTTGATTTCGCTCAGATTCGTCTATGGGGGGACTACGAGCCTATATTTATTCAACCTATATTAAAATATGGTTATTCAATGTAAAAATTTAATCAGTCTTTACATTTTACCCGATCAACGACGGGTACGGTATTTTAATTTCGATCAGAATCGTCTATGTATTTGCTAATGTATTTGTATTTGTATTTGCTAAGAAATTATGACACTGGTTGTATGCGCTTCAAACAGTTGCCACAAAATAAGTTTGTAAATTTTGAATCAATTGTTATCGCGTTTCAGTAGTATAGTGGTTATCACGCTCGCCTCACACGCCAGAGGTCAACGGTTCGAGCCCGGGCTGAAACATAGATTTTATTTTTGATACAATTATACGTTTTATAGAGTGACCACAAAGAAGTGCAAATGGTATTTTGATTTCAATCAGAATCGTCTATGGGGGGCTACGAGCCTATATTTATTTTCCTTCTCTTTACATTTTACCCGATCAACGATGGGTGGAAATCTGCTAGTGTCTTTTAAAGTTAAATGCGGTTTGCGTTTCTTAAAATTTTTGACAAAGCCTCAAAGTATCTTGGAACATAAGGCAGCACAACACGTGTTTTAATTTCCTTTTTATCCGGTAAAGATAAATTTGTTTTTGTTTTCAAACTTCTAACTGTGCGTTTTAGAAACCATTTGGGATAATCATTCTTTTTTAAAGCTTCCATAATTTTTGAAGTTTCTAATGTTTTATTTGCCCGCTTGGAATTTAATTGTGATTGAGCTCTTTTTAAAAGACACTTTACCAGTCCTTGCTGCTGATTCATGAAATGCGCTGAGTTAAAATTTAGATATCTGTTAGTGTGCGTTGGCTTTTTATAAATCTTTGTCATTAATTCCCCACTAGCTTCTCGAGTAACACAGACATCCAAAAAAGGCATGGAATTGTTGGTCTCATGTTCTATGGAAAATTTTGTATTGGCTTCAATGTTATTAATATGATTATGAAATTCATCAACCTCTGTTTTTTTGATAATAACAAACTTGTCATCAACATATCTCCTCCAAAATTTGGTGGTAAATTTTATCGTCAAATATTTGGTGTCGCGATGAGTTCACCTGTTTCCGTCATAATCGCAAATTTAGTGATGTTTTTGTTTTTGTTTTATTTGCCATTTTTATCCTCCATTCACGAGAAAGCGAATTGTATCGCTATACTTTGGATGGGAAGTCCGCACTCGCTTGGGAGTTGCCTTTTTCGAGGTTTATGGGCCACCTGTCTTCCACATAAAGGCGGGGGCTTCCCGTTAAGTGCCTTGCCCAAGGACACAACAAGCGAACTTGCCGGCTTGTTCTCCACAACCTCCCATAAATGCCGAGCGCCACGCAGGGAAACTATAGATACCATTTTTTAAAGTCTTTTGGTATGACTCGACAAGGGGAATGAACCCCAGGTCTACCGACTGCGAAGCGGACGCTCTAACCACTACGCCATCAGTGATGGAAAATGTAGAGGAAAAAGCAATGTCAACCTTTTTAAGCCCACCCAAATTTTGGAGGAGATATGTTGATGACACGTTTGTTATTATCAAAAAAACAGAGGTTGATGAATTTCATAATCATATTAATAACATTGAAGCCAGTACAAAATTTTCCATAGAACATGAGACCAACAATTCCATACCTTTTTTGGATGTCTGTGTGACTCGAGAAGCTAGTGGGGAATTAATGACAAAGATTTATAAAAAGCCAACGCACACTAACAGATATCTAAATTTTAACTCAGCGCATTTCATGAGTCAGCAGCAAAAATTGGTAAAGTGTCTTTTAAAAAGAGCTCAATCACAATTAAATTCCAAGCGGGCAAATAAAACATTAGAAACTTCAAAAATTATGGAAGCTTTAAAAAAGAATGATTATCCCAAATGGTTTCTAAAACGCACAGTTAGAAGTTTGAAAACAAAAACAAATTTATCTTTACCGGATAAAAAGGAAATTAAAACACGTGTTGTGCTGCCTTATGTTCCAAGATACTTTGAGGCTTTGTCAAAAATTTTAAGAAACGCAAACCGCATTTAACTTTAAAAGACATGTTACCAAAGGCAAAGGACTCGGTTGAAAGGTCGTCTCGACCTGGTGTAGTTTACCAGATTCCTTGTCGAGATTGCACTGGTATCTACATTGGGGAAACTGGACGGGCTTACAAAACAAGATTGGCTGAGCATAAAAGAGATTTAAAGCCAGCAAATCTGGCAAAAGCTGATGACAACAATTTTAATAAAAAACGGCATTGGTTAAGCATGTCATCACCAAAGATCACCGAGTTGACTGGGATCATAGCAAAATTTTAACCTTTGAAATAGATTTTACCAAATGCCGATTTCTTGAATCTTTTTTTATTCATAATTCTGAAAATTCAATCAATGATAAAGAAATTTGTTTTTATTCTGAAATTTATGATAATTTGACGTAATCTACAGTTGTTTATTATTCGCCTTTAAACCTTTTGTTTTGCCTTTTTCTTTCGATTGCGTAGCACATTATTTATATTGCCTCACTCGTGCTTTCGTTTATTATTATTAGTCCTGATGAAGAACAGCTGTATAACTGTTCGAAACGTTGACGGATATTGAAGTTTTTTGCATGCTTGGTAAGAATTTGTATCAACTTAAATAAACGTTACATTACCAGAAGAGCTAAATAAAATGAATAAAGAAAAGTTTCTGAAGCATATGTTTCAGTTTCGACCAAGGTCTTACTTTAGAAAAAAGACGTGGTGATATAACTATGCAAGTCATCATCATCTACTTCATCACAGATATCTCTGATGTAATGAACCTCTTGAAAAGTGCAAATGTACCACTAGGGGGCATATGTGCCTCTGGTCATAACCCCTAGGTTTGTGCAGTGAAAAAAGTTCAAATAGATCTGCATAACTTATTTGGTCATCTTCGGTATATTTACTTTACGATGATTTGCTATTATTAAACAAATCGGAAATAATAGCAAACAACATAAATCGAATATTGAAAGTGAACAACACAACTGGTCAAGTGCTTCTATGCTTAGCCCAATTCTACTTGTTATTTGTAAACACAATATTTTCTTTAGCTGCAAAACTTGCTTTTAGTTTTTGTTGTTCTTGAAGCAGCATCGGCTACGTATTCAGACCATTGAGGCGCACCGCATTTTTTCTTAATCACTTTTGAGTAAACTCGTGTTTCTAATATTTCACCCTATACATTGCTGCTATTGCTGAGACCAACCAGTAAATCTGAGAATACCATTTATGAAGTTTTAGCGATGACTCGACAAGACATTTTGACCAACCGTGAAGCGCAAGTTCTAACCACTACACTATTGCACTGGTCCTGTATTGACCTCAATATAATAATAGCACAGGCCAACAAAAAGTTTTTGGGATATAAAGTGAAAGCAGTTTAACGGTAAATTGGGGACGCTGAGTTCGAAAAAAACGTTATTTTTTGCATTTTGGCTCTAGTTTTTGCAATATTTTGAATTTTTTATTTATTTTTTACCGTAATTGGGGCTACTTTTAAGTGGACATTTATATAGGGCTGGTCAATGAATAAAATGTGTTTTCAGTGTAACTGATCCATATTGGTCTGACATGAATGATTACTGAGCCAAAACAGGCAAAGTTCTTAATTTACGTAATGAATAAAGCATGCTATATAGTAGATGCGCAATGCTCAACATCATAAAAAACTACAAAGAATTGCATAGGTCCATCATTTGCAAAACACAGCCTCTGTAGCAAACAGTTACATGGGGATGTTCATAGACTTAAAGAAATATTAACTAGCATGTCACATTGGATTTTAACTGTTCATCTGAAGAAAAGTTCACTTATATGATTTCCGGCTATCGCTTTGTTCAGTACAATTACGGATCACTGTCCAGGAACAATCTGGCATCATGTGAGAGTCCCAGCGACCTTGGTATCTTTTTCCATCGTTCTAATGTTTTGATGAAACCTCTCCCCTTGTTCCTCGCTAACATCACCAAATTTCTCTGGGAAATAATCTAGATGGCTAAATAGTTAATGAAGCTTGATGCTCATGCTTGCACCAAGACCTTGAAAGATTTGGACCATCACATCCGCAAGATTCCGTTGGTTGCTAGCTTCTGTGTTACCCAGAAACTCTCGTATAATTGAGACATATGAGCACCAGGCAGACCTTTCAGCCAATGTCATACGAGCAGTGAAGGTTTCATCTTGTTCAGTTTGCGAATTTGGGGTCCATCAAGAATACTTGCTTTAAGTTTTTGCATGATGAGACCAGAAAAGGTTTTGGCAATATAATTGAAACAATCACCATCTTTATCACGAGCCTTCACAATTGTTTTATCAGACCCAACATTATGTGAAGCAGAGGCAGGATAATGCGATTTCGCTTAACCAGTGGCTCATTTATGACACTTTTTTCGCCTACTGCAAGATGTTCCTGTGCCGGCCAATCCTACTTTAACCAGTGCTGATCAGTAGCGCGGTTGTCCCAGTAACAGAGAAAACAAGGATCTTTGGTGTACCTCCCTTGCAGTCCTAACAAAAAATTGACCATTCTAAAGTCTATGCATATGGCCCAGTTATGCTCCCTGTAGCGCAGTTTCTGAAAAACCATCTTCGCATTCAGATAGTGTTCTTTAACAATCATGGAATGTCCGATTGGAACACATGCAAACTTGTTGCCATTGTGAAGTAACACACATTTTAAACTCCGTTTGGAGCTGTCTATAGACAATCTTCATTCATCTGAGTTGTAGGCCTACTCTGGAAGACCCATTCCTGAAAGGATCAGGCCTTGGATATTGTTGCAATAAACAAAGTCATCTTCCATAGTGAAAAAAACGAATCAACAAAATCATCCTTATCATGGTAGAATGTAATGTAATTCTCGAATCTAGTATATACCATGTTCACCAAGACAAGATGCCAAAACCTCAGACTTTTTCTTGGATAGGCCGAGATCATGACTTAGGTCATTCAGTTTGCCTTAACTAATGGGATTTGGTTTTGAAGTGAGCGAAGATGCTGCAGCAGCCATGCCGGAAGAGCTACTAATACTACTGTCGCTGCTATCAGTATTGTAGCGCAATGGCAGGCATCTGGCTGAAGTCCGGCGTCAAAAGAGCACACTCCCTATGGCGATCAGTCACTTCTATTATGATAGCTACTTTTGTAGATTTCCCTCGGTTTACCGGTATATACTGTATTAATATTGCTGTTGGTAACTTTCGGTTTGTGGTTTATAACATCTTCGTGCTCATACGACTCTTAGTAGCTAGATCTCATTGCCGCGATAGCTGCGCATGTATGCATCGAAGTTGCAGTGGCTGCAACAGTATCATCCATCGCTTCCAGTAGCATTTCATCTGCAGTAAGGACAGATAAGGAGGTGAAAACTGGAACTTCAGCGCATTGTGGTATGGGTCGTCAAGCAAACTCAATATCTGGGCAATACCAATCTTTCTTCCTTCGCTGATTCCATCCAGACATATTCATCATGAAAAATAACAACCATCATGGTGCTTTTTGGGCTCACGTCATACCATAGGGACCCCAAACCGCACCGAACTGACGTTGCCTTGGGTCTAAAAGCGCAGCGTTTCTGTACAAAGTTTGCACACCTTTTGGGGTGCCCAAGACTTGTCTTGGTCCTCTAACTTCATGCAAAAGTAGGCTTCATAAGCTTTCTTGGTAAAATCTCTCACTTTGAACCGGTACTTTGCAATCATATATTCACCACAAATATAGCAAAATACGTCTGGATTGTTTCGGCATTGCCTTCACTTAGTGCTCATCTCTGTTTCTTTCTCATGTAGAACTTTATTCAAGACAATGTCACTAAATTTTCCTGCAAATAAAGATATAG
Source organism: Trididemnum clinides (assembly GCA_963675345.1). Taxonomy (NCBI): domain Eukaryota; kingdom Metazoa; phylum Chordata; class Ascidiacea; order Aplousobranchia; family Didemnidae; genus Trididemnum; species Trididemnum clinides. The sequence goes on from OY776289.1 coordinate 19,296,064, forward strand.
CACCCATAAAAATGTTTGCCAAAAAGCAGCAATTCATCGCTCATTATGTCATTAAATCGACAAAATCTAGCACTTTAGTTAGCTGAATGATATATGCTTTCCACACTATGCTGCCTTTAGGCCTCATTGTGGTTGTTTTAACGTACAGAGGAGAACAAATACAGGGAGTCCTCGGGTTACGACGGTCTCGACTTACGCTGTTTCGAGGTTACGAACGCGCCCCATAAAAATGTAAAAAATGATGTGGAATAGAGCTGCTGGAATCTCATGGAGAGGAGTTATCTGCTGGGGACTTGATACAGCTGGAGAAGCAGATTATAGTGGAGGAAGAAGAAACCCCCCACCCCAGAGCCTAAGGCTTTCACAAGGCAGGGCTTGACAAAAGGTTTTTCTGAGATACAACAAGCGTTGGCAACCTTTGAGGCTCAGGATCTTAACATGGAAAGGTTCACTAAGGTTTCCAGAGGCATCATAGATTTACTGCAGTGTTAAAAAGAGATCTTGGATGGGAAGAGGATGCTGTCTGTCCAGTCTAAGCTAGAGCAGTATTTTAAGAAAGTGGAGAGACCTGCACCCTTTACATCAGCTGCTTCTACTACTACAGAGCCTCTACCGTCTACCTCAGCTGCCTCTACTACTCCAGCTTCTTTACCATCTTATTAATATTTCATTTAATTCATGTGGTATGGAATTGTTTTCTCTTTTTCAAATAAAATAGTTTTTTACATTAATTGTTACATTTTATTATAGTACAATACTTAACAGTACAGTACGTATAGAGTAATTTATTTATGATGTTCCGACTTACATTGAAATTCGGGTTACACCGCGCCTGAAGAACGGATCAACGTCGTAAGTCGAGGACTCCCTGTAAACTAAAACTAGTAACTCTTCTCGAAGGAATATAAACGTAATGAAGAGAAACTTTTGGTAGGAGTAAGTCGTAAATTTTATAGTCATTAGCTGATAGTAATGCTTTAAACAGCATCAAACGTTCATAAATCATCAACTTTATGATTTGTTTTTATACGAATCAATATACATGTAGGTTGCATGGAGTAAATGGACACAATACTTTGCATGAGAAACCAGTAATATTACATTAAAAAAGTTTCGCATGCTTGAGAATGCACCGTGCTCAAGCAAAATTAAAAAAAAATAAAGTAAAAATATCTCCAAAACTAGAGCCAATTAGGCAAAACTAAGTGCATTTTCAGACTCAGCGTCCCATTTTTTTGTCAAAAGGCAAAGTGTGTTGAGTTGTTTTGAAGTTAAATAGGGGGCGCTGAGTCTGAAAATGCACTTAGTACTAAGTGCACTTAAAATGCACTTGGCTCTTCCAGCATGGCTGCAGCAGCATCTCGTCCCCAATTTACCTTTAAACCGCTTTCACTTTATATGACAAAAATTTTTTGTTGGCCTGTGCTATCAACTCAAATGCATGCCTACGAAAACTTTGTATGATATGCACGATCACTTTCATTTGAAATTAAGCGCCAGTCCGAAAGTTGTGAATGCCAAATTTACTAAGTGCATGATTTAATTCGACTTGGAGATGAACTTCAAGTTGTCGTGCAATATACCACTACGGTATAAATAAAGTTAACCAAACATTTTCATGACGTGAAATTTTTAGTTTATTACTAGAATAAGCATAGTGGATGACATTGATTCACCTCTCTTGACATTACTAATTTACAATATTTTTCAGTGGAAGTAAAATACCTCTGGCAAAGTTGTTTAAATTGAAAAAAGAGGTTATAATATTTGTGATTGGTTTGCATAACAAACCAAAAGACCGAAAAGTAAGTCTTCAACAAGCAAAAGACTTTTACTTAAAGAGCATCCATTGGTTTCAACGGCCATATGAAATCTACTGGAAGTATTAAATTTGTTATTTTCTTTGTGGTTGCTCTATATTGCTTGGTTTATTGGGACCTATATCGAACTCTCCAGATTCGGTTTGTTAAAAGCCATGCAAATACATTACGTAAGATTGTGCTAAAACTAAACTGCTTTCTTTTGTTTGCTAGAATTTGCAAAAAATAATACTCGTATATAGTGCTATTTCTTTACAAAAATTTTGCTCTCTCTTAAAAATGGAAAATGGCTATATATAAAACTTTTTGCCCATCCCTTTGATTGGCGTATTAGCCGTCAAACAGAATGATAAGATGGAAAAAAGAAAGTTTTTGAGACAGCAGATGACCTTACTTCCGTGTATCTGTCCCATTTTACAGAAATTAGTTTTGTCAAAACAAACGAAGATGATTACCCTGGTCAATAATAATTTGAAACCAACTTTCTGGTGCATGAACAAAAGATTATTTTCAGGGTAATTTGGGGTCGCTGAAATCAAAAACGAGGTCAAAATTTGCATATCAAATCTCCTTTTTTCGTAAATTTATAAAACATTTTTGAATCGAAGGCTTATACTGTAATAATAAATTTTCCCCATTCAGGGAATGTTTTTTTCTGCCAGTGCTTCTTGCATGCCCTTCAATTCCACTGGCCAAGAAAGCAAGGGTACTTGGGGTAGCCTCCTTGCTATCCCAGTAGCTCACGTAGCATTTTCAAGTAACCACAATCAATCCAGTTGTGTTTGCTGTAATCAAGTTTCGCGAGCACTATTGGCATGGTTTTTTAGCTTTCTTTCATTAAAACGGAATTCCCAAACAGTTTGGAGACATACTTGCTCTCTGAACAGCCTTCATTCAAAAAGTTGATGAGCGCAATTTACGCCACTCAAGACACCATGCAACTCATTACAAGAAACAAATTGATCCTACATGGTAAAAAATGAGAAACTGGCTTTTTATCGCTTGCCATATAACGCGCAGACGTCAACTAGTTTTCTTTTCTGTAAGAGGGATCCTAACACTTATAAGCAGTATGCTATAAAAGGTCGAGGTCTGCCACCAAATTATTCAAATCCACCTGAGAAAAAAAAAGATGCCGAGAAATCAGTTCGTAATGAAAGAAAATCTTCATTAGCAGTCTGAGGCTTCATCGGAAGGCTTAGAGCAGTGGTTCTCAAACTTTTTTCGATGCGACGCATTTAAATAAGCTTGCGAGACTTTGCGACGCACCAGGCAGCATCCTTCAGTTTAGTTTGCCGTACTGCTAGATAAATGTGACCCATAATCTACATAAATAACTGCCCTAATGCTCCCGAGATTTTGGATTGGTTTGTCATCTTCAATCGTAAAATTACGCTCTTCTAAGTTTGTAACTCATCTTTCCTGTTTTCCTCCAACATACAACTGAATGCTTTATTCTTTATATATTTTTCGCCAATTAAGTTAAACTTCTGCAATTTGATTCTTGAATAACAAGTCAACCGTTACAACAGTGTAGTAAAAACACTATTGTGAAAATGTCAGAAGAAAGTAAGAAAGGAATCTACGATCAGAGTTCTTTTGACGCAATAAAACTTAGACTTCATGGCACAATACCAAAATATCACGCGACGCCCTTGAAAAATTGAAACGACGCACCGGGGCGTCGCAACGCACAGTTTGAGAACCACTGGCTTAGAGGTTTCAGACTTGTGATGAGTCGGCTGGCTCATTTTTCTCAATGTTTTTTAAACTTTTTTGGTGTGAAAAAGTGTTCCATTTTGCATACTGATATTTGCAAGCCAAAAATATGTGTTGAGTTTTGATATTTGACCCTGGTTCACCCAAGGTGATATGCAAAATCTTTAAAAAATTGGTCAAATTCAAAGTGTGTAGCGGTATCTGATCAAAATATTTCTCAAACTTTAAGCTCATAATTTCGACGTCATTTTCTTTTTAGACTTCCGCTTAGAATATCTTTACTCTGCTTTAAGTCTGAATGATGTCAAATAGTGCATGTTTGGCTTGATATTTTAGTTGATTCTGCAGTCAGCTAAAATGCTGGAGTTGTCTTTTTTCAGCATTTAGCATCAGTTCAAAAGTTGGTGAACAAAGAAAAAGTTTCTAGGCAGTGGCTTTCATACATGTGAATTGTAAACTACAGTTGTGCATTTACTTGATGCTTAGTGCGCTATGTAGGCTATCCAGTATATCTTGGGATTTTTGATGCGAGAATAGGATGAGAGCAGTCATTATTGGTAAGCACAAAGCTTGAAATAGGACCAATAGATCTGCCAACAAAAGTTGTTTAAAATATTAAATAACTGTATATGAGCAATAGGCGTACCAATAACTTCGACTATTTTGTTTCTTATAAAGAAAAATTGTGAGGTGCTTGATGAATAGCTCATAAATTAATTTGCGCAAAATGATAACTAAGTTCAATGGAAAGCTAAAGATATGGCCTTTTTGACGAATGTGTTGTGAATGATATCAAAGGATCTAAACTACCAATAAGCAAAACTGTGTACCTGCATTTTCGATACTTACACTCTGAATTGCAAGAAAAACAGCCTGGAATATCTCTGCGTAACTCTGCTAAAGTTGCGGTTAAAAATGTGAAGCAATGGTTGTAAAAGATTTTGAATCTTTGATTCTATTTGCTTTGGCTAGGATTTGAACCGTCACCCGATTTTTTGACAGACGTTCTCAACACCTTGCTGTTTTTCCAGACAGACTTTTAACCACACGAAAGTCTTTCAAGCAGCGATATATTTAGGCGTTTTAAACACAACACTATGTAATAAATCAACAGTGGCAAGGGCAACGGCAACGGTTAAATACCTTGACCACTTTACCTTTAAAATAAAACAAGCATCTTGATTAACAACCTGGCTATTTCTATTCTACAAATTGATGAACTTAAAGCTAATTCCAAACCAAGATACAATCTGACTATTTCCAACTCGTCCAAGTACAAATACAATCGCTCGTGCACGTTTTTTGAAACAAAGGATTTCCGGGTTCAAAGGTGAAATGTTTCCAATTTGATTTGTTAATATTTAATTAAAAATGTGAAAGGTTTACGCTACATTCCCCCCAAACTCCTTCTTTACGTGGAGTTTCCATAAACTGCGTAAATCTATTCCCCTTAACATAACACAGCACAAAACAAGATACGATACAAACTAACGATTTCACACACAATAGCTCTGAAGCAGTTCATTGCTCGCTCTAACAAAGTTCGTTCCATTGTCTGTACGGAAGAATTTAGTACGAAACCCTGTAGAACACAAAATCTTTGGAAGACGTTAACAAAGGTGGAAGCTGTGAGATCGACGGATACTTCAATGCGAATTGCTGTGGTAACCATGCATACAAACAAACAGATCCAGCGCTTTGCTGAACTTCTGCCCACTGTCACGCTGAATGGGCCAGCCAATTCAGAAGCTGCATAAGCGAACACATGCGTTCTAGGTTTTAACCTAGAAGCTGGCAACGGCGCCATTAATTGTTCCCCCCGTTTTTGACGCCTTAACCTACAACCAGCACAGTTTCTTGTATAATGCCTTACGGTACAAACCCCGCCTACAGGCCACAATCCCATGTCTTGCTGAAGGGCTCCAAATACCACATCTGATCCCATGTGCCCCAAATCCGAATGTTTTTTTTGAATGTACAGTTCTGTGATCCAATGCCTGTATGGCAATATGACAGGGTGTTTAAATTGCAGAGAGAGTTCTGCGTTTTGGAGCCTTCCCCCAATTCTTAACACGCCGTCTGAAGATAAAAATGGGACGAATTTACAAAGCTGGAGCAGATAATGTGGTCTTTGAGATGGTGGAAATGAATGAAGGGTTTGTTCAAAAGAGGAGTCACCATGTTGCATTCTTGTTATAATGGAACCTAAGCATTCATTCTGCACCATCCTCAGCAAACATGTTCGAGCATCTGCCTTCAATAACTCCTTTGGTTGGAGGGCTGGGTCACTCAGGCCTTCATTCTTAATGGCCAAGAAGCATCGCATTAACATAAGTAGGCGGGCTTCTGCTTCTAAACTTGTGGCAGAATCTGACAATCCATTTAGCAGAGAGCAGGTTTTACCCGTAATAACTGGGCATAAAGTGGCAGTGGTGACAATCTTTTCTGCGTTCACATCCTCTTGACACACTTCTGGTTTGAGAATATCTAAACCGACTTTCCACTCCTCCTTCGGTTGACGTAAGAAAGACGGCCCGGTAGACAACTCCCATTCTTTTCGTTGCTTGACGCCAATTCCTCTTGATGCAATGTCAGCGGGATTTAACGTAGACTGAATATATCCAGGACATCTACCCTCCGTAGTACTCATTACTTTATCCACGCGATTCCGCACAAATTGCGCCAACTGCTTGCTGCTGCACTGACACCATTTTATAACGGTAACGGAGTCCACCCACACATATATTTCGGTAATCAAAATTGTAAAATGCATTATGCATTGGTTTAACAGATCTGCGCCCATACAAAGTCCTAAAAGTTCCTTTCGCGCAATGGAGAATCTGGAAATTTGTGTTTGGGGAAAAAGCCTTGATTTCCCAAGTACCAGTGAGCTTTCTATAATGTTTCCACAACGATTTGTCAAGTACACACACGCACCCATTGCGTAGTTTGAGGCGTCAGTAAACACATGCACCTCATATTTTCCGTCCTTCAACCAGGAGTATTGTCGAGGAAAGGAAAACAATGAAAGAAATTCAATCTCAGATACCAGACTGTTCCATTCTTCGCTGAGCTCGTGTCCTATCTCATCATCCCAATCAACGGTGCTTGTAACAACTTTGGAATAACAAAGCTTTAACCTCACAAAAAAGGGGCACCACAACCCCAATGGATCAAAGTGCGAATTCAAGTAGCTGAGTGCACTCCGTCGGGTGAGTGCGTGTTGAGCTAACGAGTTTGACTTGCGTTGATGCAGTTGAAGTTGATCGCTTTCTGCATTCCAGGACACTCCTAAAGTCCGTTGTTGTGGGAGCCCATCCTTTGATGGATTGATCGTTTTTAATTGTGGGGCCAAATGTTCTTGATCTAGTCCATCCAAGACTTCCTTAGAATTACTGGAAAATTTGGTAAGGACAAATCCCGTAGTAGCTAAAAGGTTAGTTGCTTCGGTTATCAAAGTTTTGGCTGCTTCCACGGTTTCTACAGAAGTAATCAAGTCATCAACGTAAAAATCCTTCTCTACTCTTTTTGCAGTACTTGCTGAAACGTTGGCATAGTTTCTTGCAGCAGTGTACTTTATACAGAAACCGGCTATGCTGGGAACACAAATAATGCCATAGGGCATGACAGTAAATCTCCATCTTTCATCATTCCTTGCTACTTCCTGGTCCTTGAGGGGCAAAAACCGTAACATATCCCTATCTCTGGGATGAAGTTTCACTTGGAAAAACATATTTCTGATGTCGCCAGTGACACCAAAGGCATGTTGCCGAAATCGTATTAAAATTCCCACAAGAGACTCCAGGAACATTGGCCCACGATATAGCATATCATTTATGCTAATTCCATTTATTCTAAGAGCACCATTATAAACCACACGAAACTTTTGTCCCGTTGAGAAATGGGTAATGTAATGAATTGGATTCTGTTTATTTTCTCTTGACTCATTTTCGTTTATGCTTTCAACATGCCCTTTTCTTTTCATGTTCTCAAAGGTTTCTAGGTACTTTTGAGCTACCTCTGGTTGTTTCGAGAGCTTACTGCTCTGCAAGCGCAGACGTCGCATGGCGATTGGCAGGCTTTGAGGCATATCCACGGGATATCCATTTTTCCAGGGAAGGGGAAGTTGCAAACGCCTTTGACCATTTTCATCTGTCACTTCCATTAAATTTTCTTTATAAAATGAAAGCATCCTTTCATCTTCTTTACTCAGACACAATTTTTCACAATCAGGTTCTAGAACCAATTGGTCCCGGTAATACCGCAATATATCATGAACAAGCAAAGGCATATCATGCAGACCTTCCTTGTTGGTAATATTCTGCTCTGCAGAAATGATATTGAGCACTTCCTTCGCATAGCTGTCTCTTACATTTTGGTGCGTTGCACAAATGCACTGGGGAACACCTTTCGTTGTTCTCAATCCCCAGAAAATAGTACCAAGTGGATGAGCCGCAACGAGGTATTCGCAAGCAGCAGCATTATTCCAGCGACACTTTTCCAACACCTGGAACTTTCGCAAATCTTTCGCACCAAGTATCATATCAACTGAACGCTTCTCATGTGCGGCATGACAGTGATCAACTGAGTAGCCATGTTCTTTTGCTTGCCATTTATCCGGAACACACTGGCTGTAAGGTAACTTCATGTCAATAAAGGCTACATCCGGAATGTTGACAGTATCGTTTTCACCATACTTCAATCGCAACGTTTTTTTCATGCACTGATACCTTTTCGCCTTTTCGTTCAGAAAGCTAATACTAATGCTATCTTCTGGGCTCCATCTAAACATTTTTTCTGCTAGATCCTTTGTGCAAATGCTCACATCCGCTCCAGTGTCAACTAAAGCATAAAAGGCAATCTCTTTAATATCCTTCTGCTTCTCTTTTACAGCAGTTAGAGCCATTATAGGCACTGAAGTTTCAAACTGCTGCTCTATAGCGCCATCGTCTTTCACAGGTCTCGCGGCATTCAAATTTCCATCCATCACGTCCTGGTCCACCACAATCCTCTGATTCCTTTTGTCTTCATTTCTTTGTGGCTGAGGCTCACCAAATTTATTGTTTGGCAATTTTTGTTGATTGAGCAACTCCGAGTGCCCACCTTGGCAGATCGGGCAGGATTGCTTTTCTGAACAGTATTTGGCTAGATGCTTACCCAAACAATAAAAACACAATCCATGAGCTTTTACAAACATACGTCTCTCCTTCACACCCATTTTCAAAAACTCATAACAATCAATCGTCTTATGACGGGCAAGGGGATGAATCCTGCATAGGTTAGAAGTTTGGAACGTAGTAGACGATTGACATTTATTTTGCTTATTCACAGACATAGTTTTCCCGGGCGAATGCTGCGCTGATAACTGGCTAACTGTCGTTGACAATTTCTGACCTTGCAAGTTATTTACCCGATAAGCGGATGTCTTTCGCCGAATGCTTAGCTTCTTGTTGGAACTGGAAGAGTTCTCCTCGCCAATGATAGTGGAGATATCATACGTGTGCCTATCTTTAAATTGAAGGTTAGCAATTACATCATCCAGAAACATCAAGACAGTTTCAAAGCGCCATGCAGTAAAATCTTTGTATTCATGGGCAAATTGGGCATATAATGTCGGACTAAAACAGTCAACTATACGAAAGATCAATTTAGGCCTTGATAATTCGTTTGACATGCCAACGGATTCTGCAACACTTTTGAGATTACGTAGCTTTGTGCGATACGACTGTAACAATGGAACCTTTCCTACCAGACATTCTTTGTCCCATTTAATGTCTCGAATGACACTGTCTAATAATCCTCTGGGATCCCCATATAAATCCTCGAAGATTTCCCAAACGCGATCCAGAGCTTCTTGTGGATCCCTCATGATCCATGCACTCTTGATATGCTCATAGACAGAGTCTGTCACAGTGTTTGCTATTCTTTGCAATAGCGCATACGGATCAGTGTTCCACAGCATTTCATAATCTCTCAGTAGTTGCTGTCGAAACATAGGGTAATCCGATCTTTTCCCACCAAACTGACAAGTGAAGTCACGTTGACCTACGCTCCACATCGGGAAATACATGGAATTCATTCTACTGTTCAATTGCCCAACCCCACATGCTGGTTCAACAGGATTACTATTAGCCTCTTGCTTCCTTGCTTGCCAAGGGTGTCTAAAGGTAGTTTTGGAAAAACTTCCTGACGTACCGGTAGGATAAAGTTCACGGTGACGACTTGTTTCGAACTCGTTAAGAGTTTTTGGCCTGACATCATCAAAACATACTTTATGTTTTGTGAAGGTATTAGATGAGCCGATCATATCACCTCTTTCTGCCAAAGGATCTCGCGATTTAAGTGAAGATCGTGGAACAAACTCATCAGCTTCACTACGTAGCCTTTGTCTCAAAGTTCCATTCTCACTTGGTAGCTGTGAGGCAATGTCTAAGGGAAATGACTTTGTCCACTTGGCATGATCTTCTTTCTGTCTCACTCTTGCTTCCAAACCAATTTGGGTTTGCTGGGACTGATGACTCGTAGACGGTAACTCGTCCTCATAGCGACTCACATTCTTTACTCTGTTGTCATCACTTAAAACCAGTTTCTGGCGCTGACATATGGCTGCGTCTGGAAACATAGCTTCCGTTGCTAATTCTTTGTATTTGGCCAATTCTCTCTCCAAATGATTTTTGTCCTTAACCAGTTCACCCTTTTCTTTGACAGCAGCCTTCTGCATCTTCAGCAGTCGTTCTCTTTCCTCTTTGTCACTCTCCTTTTCCTGCGTCATCCTACTGATACGGTTTAACAAACCTCTTCTTTCTTCTTTTGCTACTTCAGCTGACGTGGCTGCATCTACTAGTTGGTCGCTCAATTCCGACATTTTGACGCGGTACTCTCGTTCAATATTTCCTAAAATTTCCTGAGATTCAGCAGAAAGACTGGACGATGACCTCGAAACAGTACTTCTTCTAGTTCTTTCTCTGCGTTCTGATGGTTTTAACTTCGCTCTCTCGTAATAACGATGCAAAGTGTCATTGATTGAAGAATCATACAGAGACAACAGCCTTTGTACTCGTGGTAATGCAGGTACCGAAACATTCTGCTCTCTTTTAGCGTTTGCTTCCTCTATCCATTTATGTACAGCAGAAAGATAGACAGAATGAGCATGCAAAATGTAATTGTAAGCAGCCTCAACAACCATGGGATCGTTCTCGACCTCACTATGAACCAAATCTTGCAGGGTCAATTCCATAACTTTAAGTTCTCGAGAGTATTTAGCTAAGCTGCGATGATCTGAAAACATGGATGGGTCAGGTAGGTCCACCCACTGTCGCCTGAGTTCACCCATAACGATTTCCAGGTCCTCTGAGTATGCGTCCTCTCCCTGACAGTCACTCTGATGCGCAATCTGATCATCAACGTAGCATGTCTGAGCTTGTCTAGCAACAACTTTCCCGACATCATCTTTGTTTTCAACTGACTCAGGAATATTAACTTCTTGTGGGGCCTTATACATATCGCTCGTCTGAGCCAAAATGCGAGGGAAAATAACAAGTAGTAAAAATGTAACAAAATTCCTTCAATTTTGAAAGGCGAATTGGCCACGCCAAGCAAATCTCCCAATTCACCGCGTTCGCAAAATATGTTAAAATGGGGTTCCCATACAACAAACTGTGTTGTCAATAATCGCAAGCCCTCTATCCCAAACACAATAAACAATACTGCCGTTTGCCGATGTGCCGCCCACGCGCTCCCACCTCGACTAACCCAAACAAACATGCAATAAAGCAAAGCGCAAAGCACTAACCTGCTCTGTTTTGTCTGCGGGTTCCAAACTGAAGAAGCGAGATTCACCACCAAACTGCGACTTCAAAGTAGACAAAACGGCAGCTTGCGATTTCTTCAATGTTGATTTCTGTAAGTCCGTAATAAATTCTCCAAAGAAATCCAAAATAAGTCCGTAATAAATCCACAATCCAGACAGTGGAAGGTATTTAATGTAAAAGATTTTGAATCTTTGATTCTATTTGCTTTGGCTAGGATTTGAACCGTCACCCGATTTTTTGACAGACGTTCTCAACACCTTGCTGTTTTTCCAGACAGACTTTTAACCACACGAAAGTCTTTCAAGCAGCGATATATTTAGGCGTTTTAAACACAACACTATGTAATAAATCAACAGTGGCAAGGGCAACGGCAACGGTTAAATACCTTGACCACTTTACCTTTAAAATAAAACAAGCATCTTGATTAACAACCTGGCTATTTCTATTCTACAAATTGATGAACTTAAAGCTAATTCCAAACCAAGATACAATCTGACTATTTCCAACTCGTCCAAGTACAAATACAATCGCTCGTGCACGTTTTTTGAAACAAAGGATTTCCGGGTTCAAAGGTGAAATGTTTCCAATTTGATTTGTTAATATTTAATTAAAAATGTGAAAGGTTTACGCTACAATGGTGGTTATATAAAGCTGGCATCCCCTCAAAATCACAAAATCTACTTGCACTCTCATTGGCCTAAAAATTCACAAAAATTGAACAATCTTGTTTGAGCAACGATTAAAAACAACGTAGCCACAACTGGACATAAGAGATGTCTTTTCAAAAGAAATGAAGACAACATTTTGGGCCCCTAAACCTAATTGTGAGAAGCATTTAGACGAGGAAAATAGAAAGTTTTTGGAGAATATGAAAAGCAGCGGAGAAGGTGGAGTTTCATCACTGCATAGAGTAACAGTAGCTAAAAACAAACGAAAAATAAAAAAGGTTTTGCAGTTGAAAAAAAGAAAACACAATAAAGAGCAAAGGAAAATAGATCACGCAATGGAATCATCTATTACTGCTGAACAGGAAAAAGACATTAAAGATAGTGCATCAAGTGATGCTGGTAAAGAAGACGCTGACTTTCATTTACTGAAGACATCTAATAAAAGAAAGAAACAACTGCAAGAAAAGCGGCCTGTGGTTAGTCTAAATCTTGATCCCACCCAGTGGAGTGAAACAGTCAGCCTTGTGGCAGACAAGCATCTTATAAACCACAGCTCTGGTGGTGGTAACATCAATGACGTCTTTGTCAAGAGACACAGGGCGTAGACACCATAATAGCATGAGAGAGCAAAGGGCCTAGTGCATATTTGAGAAAAACCTTAAAACAATTCATGATTCAGAAAGTAACAAATATTTGCTACACTGGGATGGAAAAATGCTACAGAGCATAGAACATGTAGAAACATCCAAAGAAATTATTGCAATTCTCTTGATTGCAACTCAAGAAAAAAGTGAAATTTTACTCAAGATTGAAAATTTATATCAAGGGCATAGCACAGCTTCTGAGCTAACTAATATAATTTTGGACACTTTAGGCAACTGTAACATTGGGAAACATCTAATCATTGGTTTAGTGTTTGATACAACTTCTATCAATACAGGAATTCATAAAGGAGTAACTGTATGCTTGGAAAGAGCATTTGGCAATAATCTTTTGCAACTGGCTTGTCGACATCATGTGCTGGAACTCTTATATGGAGCGGTTGCTTCTTTAGTTTATACGAGTAGTACAGCAAAATCACCAAATGTAGCAGCTTTTCAAATTTTTTTCGACCGCTGTCCTGGTCTTGATAAATTGGATTTCCAAGTGCACAAAGCAGAAAGTAGAAAAGAAAAGACTGAATGTAAAAATGTAATTGGTTTTTGCCAAACTGCACTCGATAATAATGCCTCCAGAAATGGCTATCAGGAAATTTTAGAGCTGATTGTTGTTTTTCTTGTTGTTTTTCTTATTTAGATGCCTTTACATGTGGAAACAATATCATATTATGTGGTTACTGTGGTAATTAGTGTACTGATAGATTTATGGTAATTTAATGTTGCATGTTGGCTAATATTGCAGGAGGAGAGCTGTCAGATGAAAAGCAATTTAGAATGAAAGCACCTGGAGCAAGGAATCACCCTCGCTAAATGTTGAAGGTGATCTACACTATTAAAATTGCCATGTTGCAGCACCGATTGAAAAATGACATCCCAGAATGTCTATTAATGAAAACTGTGGATCTTGCTAAGTTTTTATGCCTGTACTATGTCAAGCCATGGTTAAGAGCAACTCTGCCCTTTCAAGCCCCAATTGAGGATTTGAATTTGTACAATATATTGCTTACCAATGTAAAAGAACGTAAATCTGAGGGATTTCGACAACTAAGCCAAGCTGTTGTCGGTAAGTTTGAAAACCACTTTTGGTATTTGACAGAGCGTTTGGTCGTCCTTTGGCTTTTCAGCGATGCTAGTGTTCAGCAAAAACAAAGTATGGCTAGAGCCATAAAAAGATATGAAAAAGAATTTTCTTTCAAAAGTGCTGTGCAGCAGATGCCTTTGATAACACCTTCCACTCAGATGAAAAAATTAATTGGCCCAGAGTCATGGTTACTTTTCAAACTTATCAACAAACAATCAGTGTTTTTGTCGAATCCGGTTTCTCTCTGGGAGAAAGATAAGAACTACATTTGCATCAAATCACGACTTCTTCATCTAAAAGTTGTCAACGACTCTTCAGAAAGAGCACTTGGACTTATCACAGACTATCATGAGTTTGCGGTTACAAAATCACAAACTCAAAAACGATTCCTTTGTCAAGATGTGAAAAACCTTCGTGAAAAACAAAACAGTCTCTGGTTACAGTCAAACGCAGAACGGTGTACCAAAAAGATCATGTTAAGAATGTGGTAAAATTCAATGACTTCGTGTGTGCAATATACATGCATACGCCAGTGTATATGGAGTTGCTGGAGTAAACCAAATTTTCATGCCAGAAGTTTAGATTACTGCTAGTATCGTGTTCGCTATCGTGTTAGAAAGTAATAGAAGACAGCGGTTGAGCAGTTTTGGGAATGGGCAAAATTCAATATTTTTAAAACTTTCAGACTTTCAAAAGTGCTGGCACATGAACCAGGCACACAAGTGCTGTTCACATGAACCAGGGTCAAACGTAAAAATTTGTTTGTGAAATTTGGTGTCAGAGATACATGTACCAAACGGAATAATATTGCCAACTGACAAAAGAATTAAAGAAAAAAATTTTTTTCAAGATTTTGAGCCAGCCTCGTGATGAGCCTTCCGGTGAAGCCTCAGACTCAGTATGATGTTCATTATCGTGCTCGTTATCATTATAAAATGTCGTAATCACACGCCAGGAAGTTGATCGGAGTGTAGTATCGGTTCTTTGGTTGAATCCATGTTTTTATGATATTGCACTTTTGATCTAAATTTTGAGTTAAAACCACGGCATCCACCTTTTACAATGCAAAAGTAATACAAAGCAATAGAATAAATAAGCCTATTTTCTACACACTTTGTTGAAAACATTTTTTGTGAATTCAGAATCAAATGTCACGTCGTCTTTTCTATATTCGTCAATCTCCAAGTGCAATCACAGCCTGTCGTCCCACATTTTAAAATTATTTACTATACTCCCACCAGATGGCGCTACTGAAAAAAAAATACAACCTTTTTCTCCAGCCTTCCAGACTAAGTAATATAAGACACTGTCTGTATAATGTTGCGTGGTTAAGGATTTCCCATTTTAAATATAGCTCTTCTCACGTATTTTTGTCGTCCCACCCAGCCTTTAACATTGTCGTTGCAGTCTTTTTTTAAAGATGGCTGCGACTGCGATATCGCAGCATCTGTACCGATTTAGTGTT
The DNA here is from genome assembly GCA_963675345.1 of Trididemnum clinides. NCBI lineage: Eukaryota > Metazoa > Chordata > Ascidiacea > Aplousobranchia > Didemnidae > Trididemnum > Trididemnum clinides. The sequence goes on from OY776289.1 coordinate 19,311,287, forward strand.
TCATCAGCTGTAGATTAAGAAGCGTTACAATTTACTTTAGTTTCGAATTTCACTGGAGTCCTTTTGCACCGCTCAATTGTATGTATAAAAGTGACCCGATTGTAAAACATTAAGATGCTCACGATTATTTGGTTTAAAGCTTAATATTACTGTAGGCAAGAGACAAAGGTACCGACTGTTTGCAATTAGGCAAAGGCTAGCTACATGCGGCTCCAATGGATAACCGACCTACAAAGAGTTTTGCGACTGCTTTCGCAAAAAACAATGCTTTCGATAAAAATTTGAGTAGTTAAATAATTTAGAGAGAGAATTAGCAAAGACCCTACAATAGACAAAACCATCGTTTTCAAAAAGTTGATCCACCGTCAAAAAAAGACTTTCACCTTGTGAAAATGCAAAATCAACGCTTTGAACAGAATAGAATGTACGACAGCCCTAAATCGACAAATTAATGGCTTTTAAAAGTTGATTTTCAAAAAAAGTATTCTCCATCTTCGTTTCGTGTACTCTGGACCACTGTGTCTACCTATTGAGTCAAATCAAGTAAATTTGGCTAGTTTGTGAAAAAGGTTGCTTACTTCCTGCTTGAAACTTGCACTAAAACATTCGTTAGTTAGGCTGCAGCGATTGCAAGCAAATAAACTGCCTTATGAAGCCATAGAAATGTAAAAAATTTTACTGTGCATTTACAAGTGCGCTTGTAACATAACAATACTGCATTAGCAATATGAAAATTAGTTAAAATCTTAATGTAATAAAATAAAACAGAATAAAGATTTAAAATTTGGTTTTTAAATATTCTTGTCAACTTTCTCGTATTTCGTAAAAGCCTAATAAACATGGTTTTGAAAAATAATGAGTTATTGTGGTTTTTCGTTGTTTTTCAACAAAGCTGCATGGTATTATAACCTAGCAACTATCTGTACCTACTGCTATAGTTGCATAAAATACAAAAAGTTTATTTTTTCCGAAATTTGAAAAACTACTTACCAGGTTTTTACAGGAGAGTCGGCGTAAACATCTGCCCCGATTCAAGTGGCCAAATTTTTTGCGAGCAAGGAGCTGGCAATTGCTGGTAGAGCAAATGACGTGATTTATAAGCATGACGCTTTTTATTGGACAGCTGACTCTATTTTCGTCTCAAAAAAGTTAAAAAGCTTTTTTATATTTAGCTCAAAACAATAGTAAAGATCTTTTTTCAATCATCTTTTCAAAAGTGTTTATTTTGAAAATATTGGAAGTTTATGTGGGGACCGCCAATATTTTGCGAGGGGGTTGTAGCCCCCTGCTTCTTCTACTTTTATTTCTATGATACTACTACAATCGTTTTATGAAATTAGGTTTTCTAAAAATGAAAGACCTAAAAAAACGAGAGAACTAACAGCTTTCAGTAAGGCGTTTTTCATAACTTACTGCGTAAAATGCACCGAACTTGCAGGGTGCAAATATACTGTAGCATAGTAAGAAGTTGAAAAAGCTGGTTTAATCCAGTAGCTTATTTACATGAACTGTTGTTTACATCATCCATTTCCTAAAACTGTGAGATTGCTTCAAAAACCACCCTCATAAAACTTTGGCCTGTTTACTCGGGCATTTGCTCTAGGAATCAAATTTTTCGTTTTTCTTTAAAATTCGGGAAATTCTCCGCTTTTAAAAATGAGTATTTTGAACTATTGGCTATATTTCAGATTTAATTATGAAGCTAGTTTTGAGGCAGGCTGAAGCCAATAAAAAATGCTAAATGATTGGAAAACAACAAAAAAATGGGTGGTCATGTGCTTTGATAATATTACTGGTTTCAACAGTGAAGGATTTTGTAGGGCCTGTATTCTCCCAGAAGCCTTACTTGGTGGAGAGCATCCATAGATTGATGGTTGCCATTACATGTTTGAGATAATACTGCCTCATGTTTAGAAATGCATATTTGAGGATTCCGCTAGCCTAAGGGTGAGTGTTGTTTTGACAATCAAAAAATAATTGACCATCAACTGACTTAAGTAAAGCAAGTTTTCACTTAAAACTCTCAGCCTCGCTTTGCACTAAAAAAGATATGAAGCATGTTTAATTACAATTCCTCATGAGCATTCAATTAAGTCCTGCGATACATCTGCCACGGAATGTCTACGAAGAAATTTTTAACTTGGTCGTTTTTTTTATTGAGAATAGAATCGTTTCTGAAGTTTGTTTTTCCAGCGCCCTGAAACGCAAATGAGAGCAAGGTGGATGTATTTATGCATTTTTTTCTTATTGATGAGTTACTGCAAAATCAACTTCAAATCAAATAGGCAGATCTTGAAAAATACAAAGATTAGGAGAAGTTGTGGCTGTCTTCTACTCCCCTTTATGGTTTCAATTTCTTCTAGCTTCCGATGCTGGGCTAAATAGCTTCAATAACATATGAAAATTGCTGGAATACCAAACTTCACCCAAACGTAGAAGGAAAGTCACGGATAATGTAATTCAAGTACTACATGATCATTTGTGGTATCTCACGGTAGAATTGGTACCACTTGCTTCGCGCTCCAAACAACTGGCCCGAGAGAAACTTTTTGCATACTGAAAATCTTGCGCTAAACTATTGCAATTTTACCGCAACAATTGAGCACACCGTCAGTGGCTCCAATTTAAAAGTTACAAGAAGGTTGAGAAGTTCCTTACAAACATCGAAGTCACTAACGTCACTGCAGAAAGAGTGTTAATTTATTTGAGGGCTACAATCACGTTTTGAAACGTTACGATAAACTAAGAAACTTTGCAATGCATTGCGTTAAAAGCACCGGTAAACAGTATCGAGACTCTAGGTTTTTGAGATAATAATCGACTGTTATTTGTCTATATTTTTGTTTCTCATAGCGTCTCTGTATGATTTGCTACATTCTGGCCATTGTTGATGCTTGACATTTTTGTATTTCAAAGCTTGTTGGATACTAGCCGGCGTCGCCCGGCAGGAGCTCTCCATCAGTAATATCGGGGTTTAGTATTTCGGTTGAACTGGCTGTGAGGGTTTCACCCATCCGGGCTCTTGTGTAAGCAATGGCGAAAAGCTAATGAATTTTATGCACTTTCACAATTCTTGTACAAGAAATTGTGATCATCATATTCTCTTAATCATGACTGGTAATACTCACAAAGAATCTTGCACCTAATTAACGTTAATGCTTTTGAGGGAAAAGGGATTGAACACAATCAAAACTGATTGCAGCGGCGAAATGGTGTTTGCTTTCACAATTACAGAAATGAAATTTTTGGTGGTAAGCCTATTTTGCGATATGGTGCTGCCCCTTTCCTGTTTATATTTATGGCATTAAGTTCCTAATTTGGCTTCGTTGTTTGTCTTGTTTCCGGCATTGCAACAAAAGCGGTTATTGTTCTCTCTAATTCAGTTTTACAAATTGTTATGATTATTGGTTAAAAAGGTACCTTTTTAACCATCAACTAACCTTGCGTAACGTTATCTTGTTATGATTATGTTTTGTGTTCATTTTTTTCCTTAACATCGAATTTTATTGCAATTCTGTATAGTACATACATAAATGCCTTAACAGACAGCATATCGGCTCAACAAAAAATCCTTGCTTTATAGTATACACGACGGCGTCACCCAAAGAGCTCCATCAGTAACGTCGGGATTGAGAGTGTCGGTTCAGCCGGCCAAGCCGCCTTTACCTATCAGGCTCTTGTATGAAGAGCTACCAAAAGATTACGTGCTTTCTGCACATAAGATTTTCACGACTTTTTTTGCTCTTTTTCCTGATAGGATATCTCATTTCAAGTTCCTGGCTATGCCTTTGGTCTATGTGCTCTGTTTATTGCTGACACTAACCGAAGGGAGCCTTGCGTTTCCCGTAGTTTAAAAGTTGGAAACCTATTTTTGATATTAAGCTATTTGCAATCAAAATATCAAAAATGTCATTCGTGTGGTACGATTTAACACAGTGACGTGGATAATTTTGATTTCCCTTTAGACTTTCTCAAGTTCTTGCTGACTACGCATTGTGTTGCATGTTTTTTTATCACTACTTGATCTGCCCTGGGGAGTTAAATTAGTCCTTTCCTTTCCCCAAATGTTTGGTTTGATCCCGGTAGCTCTATAAAGCTATTACAAAGCAATTAACCAATAATATTTTTGATGTGGGGCGATTTGACACAGTGACGTTGTTAATTTTGATTTCCCCTCAAACTTTCTCAAGTCCCTACTGGCTACGCATTGCGATTCATATTCATTTTTCCTTGCCTAGGTATGCTTAGAGAAATTAAATGAATACTTGTTTTTCCCCCAATTTTCAGGTTTGATTCCGGTACCTCTATAAAGCAATTACAAAGCAATACAGAAAACAGGTTTCTCCTAAGTATGGTGCGATTTTGCCCCGGCAGCATACTAACACCCGTGCCAATTTAAAATGTAGCAATCAAGGCAGCTGTGCCAGCTTTACCGTACAAACATTTTGTTGGAGCAACAACAAAATAGTTTCGTAAATATTGCGCCATAGTTCCTGCACATGTAATGGTGATCATGTTGGTCTATGAATCAAGATTGGAAGTATTTAAAAAGAAAGAATGACATCACAAACTACCATTGGTAATTTTTAAAAGTGTAAGCGTGGTGAAACATAATCAAAATTGATGGCGTCGCTCAAATGGCGGTCGTTTTGACTCATAAAGAAATGAGCTATTTAGTTGTAGGCCTACTTGACGATTTGATGGGCCCCGCTTTCGTATTTATACTTGTGACATTAAAATTTTGCCGGCTTTGTTTGCTTTAATTCGGCAATAGCATGAAAAGGAGCCATGCCTTTCCCTTAAGTCATATAATTTAATGCAATAAACGCTTATTAAGTTCATTTCAAACAAAAACATTCCCTCTTAATCCAATGTTACAAATTGATGCTATTATTGTTTAATTTTGATTTTTTCTTAAATTTGGGATTTTATTACATTCAACGTTGTCCGTAATCCAAACCTCTCTACTAATAAATGAAGATTGTTGTTTTGAACCGATAATCAGGCAATTGCAAATATCAGTGATGGGCTTTACCATTTATGATCGCTATCAAAATGATAGTGGATAATTTTGCTGCCTGCTGCTGTTTATACTAAGTACTCCCTAGCAATGAGATGTCATTGGAGATTATGACTTAGCAGTGCATTTTAGGCCATAAAATATTAGGATCGCTACTTACCGTTTGCTCGTTACTGTAGGCGAATTAGTATGAACTGACGTCTTTGACTGCGTGCATGTTCCTTGGCCCTGGCATAAACTCCGCCATGCAAAGAGCAAACTAACCCGAAATGAAGCACTCACAGTCAAGTTATAGCAATAGCGGGAGCCCCCATTTATAATGTCGAGGTTACGAATATCAAATCGTCTGGCTGCGACAGCCTCACCCAATTGCAAAGAAAATTGCTTTAACATTTAAATCACATTTAGCTCGACACTTATATTTAGTTGCAAACGATAAGAAAGGATCATCTTTACCCCATCGTTTTTTTCTTGGGTGATCACCAAGTGTTTTGCTTGGAGTAGGCAACATATTAAAATTTGTGGACTTGATCTTCCAATGAATCGTTTTAAACATTTTGGTGGATAATGCCAAAGATTCATGCTATCGAGGAAGAATAGACAAAATGTACCAAAGGACTTAGTTTTTCTAGAAACTGCAATTTTGTGAAATGCAGCCACTATAATTTAGGTGTTTCTAACCGGTAGACTACATTTCATGAACATTCAGCGACTTTAGTTTTTGATAAATGTTTTTGAAAACGTCGACAGACAATGCAACAGAACCACTTGTGAGGAAAAGTAGTCAAAATGTACCAAAGAACAAACTTTGTCTAACAATTGCAAGTTTGTTAGCTCTAGTAGGATAATTGTACAACTAAACATGAAACATAATGTATGGCAAACACATTTTGATCAGCCATTACAAATTAATCCTTATTCTCAAGTAATTGGAGTCTCATAATGGTGGAAGGAAATCTCCTAAGCTTTCAAAGGATAGCAATTGTTAATACTTTATTGTAGCGTTTTCGTATTAAAGTCACCTGTTTTTACTGAGCTTATCACATCTTGGGAAGAGTAAAAAGTTACACCACAGGTCTTAAAGTTCAGTTTTTTCAGTATAAAAACTAATATTAATTGTACATATTAAACACTATCGCAATCGCCTTGAAATAACTCATTAATTTGTTGAAAAAAGTTTGAAAATCAGTTTTCAAATAAACTGATTTTGCAAAAAGGGTGGGATTTTTAAAAACATCTTCGTATTATGATCTTCTGTAGCGAAAGATTTGTGTTAATTGTACGAGAAATATTATGACATCATAGAGCCAGTTTAAGCGTGCAAGCAAAAAAATGAAGAATGCTTAGAGGGCTTGAAGTGCTTAAATAAAAAACTGCTCATAGCATTGCCAAATAGCAATAATTGTTTTAAAATTTCTTTTATCGAAATTGTCTTGTTAATATTTCCTGAAACAGCGTGTAATCGCGTTCCTGCGATCAGTAATTTTTGAGAAGAAACAAAAAGCAAATGGTGCAATACAGCGTGTGACGTCATTTTTGACCCCAAACAAATGAAAGTTTTTGTAATTTAGTAAGTCGGAAGCTGATTTTCGTTTGAGCAAGATGCGGTTGTCCTCTGTCAAGTACTGCAAATTAAAAAGATAGTTTTATTCATGATGTCATGATGACGTCACAAACACCCTTATGACACTCATCACGGAGTGGTAATCAATCGTGCCAAGTTTGATGCTTGTATCTCTAGCAGCTTCATAGGAGTTCAAACAAATAGACATACAGACAGACAGAATTGCGCTTTGTAGTATAGATTATTAGGATGTAAAGTTATTTCATCTATTGCAACAAATATGTTTCTAAATAATATCTGCTATTTTTATTTTTATTAGTAGGCTGATAAATAACTAGAAGATAATGCAAACTTCCAGCAGGATTGGCTTTTGTAGTCATTGCCAATTTTGATTTTCAGTTAAAAGAGAGTGGCGCCAAAAATAAAGCGAAAAAACGACACGAAATCAACCCTAGCGTATAGAATGCAACACGACGTAGAAAAAATGGCAATAAAATAATTGATAGATCAAAAAATCCATTTTTATAAGCAGATGATTCCACGAATTTTAAAGAAAAACAAAAAACTCTGCGTCCAGAGTAAATGCTTAAGTAAACACTCCCAGTTTTTTTAAAGCAATCTTACAGTTTAAGGAAATGATTGCGTGATTTTGAAATAGAAAGTTTTTTTGAACCATCCTATTTACCAGGTTGCTAGGGTGTGATTTGAGAAAATCTTCCTCAACTGTGTGATTCTTTACCGTGTTGCTGGGAAATCTAAGCACGCTGTTGTCCAGAAATATGGATATTTCTTTCAGTAATCTTCTAGTATGTCTTCCACCATGGTTCATTGCCTTCTAAGTCAAATTTATTCAATGGTACACAAGATTTTTTAATTTTGCCATCCTCTCGTACTGATTTATTTTCTCGAGTTACCATCAGATTTTGCGTATAACAGACAACAAAAAAAAGAACGTATGGGACAAAAATAAAATATTTGCAACACGTGAAATTTGTTTTTATGGGATACATGATGATTTGAATCTTGAAAAGCATAAAAAATCTGCAAAATTTAAAAAACAGTTAGTTACATGCTGGAAAACTAAAACGTTTTACAATACTTTTTCGGCTCTTCTGAAAGAACCTGGGGCCCCAGTGCTTGGTAAGGGTTAAATCAATTGTTTCTGCTAGCACAGTGCTGATCTTTAAAGAGACAGGAGGCCAAAATATCATGTAAAAAATAAATAAAACAAATTAATCACTTTTGTAGGAATCACACGACAAAAGTTTACCTCTTTGTGTTTTTGCAGATTTCTTCTCAATGTCTCGAGAAATGAAAGAGATCACACAGAAAAAACTTCTCTTTCGCAATGAATATGTGAGCAATAAGTAAAATGAACTAGTAGTGATAAAAAAGTTAGTAGCATTTAAAATACAACTACTTTTCCTTCTTTTTCACTTCAGCGATGCAGTCTGTCTTGAGTTAATATTTGGGCGGGTTTCTTCATACAACATGGATTGTAAACAACTATCCTGAAAGTTTGTTGTCGTGATCATTTAGTTTTCATTAACAGTGCCACAACCCATTCAATTACGTTTATCTTGCTGATACCCAACCCATTTTTTTGAAGGGAGCATCGTGGGACCAACAGGAGTCTGACAAAAAATCATTGCCTAGAACATAAATCGTTCAAAACGCATTTGTTCTAAATATATGAATGAAAGTTGCTTTTGAGTTAAGTTAAAAACACGATCTGATCTGTCGCTTGAATCTCTGCTGTAGTTGGAGGGAGTACAGAGATGGATGAAAAGAAAAGCTCATCCCTACACGTAAACGATGATGAAAGTTGAAAAAACAATTTAATCTAAGTGCCACTGCAACTTTGAAGATATCATTAGATTAGATTGTTTTCAAATAAGATTTGAACCACAATTCATATCAGTAAATACCCTAGGGTGCAAACTCAGACCTTCGCAAAGACAACACCTGGTCATGGCATTACTGTGTCAAGATTTGTTTCCGTAATTTTGACAGACTGTTAATGTGCAGGGTCATTTCAAAGCAAAAGAGCTTAAAACAGCGTTGGAACAGGCACAAAATAAAGTAGGTTTCGATGTTTGATTTGTTGTTTTCAATTTTCCGGTTATTATTCTTTTGTAGAGTTATTACATTTTATTATGGGACCCGCCAATAGCGTATCGTCATAGAAAGTATAGTGTTGGGAATGTGACAAATTGTGGACGATGCGAAATTGGATTTGAAGAAAATAAAGTAAATCAAAACCATTTATTTAATATAACACAACGTTTAGTAAGCTGTAAACCAATATATGCCACACCGCACAAACTCCTTAAAAATGTGCTTGCTCTACAACCAGAATTCGTGACACTTTTTTCCGTAAGCGTAAACAGACGGAGAGAGACACAGAAATTAAAAACCATCAGTAATTGAATCAAATTTCAGTTTTAAGACATTAATCAGCAAAACTTTAGTGTGTGATTATAAATTTTTGCAAACTGTTTTCCAGCGTTAGATTTTAAAAATTATGTCTTAATTCATTATAGAATACAATTTATCATAGCTTCAAGTCAACAGTATTTCATTGAGCTTAGAATGCAAATTTTCCTGAAATACAAATAAAGGTGAATTTTTTTTTTTTATTTGTCGTATTTATCCTCCATTCACGAGAAAGCGATGTATCGCTATGTTTTGGACGGTAAGTCTGCACTCGTTTGGGAGTTGCCATTTTCGGGTCACTTGTCTTCCACATAAAGGTGGGGCGTCCCGTTAAGTGCCTTGCCCAAGGACACAACAAGCGAACTTGCCGGCTTGTTCTCCACAACCTCCCATGAATGCCGAGCGCCAAGCAGGGAAGCTATAGATACCATTTTTTGAAGTCTTTAGGTATGACTCAACAAGGGGAATGAACCCCAGGTCTACCGACTGCGAAGCGGACGCTCTAACCACGAATAAAAATTGCTCCTTGGCTACAGCCTTGTTATAGATCACCTCTTGGAAAGTTAGAATTAAGTGCCAGATGACTTCATTTTTCAATATCTGCGATGGTGCACAGCAAGATTAAATATTTCTTATCATAGTGGAAAACTTGCTCTTTATTACGCAAACAGATACAAGATATCTGTTGCCAAGAGCATAAGGTTGAGAGCTTTAAAAAAGTATTTCTTTCAGGCAAGCCATCCTGACACTAAAGCAATAGTGTTCCGCTTTTATGAAATAAATATCACACATATGCCGTCAAGAAGGTAAGTAACTCTTATCCGAGAATAATTGGACGGTAAATTATTTGATAGCGGGAAGAGCAATTATACAGAATACATCAGGCCAAACAAAAATTTAAGTTCTTATAGCAAAATATAGCAGAATAAATAGGTCTTCAGCGAAACTACATTAGTTTGATCTTTATCAAAACCAGGAATTTTTAGATTTACAAAATACGCTGACTACGCGTGGCAATCAATTATTGCCAGGGTTACTATTTGCCAAGACCAAAAAATAAGTGCGCTGTAGAAAAACGTTTTCGGGGTAAGTTTAACATTGTTATGTCCAAATTGATGTAAAGACCAATGCTTCTTAGAGGTGAAAGTACTTTTAAAAGTGTTTAGTAACATTCAAATGGGTATTTGTATTTACGAGTATACTTTACATGCTTTATTTTTTATCGCAAAATGCAACAAAATAAAAGTGCTAAAACGGGCCACTTGAATTTTAAATCCGCTTGATTGTGTGAAAAAAGCTGCTAAAATAGTTGCCTTCAGCTGAGTGGAAAATATGGATTGCGCAATGTTTATCATCTAAAATAATATTTTTTGATAGAAGGAATGACCAGTTTTATGTTTGGTGGAGCGAAGAATCACCTTTTGCTCTCCGTTCGTTGTGTCGCCTCACTATGAACGAGTATAACCATGTATTTAATTTAACCATGTCTTACAGGTTGGTAAATCACCTTAGACAATTTAACATGTGGTTGTTCCTGTTAAGAGTTGATGTAATTTAATTTTTTTTTTTAACAATTGCGTAGTAGTGTTTAGCAAATAGTCTTCTTTCCAGCTTTTTGATTAAGGCAATTCTAATTAATATGAGAAAAAAGGCAAAGACACCCAACGCGATTGAAGAGCCCAATCAGCCATCTTCGATTCAACTCAACGCAATCTGGATCCGTACTATCACGTTTAGGCCACTCTTGGTGGGTGGATTTTTAACGGCGCGCTTTCTTCCTTAAATCATTCTGTATACAACCTGTAGCCAAGGCCGCTGGTATTTTCTAAGCTGCGGGGGTCACCAGCTATGCTGTCATTTTGAGATAGAGGTCAGGCAACCAATAAAACAGTGTGACATTGAAACTATATTCATTTGCTAGGTATTAGATTATCCTTTACTACCTGTAGCACAACGGCAGGCATCCGACTGTAATCGGAGTTATATTGAGTGCACTCCGTGTGGCGACTAGTCACTTCTGTATCATGATAGCTACTGAACGTAGATGGCAATCAGTATATAAAGTCAAGTGTTGCTGTTGAGTTTCTGTTTGTGGTTTGTAGTTTGTAGTTCAAGTTGCTGAGATTGCTATACCATTGCCCTCCTCAAGCACACGCAGCTAGCGGAGACGTCCGAAGGAACGAAGAAGGTTATTGAAGTCGCAGCATGTCTTCCCCGTTGTTGAGAGAGTGAGGCTTGCAGGCCGAAGTAAGTGAGATTCCAGACAAGATTTCAATTGGAAGGCGGTCTTGATGTTAGGGCTCGGCGACTCGACGATGGCTTGTGCTGCTTGACTGAAGACGCTGCCGTCCAACTACATCGTAGATGATATAGCTTCTTTGTCGGGGTCACCATTGTTGCGCAACGGCAGGCATCCGACTGTAATCCGAGTTATAATGAGTGCACTCCGTGTGGCGACTAGTCACTTCTATCATGATAGCTACTGAATGTAGATGGCGATTCATATATAAAGCCAAGTGTTGTTGCTGTTGACTTTCTGTTTGTGGTTAGTAGTTGCTGAGGTTTCTATACCATTCCCCTCCTCAAGCACACGCAGCTAGCGGAAGCGTGCTTAAGAAGGGAGAAAGTTGCTGAGGTTGCAACATGCCCTTCCCGCCAACGATGAGAGAGTGAGGCTTGCAGGCCGAAGTAAGTGAGATTCCAGACAAGATTTCAATTGGAAGGCGGTCTTGATGTTAGGGCTCGGCAACTCGACGATGGCTTGTGCTGCTTGACTGAAGACGCTGCCGTCCAACTACATCGTAGATGATATAGCTTCTTTGTCGGGGTCACCATTGTTGCGCAACGGCAGGCATCCGACTGTAGTCCAAGTTAAAATCAGTGCACTTCATATGCGACTAGTCACTTCTATCATGATAGCTGCTGAATGTAGATGGCAATCAGTATATAAAGCCAAGTGTTGTTGCTGTTGACTTTCTGTTTGTAGTTTGTAGTTGAAGTTGTTGAGGTGCTACACTACCTAAAAAAGAAATCACTTTCAAAATGGAACTAGCAGATCTCAAGCCACCAACAATGCTTAGTAGCAACGCTGTTCTACTGAAGTAAACTACCGACGTAGGTTATCAGTAACGGTTACTTCTTTAGTTTCATATTTTTCTACTTTTTGGAGTAAATTATACAGCAGATAACACTACTTGAGTAGTTATAACTTTTCCTAAATGGAGAGAATAAAATTTGATATCTATTGAATTGATACATTATTTGCTAGTATAAAAGCGCCTATAAATTCAAGCTTTTCTATTCTGTAAATCCTTTGTTAAAACGGGCGTTTTTGGCTCGAATATTAAAAACGGTTTAATCCAAACTAGGCAAGATGTGGCGAGTTATTTTCAAAGCGCCGTGTTGCCATTTTCAAGTGCTTTGATTTTGCAAAATATTTGACGCCAGAAGTAAATTTAAATATTCCACAGTGCAAAACTTTTGCAATTTAATTTCATCCCCCCCGAACCTCCCCGTGATTCTAATGGCTAGGGCAATGAATCTCAAACTGATATCCGTGAAAAATTTTCCAGTAGTCCGCGACAATTTTATGTTTTCGTGTCAAATTTAGGGACCCCACCACAAGTTACTGTCCAAGAAAGATCAATTTTATATAAATTGGAGCAAAGGAATTTCCATCTCCACTTGTTCTTTAAATTGAAAAGAAGATAAACAAACTGGTAGAGGTCAACAAATTTTAATAGTTTGAGAACCATTGGTTAGAGCGACCGCTTGGCAATCAGCAACCCTGGGTTCATTGCCTTGTCGAGCTACACCAAAGACTTTACCAATGTTATTTAAAAAACTCCTGCATAGCGCTTATCAAAAGGAGTGATGTTGAGGATGAAATATAAAACTACGTTTACTTAGCCCAAAAAAATGTGATATGGGCTTCAATGGTCTAGGCACGTAAACACTGTTGGCACCACAACACATCAATACATATTCTTCCCCCATGTAGTAATTAGTTCTTCTAAAAAAGTGCGATTGCCTCCTTAGAAGAATTATAAAACCTCTGATTTTGGTTCAGTTTTTGAGCAACTCATGAAAATTTTTAAAATAGACTCAAACTCAACAAATAGTTTTAGCAGATGTTAAACTCCCTGAATTTTCACCAAAAATTTGAAAGTTATTCCATCAATGATAAAAATGTCATCACCAAAAGTGTAATTCAGGTTAGAATTTTGTTCCTCCCATTCGTTCTAAGAATTTAACAGAGGTTACACTTTAGGCTCTAGTAATTGCAAATTCAAAAAATCATTAAATTCAAATTACCTATATCAAGATGTAGAGCCACAAGCATCTTGGTCGAATCGCACAACGTTTGACCAACTTCTGACCACCAGCAAACATTAATAACAAAGACTACAATTAAAAATAGAATCAAATATACCGGCCAGAAATGTAGAAATTATTGAAATAATTACCTGTCTGTGCTACAAACTAGATCGATGTAACATAAAATTGCTCAAAAAAGAAATTACTGTACTTTCTACTTGTATTACTTGTTTACTTTTTCTTAATTTAAAATGTGTGTAATTAGCTATATTGCATTTGACTATTCATGTGGGTAATGTAAGTTTATGCAAGTAATTTTTATACTCTTTTGACCACCTCTGCTCACCACTAATTCAATCAAGCAAGTAGGTACTTATGTTTTTCCAAACTGGTAAGTGGGCGGCCAAAACCATGAACGGTTGGCCCCTCACCAACTCGCTCTGTAAACGGTAGTTAACCGCCTTTGACAACATGCTCGTTGTTTAGCTTCATTAATACAATCCGGTGAAACACGAGCAGCAGTAAGTACCTCAAGTATTACCGTTTTCTGCGTGTTTATGAAAATTAAGGAAATATGTAAGAGTGTGACGCATTTTCAGGAGAGATTCGGACGTTTACTCGCCTTATGGCATGTTTGAAAACATTCTACAAGATCTTAGGAGAGAAGGATCAGGAAACGTAACGCAGGATATTGAACAACTTGTTGCTGATAAAAAACACCTTGCGATTTGGATTGTGTCAAACTGCAAAAGAACCCTGGGTGCTCGTAAAAGAAAGGCTTTGGCAGATGCACTTTATAAAGCTGGTCTTGCATTGGATAGACGGGGAACATGTTACTCTTCTAAACTTTTAAATAGATATGCAATCAAAAAATATAAATTCTATCTCTCTTTTGAAAACAGCGAACACTGCACTGATTACATTACTGAAAAGTTTTTTGTAAATGCTCATCGGATGGGGGCAGTACCTGTGGTGTGGGGCGCAAAAAAGTCGGATTACGAAGCAATAGCGCCACCACATTCGTTCATATTTGCTGAAGATTATACTGTTCCTGAACTTGTAAGATATTTGAATTACTTGAACAAAAACACCACTGCTTATATGGAGTATTTTAAATGGAGGACAAAGAAAATAGAATCTATGCCGCAATATGGCAGAACAATAGGTTTTTGTAATCTATGTCGAATCATACACGGCATTAACGTTGACAACATATTTAATCCAAATTATCCAAGCCTTCAAAAGTATATTCCCTTGTTCGGTCATCCCAACCGCTCTCGTGTCGTTCCTTCTTTGAATAAATGGTTTTACGGCAATGAACCCAAGGAATGCGTGGGTGGATAAAAGATAATATTTTGGAAACTTTTGTTTAGATGTTTATGTGAGTTTGATGCTGTGCTCTGTATAATGTTCTGCATTTAATATTTTATGAGACTGAACAGGATAGCACACATAGCGCCAAATCTTTGATGTTTCCACAATTTAACAAAGATGGGCTTCTGGCATTGATTTTAGACTTGAACTAAGGAACTTGAGTTTGTGGGTTTCTGTTTTGGACTTGGACATGGAATTGAACTTCGCAACTAAAACTTGTGGGTTTCTATTTCTGACTTAGATTCAGACTGAAACTAGCAGTTTTGCCAGACAAGTGCATTTTATATTTTATTAGTGTGTTATAAAATGTATTCTTGTACACCAGACAAAATAGTCTAAGAACTTATAATATCGTGGTGGCTTTTTTTCTTAATATTAAGCATGCATTTTTATCATTTCTGAATTGTGTGTTGAAACTATGTTTAAAAGATTGCTGGATTTCTGGTCTATAAGTAAAATTTTGTGATGGCCTGGGATTTTTGCGAGTGCTATGGAATCGGAATTATCGGCCCATCAACACTTTTATTCATCGCTAGCTGGCTCTGCCGGCGTCGCCCGGCACGGCTGCCGATCATCTATGTCAGGTTATTAACATTGGTTTAGCCAGCTGCACCGGCTTCAACAAAACTATATTTTTTTTAAGACCATAAGCAAAAACTTGGTAATGCAGGCATCGCTTTTATGCTCCCAATCCCAATCCTTTTACGGGTAGCTTAAACTAAGAGAGATCTTAGAAAATCATTTCTATCATTTCACAAAATCTATGCGTTCCTTCAACTATGTATGAAAGAACAATCGCAAAATTGCTAATAGGCGCCGTGATTGCTTTTGCTTTACAATTACAGACATTGGTACTTAGTGGCATGCGTATTTCACAACTTGGTGCCACACCCCTCTGGAAATTGATAAACCGGGGGTGGCCACACTTGCCGTACTAAAAAGCCATCATTGAAAAAACCGCTATGCAATTCTTAGTTTGAGTTGACGCATTTTTCATCTAAATGAAGGGTAATGACTTTATTTTTTTGTAACCATCGTTTTCAAAGCCCGAAGTTATGCATTTACACCCTTCTGGTAGTTACAAAACTCAACGGAGCGTACAGCAGGTTGCACAGCCCTACATTACATCACTATACACAAATACAACATGAGTCAAAAGTGTCGCAGTCAAGAATTTAAAGAGCCGCTGTTTGGCCACCCTTGTAATAAACCATAGACAAACAAAAAACTATTATCATGAATGATGTCCCTAGTCTTTACCTCCTTTTGCTTCATACGCGGGAGGCTTCCAAGGGAATTTCTAGTGGTAAGTATACTAGATTATTCTATCCACAGCAGAAAATATAGGTGGCACAGTCAAACACTAGATATTTATCCAAGTTGCAACCAAAGTCAGACGGTAAAAAGACAATCGAATAATTGATGTCCAATAACCATTTTATGCCAAAGTGTTACTGTCTCACTGAAATAACTACGTATTTAAGGTTGAGAGACTTATAATTAATTATTTCTCATATTAGACAATACAAAATGCACGTAAAGAGATAATTCACTTGTAATATTAAGCAATTCAATAAAGCACTCCAAACTTTTTGATGGAAGCTGGTGTTATTTACAAGCAGTCTATTATTTTATCTCCCAAAAAAGTTTACAACCCCGTTTGTACGGTTCTTTTTTGTAGAAATAAGGAAAACAACTTATACAATCCATTATCAGTTATGATGTCATCTAAATTAACATAGAAATAAAGTGGTCCAAATTTGTTATGTTGGCTGCTGGTTCTTTTAAACACAAAGGCGTTTTCCTCCGTCTAAAGATGCGAATTTAAAAAATATTTCCAATTATGACGTCATCTTGACGTAACTAACTACTTTTTTTTGCACTCGTCCCGAGAAGGTGATTAATCTTAGCAAGTTTTAATTATGCCTAGTGCAATTAAGGGAAAAAATGGCAATGCCCCAAACGATATAATCGGACGTTCAAAAATTTAATCTTCAAGAAAAAACGTTTGTTTGCACAGAACAACGGAAAAAATTCTTGCTTTTAAAATTTTGATTTGCAAAAAAAGATATTTCTACTTGTTAGAAGGCCAAAATTGGCAAGATTGTCACTTTTAAAAATTTTATCTCCATTAATGCTCTACCCAACCCAAATAGACTAATGCTCACTTGTGTTATAAGATTGCTTGAATATATGATTGAATTTACCCAAAGCTCTGCCTACTCCCTCTTCCCAAGAAAAATGTTTCTAAATACACCAATGGTTGGAACCGCTATACTCTTTTAAGTAGCTAACGTTTGCAGTTATACTGTGACCAGGGCAAGAGCACTAAAACAAAAACGTATATTTACATTGTGAAGCTTTTGGCTTTGTGCTGCTTGCGTGTTGTCAGCATAAGCGTACTTAGAAACTGGACTTGCTTGTAATTAATATAGCCAAAGATTACACAAAGTTTATTTGTTCATTTAATGAAGTGCATGGAATGCATAAATTCAAAATCCTTGGAGGGCGCTTAAGTAATCCATATGCGTTTTCAAAAATAACTTATTACATACTAGGTCCGCTACTTACGACTTTTTTGTAAATGTATGCCTATTTATAAGACCTAAAGAAACTGACTGCGTGCAAGTTGCTTGGTCCTGGCATAAACGCACCGGGGCAAAGAGCAAACTAGCAGGAAATAAAACGCTTACAGTTAAGTTATTGCAATTGCAGGGACTCCATCAATAATGTCGAGGTTAAAAATATCGGTTTAGCCCGCTTCCCCGGCTTTACCCAACAGATAGTTTTGAGAACAGTAATGAAAACTTGATGTCGCAAAGTTTTGTTCTTAAATCAAAAGTACCCTGTTTTAGATGGGAATCGAGTAGGAGAACTTTAGGGTGGTAGATCACAGCCGCTATATTTCTCCCAAAGTTTTTGAAGTCCCTAGAATCGTCTTATTTGCCCTGTTTCTACCATGCACTTGCAAGGTGGACTTCCTCGCAAAAGAAACAGCCAATTATTTCACAAAGTTTTTCCCATTTATTCGACCTCTTATTGCACGGAAGCTTAAATGTAAAGTTGTGACGAAGGGGTAGAACCCCCAAATAATTGTTGTGTAATTTCAGAAAGAAGCTGTTAAATATTTGACATACCAGTACCAGTTTTTGTAATGTATGCCTATTTGCAAGGTTTAAAATCTAAGGTTCCACGTATATTGTTAGATCCTGTCAGAATCTCAATCAGGAAAGAGCAAACTAATCCAGAGTCAAGCGCTTGCAGTGAAGTTATTACAATAGGTTAGGTAATAGTTTACGGATATAGTACATACACCGTGCGAGTCTTGAAGCGTTCAAAAAAGAAAGTCAGCATTTTTCAGAAAGCTTAAAATGATTGGAAAAGACAATCACTTGTTGCATCGTTTCTTTAGCTTAAATCGCAGTACCATTGTTTTTATTTAAAGCATCTTGCTATTTTCTACCAAAGAGCTTTTGATAGCGTTTCTACTATTAGTAGTTTTTGAGTATACACAGAGAACAAATTGTGCAATTAAGTTTCAGAATTGACGTAATTTTAGACCCTAAGAGGATGAAATTTATATAAGTTGGGGTCTGGCTTTTGTTTAAGAAAAAAAATCGTTTTCCTCGGTTAAAAAATTGTGTTTGACAATGACGTCATCAATTCCCTGGCGACATTTACCCCGGAAATGGCGATCTATCATGCCAAGTTTCATGTTTGTACTCCAAAGTAAGTTTGGAGAAATCACAACCAACAGAATTCCTCTCTACACCATAGATTCGTACGTTGTAGTCTTTGCCTAACATAGTTACTTTACGGAACGCCATTAGTATCATCAGCAAAACATTCATCAAGGTCTGTCAATGAAAATGGATTTTAAAAATATCGCATCAAGTTAACCAGATCGGATTGTCGTCTTTGTTGAATATGATTTTAAATGACACAAAGCCAATCTTTAGCAAGACTTGAATTCCGCTTTTTTATTTCTGTGACTAAAAACTGTAGAACTCCTTCGGCAGTCAACAATGTTGCATTTTGACGGTACAGTGCTTCGACGGCAAGCTTGATTGGTTAATGAGCGCATTTTAGCTCGTACGAAAACAAAAATTCAGTGGGTGATATATCGTGTTCAATAGACAAGTCTAGTAAAGCTTTTGTAAAGCATTTTTTGGGTAGAAGAAGCCTTTCAATCATTCCAAACATAAAGCTGAAGCGAATTTTACTCTCAAGTACAAGCGACAACTCCTTAGTATGTTCCAAAATCACATATTGCTCTAAGACTTCTTTTTTCACTGAGCTTTTTCGAAATGTTCTAATCACCTTTGCACTTTTTTGAGTACATTCTCTATCCCAAGATTAAAAACAGGAGCATCGTTTGGTTTTGGGATTGATGTAGCAAAACCTTCTCCCAATATTTCCTCGTCTTTATGATCTTTCTCATTGTAGTCGTAATCTTCAGCGGTAATATAAACAACACCATCATTCTAGTGTAAGACATCACACACAGCCAGATGCACGCCATGTGCGTAATACAGTTGGTAATTAACTTTAGAAATTTTGCCCAATCTTTTCAATATTGATGCAGCATCAGATACAATAATGACAATAAATGTCTGCATGCTGTTTATTCCAAAATCAGCTAGCTGTTTTTCCAACAACTCTAGAATTATCTCAGTACCACCTTATAAGAATTAAGCCACATTTTATGAGTTCTAGAAAAAAATGATTGTAATGAAAAGCTGGGCAATACATGATAAATCCAGATACAGACTGTCAAACTAAAACGGAAAGAAAGAGAGAATACACTTTTAAGTGCTTCAACCATCACGCTGTAAAATAATCTAGAAGAATCCGTTGTGTTACACAATGCCCAACAACACATTTACGGTAAGTACTATTCATTTGCTAAATAAAAAACCAATTGTCTTCCAAAATACTGCTGACATTGGATCGAGGGACATCGAGAAAAAACCGGAAATTTTTAGTCTTAAAACCGTAAACAAGAAATCAAAAAAAGCACAACATGCCGGGAATTCCAGAAACCGGGACCCAATTCGGAAACCCAGGTGACGTCATTGTAGCGCCAAAATCGAACAAGAATTTTTTTAATTTTTATTTCTTGACCGAGCAAAACCATTTCTTGCTAAAACAAAAGCTAGTCCCCAAATTACAAAAACTTTTAAGTATGGCAGATGCCGACTAGGCAAGACAAGTTACACTAACTATAAAATTTAAAAACTTTTATCTTTTTGGGATCTAAAATTGTGTTACAGCGTAACGCTTAATTTCGCAATTTGTTTTTAATATTTTCTCAAAAACTACTAATCGTAGAAACAAGATTAAACGAATTTTTGGGTGATAGTAACAAGTTGCTTTCCATAAAATAAACTCTGTAACAATTTAATCTTAACTGAATTCTTTTTTAAGATTTTGAGCATTTTAAGCATGCTTTTCTTTTGCTCTTGAACGCTTCCAACTTGCTCTATAATGTTGTAACGCTGTCTGGAACAATCAGTGCAGTCTTTCGCTGACACAAATCATCATGTGATGATGTTGTTCAAAAATTGGAAAATTTTTAAACAATCAGTTTACTTTGAAACGAAATTGTGACCTCATTGCTCAGCCAATTTTTACAATTTTTTACAAGTTGCAGGTTATTTCAAGGCCATTGCGACAATATGATATGCATTTTTACTACTTGTTTTCATACTAAAAAACTAAACTTTAACATCTGCGGTTTTACTTTCTACTCCCAAAAAGTGGCAATTTGAGTAAAAACAGATAACTGTAATACATAAAGACTATGATATGGTTCTAACAGCTAGTGTCTTTTGAAAGCTTTGAAAATTTGCTTTCCAACGATATGTTACTTTTATCACTTAAGGCTAAGGATCAGTTTACAAGGGCTGATCAACAATTGGCTGTCACAGACAATTTCTAGTAGAACAATTTCCTATTAGACCAAAGAAACTTGCAAGTTCCATTCAAAGTTAGTTCTTTGGTATATTTTTACAACTTTTCTTTGCAAGCATGCTTACTGTGCATTAGCTATCTAAATTTTTAAAAAGATTTATTAAAAAATAAAATTTCTAAAAATTTTGAAATGTGGCCTACTGGTCAAAAACACCCAAAATTTTGTTAGATGAGCTTCACGAAATTGCTATTTGTAGAAAATTGAGTCCTTTGGTGCATTTTGACTATTACTCCTCAAAAGCATGTTTGTTTGGCATTTTCT
Source organism: Trididemnum clinides (assembly GCA_963675345.1). Classification (NCBI taxonomy): domain Eukaryota; kingdom Metazoa; phylum Chordata; class Ascidiacea; order Aplousobranchia; family Didemnidae; genus Trididemnum; species Trididemnum clinides. Next base: position 19,332,233 of record OY776289.1, read on the forward strand.
ATCACAATTTTCAAAAAATTTCCAAAGTCATCTAAAAATGAAGTCGCTAAAAATAATTATTCATTCATTCACACGTATGAGCTCATGCCGGTTTGCTTGTCTTTCGTCAGACTGGGCCAACACGACGGGTAGACTGCTTGGCCCAACCATCTGTCTGCCACATAAAGACGGAGGCATTCCGTTAAGTGGCTTGCCCAAGGACACAACAAGCAAGCTTGCCGGCTTGTTCTCCACACTATCCCTTATGTGCTGAGCGCCAAGCAGGGAAGCTGTGAATACCATTTTTTAAAGTCTTTTGGTATGACTCGACTAGGGAAATGAACCCCAGGTCTAACGACTGCGAAGCGAACGCTCTAACCACTACACCATCGCGCCACACCACCATCGCTAAAAATATGAAAGTAGCCTACGCAAAGGAAAAAATTGGTATTTCCCTCACAAAAAATGAGGGTTGAAGATGGTCCTATTTTAGCCTATCTTTTGCAACAAACCATTAGTGTCAAACTACATTTCATTTAAATCTTGAAGCAGTTTCTTTTGGATTTTGAAGAAACCTGCGCCAAGTTTTTTGAAATCTTCATTTCATAAAATATGTGGGAAAAAATTTAGAGATTTTTGAAAACGACTTTTGGGTTTTTTGGAATGGATTAGCAATGTTCTTCAGCAAAAACCTTTTTTTGGAGTTGAATTCCACATAGTAAAATATTTTAAGAATTTTTAGAATGCAGGCCTTTTTACATGGGAAAATTAACTGCAAATCATAAAATTCATTAATAATTTTTGGGAGTAGCCTTTTTTGTTGAGATGGACTTAAAATTTTTGATGAGACAAAGCATTTCAGGATTTTGGAATTTTTATCCAAAAGTTGCCATTTTTAAAAGTTTTTGGAGCCTTTTTCGGAGATTTTGTGCATTTCAAGTGGGCAACTCTATTCAGTGAGGAGCTGGAAACGTGTGGTAAATGGACTTGAGCAAATTGTTTGTGATCCATCTCTTTGCTGGTGATAAAGTGAAGCGTATTTTTTGCGGGGTTGACCTTGAGTGTCGAATAAACCTTTCTTTCGTTTATTACGTCGTGCTTTGAAAACAGCTGGCGAGATGGTAGGTTGGGTGGCAACTCGTCCCGTAACTGTCACCAGAAGTCACAAGACGACGTGAGTTTTCAAGAATAGGAAACAGTTTAAAGAATCATCTGGTTTTACTTTCAAGAACGACATTTTTATAAACGCTTTGTAGAAGGGGAACTTGGTAATCAAGACCGTGATTTAAGGATACCAAAAGCAACAAGTACATTTTCTTTCGCCTGAAGCAGCAGCCAAAGCAGTCATCCAGATCTTTCAATTCGAGCAGCGCTGAACGCGAGGAGTCATTTTTTTGCCGGATTGAGACAGAAGAATCGTTCAGCGGGAAAGAGCACCGTTGGAAGCTTTGAGATTCAACTTGGCGCAACTGTTTGTGTGTAATTCCTTTGTAACTGCGTGTAGTTTTCTTTATGAATGCTTTTGCGTGTTCAGGAATTTTTTTTGATTGAGCAAGAAATTAATTTAATCGAAAACGGTCATGAGTGACGTATCCCTTGTGAGTTGTATGGGGGAGGGGCTGAACTTGAGGGGTTTCGGGGAGTCTTTCGGTTGCTCTCCGGGAAAAGGCGTAGTATTGGTGAAAGATGTGTAGGGTCACCGAGGTTGATCTTTCTTCGGTGGAAAGGTCATTAGCAGTTGAAATTTTTTGACTTCTTTTAAAATTGATCTGGCTTTTGATCAACCTTAAATTGGCAGAGGCATTCAACATAGCTTTCACCTAAACATAGAGATTTCAAAACCCACTTTAGTAAAATTTTTCATAATTTACTTTTATACAACAAAGAAAAAAGAAGGAGCGCATGTGTTCAACCGTAAAGCGTTAGGTAAACGCAGAATTCTTTTAAAGCGAAACAAGGGCAATTAAACTTTACTGTGTGGTAGAAATTAAAAATTGTGGTTATCAAGACTAGGAAACTAAACCTTCAAATTATTCCCCTAGACTAGTTGGATAAAGAATTTAATCACCCTATAGCAAAACTATCAATTTTTTAGTGTTAGCAGTAAAGCGACAAATAAAATGTGGTTTATTTTAAGCCAATACAGGAAATTTTTGTCTACGAAATGGCTGAAGTTTTAAGTTTACCGTTTGTCATGAAGTATTTATGCACAGATCGTTCGAAACTACTTCAAAAAGTTTTTACAGCTTTGCTAAAAATAATTCACCGAGCATTGAATTAACAATCCTAAAAAAATTTTATACGGCATTACAAAACTATCATTATTTTTGGATGTTTAAATTTTACTTTTCTCATTCTTCGCAATACACCTACATCGTTACAGATAATCTCTAATAAACATTAAAGATAATTCAAGTCTCAGGTTTCTTGTCACATCATTCCTTCATATCTCTAAGTCTTCAGCTGTTCTCTTCATCCTTTTGCAGTTTTTCGATTTTAATTTTATCCACCCCCATTGTTACTCCTTTTAAACGTCTTTCATTTTTTTCTCGAACTCTGTTCTTCACACACAATTATGTTCTAAAATGTGTCTCAGCCTACTTTTTTCCTGATCTCGGTAAATAGTTTTGGCGTTTTATTAACAAGATTTCCGACTTCGTGCAGTTTTCAATTTTACTCTCAACTGTTAAATCTGCGACCTTAAGAAAAACCCTTATAGTCAATCTCTTTGCTCTTCGTCAGATACAAAACTTCATTGAACAATTTTTGTTATAGCATGTGACAAATTATCCTGCTAAAAGATGAAACGTTACAAATTATCATACTTAAAACGTTGTCACGCAATCGCTAACCGCTTGATAGATGAGTGAAAATGCAAAGAGGGAATGGGTTCGTTTGTTTGAATTACGAGAATTGTGGAAGAGAGTAACATTGATTGAAGTCATAGGAGGGTAGTTTTTTAGAAGATAAGCTGGTAAGCGATAAGCACGTAGTAGATCATGTTATTCCCAATTTGAACCTATTCTCTGAAAGGAACGATGCACACAGTTAGCCGGTTAGGAGATACACAGAACACTTGTGACATGCTGGCGCTTTATACCGCACTGGTTTGTAGCCTACACAAAACAATTATTTCTGACTATCAAGGGTGATCAAAATATGTGTTTTGAAGAAATGTATACATGAATTTGACCTCTTTTTTCGTTGCAATAGCTTTAAACACTTGAAATGTCGTTTTAAAATATTAATTGTTACAATAACTAGAAAGTTATTGCTAAGCTTAAAATTTAACTTGGCCTAATTAACACAACATGATATATTGATTTTAAACATTTTAATGTTTGAGCAGACTAGTAAACAATCAAACATTTTTCCAGCTCATAAAACTTTATAGTATTACAGATCAGAGCCGACATCATTTGACACTAAAAAAGAATCTCTCTTTACCAGCAATTTTTTTCTGTATATAGTAGTTACGCAACTTGTTCCTTCTAGACACTTTTAATAAAAACCTTAACAATTTGAGTTTATTTACTTTGACTTCCATCACACACAATCCCGTAGCACTCCAACTTCGGGCCCCCCCAAAGTAAGCGCAAGAGCCCCTGCGCACAGGTCATATCACTTTAGAGGTGTAAAATTGAAAAGCTGCATTAAGAAAATACACCACAATTTGTACATAAGTAAACAGGCTAATGTCAGAATAAAGCATGCCGATACCGAAGGTGCAAGTCATAAAAAATTCGGCACCGATGCCAGAGTTCACTAGGACATTTATGCAGACACTGCGAAACGAAAGCAATGACACTGAAAAACATGAAAAAGTTATAAAAACACAGTATCATTTAAATAGTCTGGAGCGAACCTTTTTGTTCGCAAATGCTGTTATGACATTGTCATAATCAAGAGATCGGGCGCAGTCATTTTCGATTGACAACATGGCTAATGAAGATAGTCTACTGTCTGTCATAGACGTTCTATTAAAAGTTTTGATCAGTTTCAATTTGCTGAAGCTTCTTTCAGCGCTGGCAACAGTCACGGGGCAAGTTAGTAAGATTCGAAGTGCGATGTACACATTCGGATACAATTCAAATAAATGAGTCTTTAGAAGATAGTTCAGAAAGTCTTGAGCCGTATTGAGATTGCGTTTTTTTTTTGTAAAATTAAAACAAACCGCTGTAGCTTAGCGCTCATTTCATCAGAATCAATGTCACCGAACTTTTTTTGGAACTCTTTACAGCAAGTAAGAAGAGCATTTTCTTGTTGCACAAGCAAAAGTTTGTCTCGTGTGTACAAAAACGAAAACGCGGAAGAAGCCTCACGTAACAAATTAAAGCGCTCCTTTATTGACATAATAGCCTGGTCTACTAATGGATAGAAAAAGTTGCTTTTAAATTTCAGTTCAGGAGTACCTCTTCACCTTGGTAATCAAACAATCTTCTTTTCTTTCCACTTCTTGACGGAGGAAAAGAAGGATCAATATCCAATTCCTGTGCTATTTCAACAGCAGATGTTGCGGCACTGTCATGACCCGTTGTGCGATAGTTTTGCAAAAACTTTTCAGTTGCCTGGATTTCCGTTTCCATTGTATGAAGGGAGACTCCATACGATTGAAGAATCTTGCTTGCTTTATTGACTTGGAATAGGATATCATACCAAATAAACACCGACAAAAGAAAACTCCATTTTGATAAATGAGCTATCAACGATTTTGTTTCTGAGGCAGCTCTTCCATCTTTTCTTTCTATGGAAATGGCTTCCAAGTCTTTCAGTGCCAGCAACACCTCTTTTAAATTGTATCGAAGAGGTTTGATGCATTTAATTCTGCTTTCCCAACGAGTATCAGATTGTGACTTTATGGACAGCTCCACATGTTTCTTCAAAATTTCCCAACGCTGAGCAGAGGAAGAAAACAGCACATACAACCTTGTAAGTACTCCAAAAAATGTCAATGCTTCCGTCGATCAATTAGCACTGTCAACAACAACTAAGTTAAGGGTATGGTTTGCACAGGGCACGTAAACAGCTTTGGGATTGATGTCTAGCATTCTTGCTTGGACCCCAGAATGTTTTCCTTTCATGTTAGCACCATTATCATATGACTGACCTCGACAATCAGACAATTCGAGTTGCAGTTCAGTCGCTTTTTCTAAGAAAGCGTCCAACAAGCCTTTCCCAGTACTGTCACTTATTCTCAAGTAGCCAAAAAATGTTTCTTTAACAACAGCAGCTTCTTCATTACATAGTACATAACGGAGAATGACAGACATTTGTTCATGATGTGACATATCTGGAGTGCAGTCCAAAATTATAGAAAAATATTTTGCCAATTTCAATTGCTGTAAATTTTCTTTTTCAACTTCTGTCGCTAGCAATTCAATTAGTTCATTTTTATGGTAGGACTCAAATAGTGATCTTTAGTGTTTTTATTCTTGATTCTGTCTTGAAGCTCTTTTAGGATCGGATCTCTTCTTGCCAAAAGCTCAAATATACCCAGAAAATTTCCATTGTGAGGAGATCCTAAGACTTCTTCAGATCCTCTAAAAGCAAGATTCCTTTCCGATAGAAACAAGGCAATGTCGATAAGTCTCTCTAAAACATTTCTCCAAAAACGTCTTTCATTGAAAAAAATATTCATCTCGCGTTTGTCGATAGTGGATGAATTTCTTATCCCTTCAGCTAGCAACATCCATTGACTGCAGCATTCTTGGTGGGAAATGCCGTTTTCATGGTCTTTCAGTTTTTTCGAAAAACCCTCCCATGTATTTATACCACTACAAAAGTGGCTTAGTGTTTTTCCAAATAGCTTACAACAAAAGCAAAAAACTTGATCTGATTCCCCAGAATAAACTAGCCACGACCGTGAAACACTTTCACCATTAGGTAACACACGTTTATAATGGTTGGAGGAAAAACGTCGCCTTGGAGTTGTGTTATTATATGGAAAATTCATTATTAGTTGATGTGGTCCACGCTTTACTATATCACATCGTTGAGCATCAGAAATACTTTCAGGCCATTTACATGGGTCATCAGGGATAGGGGTAAATTGAGATTCAGTTATTTTCGATATTGAAGGTTGCGTATTGGCAGGTAAATCACAACTTACATTTTCTGGAAATTCACAATCACTTTGATGCTGATCGTCATAGTCTTCTTTTTCTTGTACACTATAGTTTTCTTCATCCCTCTCGGTACTAGTGCCAGGTCTACTCTGCTCAGTAATCTTGAAAAAATCTGTCATCTTGGGCAACTTCGCTACAGCATCTCGAGCAGTGGCTGCTTCTTTTCTCTTTTGAGCACCACTTTTTCAACGTTTCATTCTATACAATGTCAATAAAATACTTTATCTGCACTCTGCAGTGTATATATATTGTCCCGGTATTTACAGCCAAACAGAATTTCAGACCATTCTATGATTGTTGCGTAACAACGGCATTGTTATGTCAATCGAATATTCAAGATTCTACCAGAAAATCAATCGAAATATTCTAGATTTTGCGAGATAAAATGACGTTGCATTCACTTATGATGTCACAAGCCAATTTCTTCCTACAGTTTAAATCGGTTGTAAACAAGTCTGCTGAACTGAAAATAGTCACGTAGCCAAAAAGCAATTTCAGACTAACTTAGGCCCCCAAAGTTGGCCTGGGGCCCCCCCAATTGGGGGGTTTGGGGGGCGGCTGCTACGTCTCTGATCACACATTTTGCAGTTATTGGTGCTACTTCTAGTCCAAACATACAACCTAACCGCAAATTCGATAATTTTACCGCTTTTTTTAGCCAATATCTTTTTCATTACCCATTACCCACAATAGCTTTGTTGTAATCTTTTCCTGCTTAAATCTTCTTCTTAATCTCACTTCCACCGTTGTCATTTTCTAGAATGATTGATTCTAAATATTTAAAATTATCCGTTTTTCTAACTTTGATGTCATGTAATTTTATTGTCTTTCTATGGTCCTGTACATTAACCAACAGATATAACATTTTGTGGCTGCTAAAACTCATTAGATGTAGATTGTTAAAGATTATTTAGGTCAAAATTTTCAAAAGTTCATCAAAACATGACAACTTTTTGTATATAAAATTGTCAAGTCACAGCTTTTAACAGTTCTAGTCTGCTTGTTCATGTAAAATAATATAAGCTTACAGTTTCTTTTTTGAACTCCCACGTAATTTTTTTTACTCAGCCCCAAATGCATAGCTGTTACCAATTTCATTCGTAAAAAACACGAGATTATAGGTTATCAAATATTTTATCAACTTTTTTGCAATTAAAATTTAGAACTAAAAATCACACTCACACCTTTTTTGAGAGCGTTTGCTATCAACCACAAATAGAATATGTCATGCTCATCAACTCTTACAAACCTTCAACTTTAACTCAACATTCAATTTTTAACTTTAATGTTGACTAAAAACACCACAAATTATAAAGAAGCATACTTCCCAACACTTGCAAAGCTTTACAATTTTTAAAACTTATATTGGTTTACGAGGCAAAAAATTTTGTCTATACATCGATTTAAATCCTCTCACTAAGTCCAAATCTCACTACCACTTATACGCATTCACAAAACAAAAGAACTCCAACTTAATTGCTAACTTACAGAAATTCACCCTTTACAGAATTTGATCGCGTAACCCTACAACTAAAAGCTCACAATAGCTTCTCTGGTAACACCTCGTATACACGTTATTAAACAAAAATTTTCAATTTAATTGATCTCATTTAATAAAAGCCTTAACTTGCAATCTTTCCATCATGCAATAAAACAACTTTAATATTCGTTTTTTGGCAACTATGAAATACAAATCAAAAATTATTGAATCCTCATTTCTTTGCATTCTCCTATTAACTGTTACTAAGCGCTGAGGCCACAGTCTTTAATTATGTTTGAAGCCAACCAAGTCTAATGTAACTTAACATCTGGCAATACTTACAGCTCTCCTTTTCAGCAAACTAGAGTTTTAATAACCGATATGACCTGTATAAGTACAAAAATTTTGTACGTGCTAGCTTGTTTTTTGTCAGATGTTTCAAGGTTCTACCTCACTTTCTTTACCAAGAATTGAATCGCAAATGCTACCCATCAACAAAATCTGAACTCACCAACTCTAATTTTTTAACAAGGTTTCATAAACTATGCAATTTTTGATAACTAAACATCATACTTGTGTTTTTATGGCTGATAGTATTTACACATTTATTGAACAAATGCTTCAATCTTACTTTTTATATACATCAAATATTTAAAATTTCATCTAAGTACTTTTACAAACACTAAAGTTGTGATTTCTATCATAGCAATACCTACCTTTAAACATAAACAGTTCTGATCTTTGTAACTATTAAAGTCAATTGTGTCAAAGTTTAGTTCTATTATATTTCACTAGGTAATAAACTTACAATTTGTACATCTTTATAAGCATTAAATATGGATCTGCAAAACAAAATTTGTGCAAATTCTATTAAGCACTTTAATAGCTTTTCTCTGTTTGCCCTCTCCAAAGATTAAACCCAACACTTTGGTCATTTTGATGTAATTACCCAACAAAACTTTTTTCATACGTACATTTTACATTTAAGAAACGTTTAATAAACTGAAGTTAATCATTGTTATCAGGCATAAAATTATTTGCTTTATACAGTATAATTTATTCTATTCAATCAAAACTGATATTTGTAACATGATTTGGATATGATCACGACAGAGAGTGTAGAAATCTTTGTAAACGTTGTTACAAGTTCCAATCACTAAGCATCGAATTCACAACTTTAATGAAAATATCAAATATTTTCAGCTTTTAATTAATTACATTCGCCATTCATCGCATTTATTTACATTTCGAACTCAGTTACATGGAATCAGTATACAAAATATGTATGTTTACAATGGGCGCCGCTTATTGGATCCATCTCGGTTTCATGCAAAGTGGATCCTATAACCAGTGGACCCATAGTCGGCACATCTACTTTAGGTCTTCATATGATT